>CM065709.1:2165295-2197407 GCA_017654935.2 Phymorhynchus buccinoides | reverse complement strand
AACATTTTGGTTTGGCTGGTAAAAAAAATAAGTTACCAGCCAAAGGCTGGTGGACAACATTTTCCACTTTCAGGGCTGTACCTAGGGATCTGGAGAGAAAGATGGTCATAAACTGAACGTAAAGTGCGAGCTGGCGTATAAATGGAAATATTGTCGCAGAGGTAAGATGGAGCAGCTTTATGGATAGATTTATAGCAAAGTGTGTTTAATTTATATTCAATTTTGTCTGCGACAGGAAACCAGTGCAAAGAACGGAGAAGAGGGCTAACATGATCAAACTTTTTCTTCCTAAGGACAAGACGAGCAGCTGTGTTTTTGAATACGCTGGAGACAAGATAGAGAAGAGACTGATAGGCCAGAAAGGAGAGCATTACAGTAGTCAAGACGAGATAGGATGAGGGAAGTAACAAGTTTTGCTGTGGCTTCATCTGAGAGATACACACACACACACATGCACACGCACACAGCACCACACGCACACACACACGCACAACACACACACACACAGGGCTCCAAGTAAAAGGCACCCTCGTTTATAAGGCGATACACACCTCACAAAAGAAAGTCGAAGTTTGAAGCCCGTACACGTCCTGTAAACGCTTACCGACCGCCATTTTTGCTGTCATAAACGAGAGTTGGCTCCCTTCTCAAATAATCAAAACTTCCGTTTTTTTGCGACTTCCGGTTGTTGTGTTTGGGACAATTCTTTGCGAAAACTGGTAGAATTATGGCATTTTAAGCTCTACAATGATGCTTTTTACATCCAATGAAGGGTTGTGGCATCTGTTGGACAGTATCTCGGACGATAACAGGGATTTGAAGCATTTTAACGCGAGTATTCGTCGTATCGGCGACTCATTGCCACTTTCAATGTTGTGACTTACAGTAGACTGTACTGAACACGGCAATCGTTGCCTCTCTCTTCTCACGATTTTGTTCACTAATAGGGCGCCCTCGTTTATTAGGCGCATAGGTCGAAATTGAAGAAAAAAATATCGCCTTATAGTCTGAAAATTACGGTAGACAAATTTTTTTACATGCCCCCCAGTTTTAGCCACCTACCCCATTTCTTTTTGTCGGAACCCAAAGCACGTGTCATAATATCGTCTGCCATTTTGCGAAAGGCTGTCTGCAATTGACTGGCTAAGTATGCTTCATTCTGATTGGATAATGAATTTTCTTTAGCCAATCGTCTTGCTCGATACAAATGGCTATCTGATTTTGCGGAAGTGATGCTGACATCAAGTCAAACTACTCGCGAGCGTGGTGATAGTAGGGCCTATCATTGTTGATGTAGCCTGCGTTGTAGGCCTAGAACCTGACTTGCGGTTTTTACAACGGACTGAAATAAACTGGGTGAGATTTTTTTTTCTAAGCATTTGCACATGCCCGGCGGGCATGTCATCAAGTTCGCCACCTGCCCGACACTTTCACTTACGACTACCTGCCCCGGGCAGTCGAGCAGCCATTACTGTCCGACCCTGCACACACAACACACACACACACACACACACACACACCATTGTTTTTAACTCTGTGTGTATTTCCCACCCTTGACAGACTTCCAAGTGTATAACAAATCATGTTCCATTAAAGATCATACTATGACAGAGCACCAGCAAATGCTTTTAAAAAAACCCGTTAGTCGCAAAGTTTATGAATAATAATAATAATAAATAAAAAATCTATAGCGCTATTCTCCTGACACAGCTGGACTCGCCGCGTTTTACATCAACAAAAAAAAAGAAAATTTACCCCACGCACACAAAAGATATTCAAAATACATGTACTTAAAATTATTTAGAACAAAAATTCACTATCGCACTCACACAACTCACATTTAAAATACCTACATACAACACAAATTATTTATAAGGTTGACTGACAGTGGATGGACAGACAAAAATTAACAGATATTTTCTGAAATGATGCGTCTTCAGGCCAGTTTTGAAAGAAGACGGAGATGGAGAGCTGCGGAGAGAGAAAGGGAGATAGTTCCAGATGTGTGGTGCTTGGAAGCGAAAATATCTGTTTTCAACTGTTTTGTATGTGGTGACAGGTTTGCAAGAGTGTCTTCGAAATATCGATAGGCAAGAGTGGCCACTTTATAGTCGACTCTCGCATCAACAGGAACCATTGTGTTTATGCATAGCGTGCTTTCCACTTGTTTGTGGCAAGCAATCACACAGATCTGTTTATTGTCAGGGAAGTTTGTGTGTGACTTTTTCAGCCCCCTCCCTCTTAAAAAGCTGTATCATATTATGTATAAAATGATAGCATTCAAAAGGCTAAGCATCGAGCATAATTTGTTTTAAGAGGATGACTAAAAGGAATATTTTCCTTTCTATTGTGCGTTTCTGTTTTCACAGAAGCTGGAACCAGCATGGTCCATGGAGGAAGACTCACCAGATCAGCCCTCAGCTGTCTACAGCACAGTACAGCCCATGTCTGACAACACTTCTGGGTCACTGCTGTCTCTGAACACAAGTCACGTGTGTCAGCGTTGTTCTGCTGCCTTTGTGCTGGTCAGCAGTTTGGAACTCCACCTGGCGTCAGTTCATGGAGAGAAGCTGCACATGGTGTTACCTGGGTCCTCCACACCTGACAGATGTGATGCTGGTATCTGTAGCAGCACAGACATCGGTGAGGGGGTAAATAGGTATAGTAAAGGGAAAATGACAAAAAAGAAAACTATTGATAATGATACTGGTGGTAAAGATGGAAAGAAGTGCAGAAAGCAGTATGTTTGTGATGTCTGTAGAAAGTGTTTCGCTAAACCTAGCGACCTGAAGAGACACACATCAACTCATACTGGTATTAAGCCATTTGTGTGTGATGTGTGCAGTAAGGGTTTTTCTCGGCGTGATCAATTGAGATACCACAAGCGAATCCACGCAGACATAGATATGGAGGAAGATGGCCATGGCGACACAATTAGACAGCATGTGTGTGATATTTGTGGAAGGTCTTGCGTTGGACCCAGCCAACTGAGGACGCATAAATTGTTTCATAGTGGCATTAAGCCTTTTGTGTGTGATGAGTGCGGTAAGAGTTTTACTATATCTGGTCAACTGACAAGTCACAAGAGAGTCCACACAGGGGAGAGACCTTACAAGTGTCCACACTGTGACAATGCGTTTAGAACGTCAAGTACGTTACATAAGCACATCAAGTGTATTCATGAAGATGCCAGAGACCATCTGTGTGATGTCTGTGGGGCAGCTTTCTCTAACAATAGCCATTTAACAAGGCACAGGAAAATTCACACAGGTGAGACACCCCACGTATGTCCAGACTGTGGGAAAGGTTTTATCCAGGCCGGTACATTAACGGAACATCGTCTGACCCACACTGGACAAAAACCTCATGTGTGTTCAGACTGTGGGAAGGGTTTTTCTCTGTCCTGTAATCTGAAGAAACATCGTCGGGCTCACACTGGTGAAAGGCCTTACAGCTGTCCTCACTGTCCTGCTGCCTTCAGTCGGTCAGAAACTATGAAGAGACACATACAAAGAAAACACAAGTGACGCTGTACACTGGAGTAAAACACATAGAGTGAACACCAGTGACGCTGTACACTGGAGTAAAACACATAGAGTGAACACCAGTGACGCTGTACACTGGAGTAAAACACATAGAGTGAACACCAGTGACACTGTACACTGGAGTAAAACACATAGAGTGAAAACCAGTGACACTGTACACTGCAGTAAAACACAGAGTGAACACCAGTGACACTGTACACTGCAGTAAAAACACACATAGAGTGAACACCAGTGACACTGTACACTGCAGTAAAACACACATAGAGTGAACACCAGTGACACTGTACACTGACAGTGCAGTAAAACACACATAGAGTGAACACCAGTGACACTGTACACTGCAGTAAAAACACATAGAGTGAACACCAGTGACACTGACACTGTACACTGAACACCAGTGACAAACTGCACACATAGAGTGAACACCAGTGACACTGTACACTGCAGTAAAACACATAGAGTGAACACCAGTGAGACTGTACACTGCAGTAAAACACATAGAGTGAACACCAGTGACACTGTACACTGCAGTAAAACACACATAGAGTGAACACCAGTGACACTGTACACTGCAGTAAAACACACATAGAGTGAACACCAGTGACACTGTACACTGCAGTAAAACACATAGAGTGAACACCAGTGACACTGTACACTGCAGTACACATAGAGTGAACACCAGTGACACTGTACACTGCAGTAAAACACATAGAGTGAACACCAGTGACACTGTACACTGCAGTAAAACACACATAGAGTGAACACCACACTGACACTGTACACTGCAGTGACACTGTAAACACACATAGAGTGAACACCAGTGACACTGTACACTGCAGTAAAACACACATAGAGTGAACACCAGTGACACTGTACACTGCAGTAAAACACATAGAGTGAACACCAGTGACACTGTACACTGCAGTAAAACACATAGAGTGAACACCAGTGACACTGTACACTGCAGTAAAACACATAGAGTGAACACCAGTGACACTGTACACTGCAGTAAAACACATAGAGTGAACACCAGTGACACTGTACACTGCAGTAAAACACACATAGAGTGAACACCAGTGACACTGTACACTGCAGTAAAACCACACATAGAGTGAACACCAGTGACACTGTACACTGCAGTAAAACACACATAGAGTGAACACCAGTGACACTGTACACTGCAGTAAAACACATAGAGTGAACACCAGTGACACTGTACACTGCAGTAAAACACACATAGAGTGAACACCAGTGAGACTGTACACTGCAGTAAAACACACATAGAGTGAACACCAGTGACACTGTACACTGCAGTAAAACACACACATAGAGTGAACACCAGTAAAACACATAGAGTGAACACTGACACTGTACACTGCAGTGCAGTAACAAGTGACACTGTACACAGTAAAAACACATAGTGACACTGTACACTGCAGTAAAACACAGAGAGTGAACACCAGTGACACTGTACACTGCAGTAAAACACATAGAGTGAACACCAGTGACACTGTACACTGCAGTAACTATAGAGTGAACACCAGTGACACTGTACACTGCAGTAAAACACATAGAGTGAACACCAGTGACACTGTACACTGCAGTAAAACACATAGAGTGAACACCAGTGACACTGTACACTGCAGTAAAACACATAGAGTGAACACCAGTGACACTGTACACTGCAGTAAAACACACATAGAGTGAACACCAGTGACACTGTACACTGCAGTAAAACACACATAGAGTGAACACCAGTGACACTGTACACTGCAGTAAAACACACATAGAGTGAACACCAGTGACACTGTACACTGCAGTAAAACACACATAGAGTGAACACCAGTGACACTGTACACTGCAGTATAACAACACATGAAACACATAGAGTGAACACCAGTGACACTGTACACTGCAGACACATAGAGTGAACACCAGACACATAGAGTGTACACTGCAGTAAAAACACATAGAGTGAACACCAGTGACACTGTACACTGCAGTAAAACAATAGAGTGAACACCAGTGACACTGTACACTGCAGTAAAACACAGTAGAGTGAACACTGCAGTGACACTGTACACTGCAGTAGTAAAACACATAGAGTGAACACCAGTGACACTGTACACTGCAGTAAAAACACATAGAGTGAACACCAGTGACACTGTACACTGCAGTAAAACACATAGAGTGAACACCAGTGCACTGTACACTGCAGTAAAAACACACATAGAGTGAACACCAGTGACACTGCACACTGCAGTAAAACACATTGTGGTTCTGCATACAGGTGGTGATGTTACAAGACACGAAACAGAAGCAGAAAGCTTTCAGAGAAAGTGCATCAATTGTTATATTTAAATAGGAATTATTCAGAAATAACTAAGGAAAGTAATGTTATGTATGGGAGTGATCTTGCCTAATTCAATCGGTCAAACAGGGGAAGTTACTCTACCATCAGGTAGATCCCCAAAATAAGGATGATTTCCATCGGGGGGGCAGGAGGGGGGGGGGAGGGGGGCAATTGCTATCATGTATATTTGTTTTACATCTGTAGAGTCACTCCTTTCCATAAAATACATGATAGCTATCTGAAAGTGGTAACTTTCTGCCTGTTAACATGTTATTTATAATGGTACCCCTTATTGTGAAGCATTTTTAGGGTATTTGACCGAGTAACTAAGGTAAGCAAATTTAATTTTCATGAAGTGCTCTCCCCTAGTATTTTCCCCAAAATGGTCTATTTTAAGCCTAATATGTTTTTAATGGATCACAAATAAAAGAAGATTGTAAGAGCTGAGGTATTGTCCCCCCCCCCCCCCCTGCCTTGTCCAATTGGCCGCAGGGGCAGTGAATTGATTGAATGAAAATCTGATTAACGTCCTCCGGCCTGGAACAGGCACATGTGGGACATTAATAGATATAAAGATGGTGGGACGATCCTGGAGGTACTGCAATACTAGGAAAGTCCTGAATTTTTAATCAATAAAGATGTTGGCAACCTTATGCAAACTGAATTGATTATTCACCGTGTCTAGGGCTCAGCATTGGAAGGCGGAGCCCAACCCTTTCCTTCCACAGTCTTTACCTCACCCAACCAGAGTCAGGTTTCCATTTACACCTGAGTGGAGTGAGGACAGTGGGAGTAAAGTGTCTTTCCCAAAGATACATCACTGGGGATCAAACAGGATTTCAACCCCCATCTCCCAAACCTTTTGGACAATGAAATAACGATTCTAGCATTCAACCAAGGTGGTTTTGTATAGAAGAAATAAGGATTCTAGCATTCAACCAAGGTGGTTTTGTATAGAAGAAGTAAGGATTCTAGCATTCAACCAATGTGGTTTTGTATAAAAGAGATAACCTTGGCTACAATGCTGTATTTTGTGTAAGAGTATTGTGATTGTCACTCGCAACAACTGAAAAATCAGGAAGAAGTTAATATATTGTTGGTGTTTCTGATTTTGCTGAAATAATCTCCCCTTGTATCACATATCAGAACCTAAGTTTTCAGAAGTATTGTTCTATATTGAAAAGGGTTTTAGCCCCATAACATTGCCATGGCTTCTTATAGTTATATTTGTATGTTTATAATGTGTGCGTGAGTTCATCTCTCACTCTCTCTCTCTGTTTTTCCCTGGGGAGTGCGTGCGTGGGGGGGTGAGAGGGGGTAGGGGGGGTCTTTACTTGTTATTTTTTGTTTTTTTTGAATTATGCAGTATTCTGCATTGTTCTGATAATGTTTTGGTATGTATAATGTGTGCTGTGTGTTTGAATGATGATATTAGTGTGAATGCATTGAATTTGTATGGATTTGGGGGAATGATTATGTGTATGTGCATGCAAGTGTACATATGGTGTAGAGTGGCACAGTGGTGTAGAGTGGCACAGTGGTATCGCGTTCGCTTCGTGTCAAGTAAACCCGAGTTCGAACCTGGGTACAGGGGATTTTTTTTCCTCTCATTCTGCACTAGGCCTTAACGGTCTGAACGTGGAGTCTTTCGGATGAGACGATAAACCGAGGTCCCGTGTGCCCATGCACTTAGCATACGCTAAACCCAGTGGCAACGAAAAAGTTGTCAATTGGTCAAAATTTAACCCCCCTCATCAGTGACAAAAATCGCATGAAAAAAAAGAAAAAAAAAAGAAAAAAAAAAAAAAAAAAGGTGGCGCGCCTCTGGCTGCGACGCGCTCTCCAGGTGGGAGCAACCCGAATTTCACAGAGAAGCCTCTGTGACTATAAAGTACCTAATACCTAATGCATGAATGCTTTCATGTGTGCGTGATAATTATCGTAAAGTGTTGATATTTTACTTTATTGTTTTAGTTTGTCATTTTATCGTTGCACAAAACATTTCCTTCTGGGCACAATAAACGTATTGATTGATTGATTGATTGAGTATAATTATTCAAACTTTGTGTTGACTTTGACAACTTTAGCTATCAATACGGCTATGCTCTGTGTTTGATGCTGCAACAAACAGATAATGAAGCCACACAAAGTTTAGCTGTGTTGGTAAATAAAGTTATTAACATTAAAGAAGTTTGAGAGAGAGATAGCATATCGCCGCCCGCATGCAATACAGACGTAACTCAATATTTTTTATCTTGAGATTTTTTGCATATACAAGAATAAGATAGCAACATTCATTGAGTCAAGTCAACAAATACTTTTGACAATTTCTCCCATTATTTTGTATCTAAAAAATATATTGGAAGGCGTATTGGAGTGCTCAACAATGCTTAGTTTAAAGCTTTTATTTTGGACTAAAATTAATTTTCTTCTCAGTCTAAAACCATGATTTGGGGGCAAAATTTCTTATTTCAGTACTACTTAAATAAGTCGTGATTTATTTGGAAAACTGAAGTGACAAAGTTATTTGATGGCTCAAAATTAAAACCGTATGAAAAATTCTGAAGCAATTTGACTTGAAATGAGCGAAATAATCAGTTTTTTGCTTCTCCTGTGAAGTGACGTCTTTCGACTTACGTCTGTATTGCATGCGGGCGGCGATTTGTGCTTATGTATATAAATGTTTCCATGATGTTTTTATTTGGTTTTCACAGAATTTTTAATGTGTGAAATTTGTTAATGCTGGGTTTCATAATATACGCTGTATTATATATATATGTATTTATATGTTACTTTTTTGTCTTTGTTGTACATCCTGGGTTTCAGAAAGACCTCATGATTTGTGGGGGGTTTCAGAGATACACTGCAAGATGCACTGTTCATGTTACCTGCTCAGTCTGTGTTCTCTGTCTGTATTTCTCTGTGGATTCTGTACAATAAATTCATAAGTTTGATGTCTTGTCAAGTTGGCCCAACTATAAGGAAACTAGCTTGGTTCTTCTTTAACCTTTACCGGACTTCTGGGGTCGCCCACGACCCCTTGACACACAAAACATGTTATATCTCTAAAACTATTTAAGCAATCTTCATGAAATTTCATGACTTTGTCAAAAACGTAAATGGCTTTAAGTGTGTTAAATTTCATTAATGTGTATAAAATATAAATGACGTAATATGACGCGTAATTTTGATATACCTGTCCGGATGACGGGGGTCTCCTACGACCCCTACTTTAAAGAGCACTGCAGTGCATTGAGTAGGGGTTGTGGGAGACCCCCACCATCCGGACAGGGATAAACACATGGTGCCTCTTTGACAAGTAGGGGTCATGGGAGACCCCCGCCATCCGGACAGGGATAAACACCTCGGAATTTGCTCTTTGCTGAGTAGGGGGTCGTGGAAGACCCCCGCCATCGTGTCCGTGTAGTCAAAAGCATGATCCGGTAAAGGTTAAAGCTTTTAAACTGAGAGAGCAGAAACTGACAAATGCATCGTTGTAATTATTGCACTGTGTCGCGCCTATTTTGTTGTATGGAATATGCATGTCAATTGTGCTTTGGATATTTATTTGTGTTGTATTTTTGTAACTGCGCTCCATGAAAATGGGCAGTGGCCTGAATTCATTAAAACAATTTTTATTTTCATTTTCTCTGGATTCTGTATTACCTTCACCAAGGAGGTTATGGTTTGGCCTCTTTATAATAATAAATAATAATTAATAATGCTTATATAGCGCATAATCTTGCAAAGCAACTCTATGCGCTTTTCACTCACCATTCGTACAAACATTTCTAACAGACTGGTTCACGTATCCTCACCATACATCTCTATGAAAATGAATACATTAGAGAATGCATTGCATATAATCATAACACAACACACTAACACCCACCTCCCTTCAACCCCCACCCCCACCAACTTGAATGAAGGAAGAGTGGACTGGTTACGGGTATGGTCAGGGAGAGAATTCCAAACGTTTGGTGCAACAAAACTAAACACCCTTATGTCTGTGACAACATTACCTGAGTTACTGATGGATTTTGGTGACATTTTATGGATGGTTAGGGTATTACCCAAAGAACTGTCATTCAATATTGGAGTTGATTTGCTGTATTGTCATGAAAATAATGAATCTTTTGTTTCTGACTTTTTTGTTATCAAATATAGGACACTTTCTTGACTAAAAAACATTATTTTTGGCAGCAATTTGCCTGTCTCTCTGGACTTTCAAGAACATTTGTTGAGTCAATAATGGATTATGGTGACATGTTATGCATGGTTTGGGTATTACCCAAATAACTGTATTTGGAGTTACTGGTTATCAGTATTTAATTAGCCGGACATGGTGGATATTGATTCTTTAGATTTTTAAATCAGTTCTGTTCATGATTTATTTTGAAAAACAATGTTGATTTAGATTTACAACTATTGTTGTCCATGCAATAGTTTAAAAAAAAAATAAAACAAGTAAAATTAAAAAGTCTAATTTAAAAAGAGTATGATGCTAGTGGTTTAAAAATGCTTAATAATGTGAGGAGTTTTTTTGTCTTCAATGAAAGTCAGTTGGTTACGTAGACTTCTAGTTACAAGTGATGAGTCCGATTGGAAAAGTTTTACTATATACATGTTTCCTATGTTGGATAACATCAATAAGTTTGGGGCAGAATATGGAAATGTTGTTATGCAGAGTGTACAAAATCCATTTTGGAAAGATGTCATGAGACATTACAAAACACTGTGCTTAACCTTTACCGGACTTCTGGGGTCGCCCACGACCCCTTGACACACAAAACACGTTATATCTCTAAAACTATTTAAGCAATCTTCATGAAATTTCATGACTTTGTCAAAAACGTAAATGGCTTTAAGTGTGTTAAATTTAATTAATGTGTATAAAATATAAATGACATAATATGACGCGTAATTTTGATATACCTGTCTGGATGACGGGGGTCTCCCACGACCCCTACTTTAAAGAGCACTGCAGTGCATTGAGTAGGGGTCGTGGGAGACCCCCGCCATCCGGACAGGGATAAACACATGGTGACTCATTGACAAGTAGGGGTCGTGGGAGACCCCCGCCATCCGGACAGGGATAAACACCTAGGAATTCGCTCTTTGCTGAGTAGGGGGTCGTGGAAGACCCCCGCCATCGTGTCTGTGTAGTCAAAAGCATGATCCGGTAAAGGTTAAAATGTCAACCTACTTCAGTTCATGAGTTTTTATGGCTGAATGTGTCCACTATAATGCAAAGATTGTAAGGAATAAAAAGGTGATATTTGTACACGAGTGGAACACTCATAATGTTCTTTTTGTAAAACAATTAGTAAATAATGATGGCACTTTTATGTCCTATCAGGAATTTTTGTCAGTTTCCTGGTATTAGAACCAACTTTCTTTTATACGAAGGTATTCCGAATGCTGTTCGATCATATGGAAGAAAATTAAATGTTATTCTTACAAACAGGTACAAAGTATTAGATCAGAAAGCTTTGTTTATTATTAAAAAGGGCAATAAATGTTTTAAATGGTAGTAATTCTGTTCCTACCGCTGTCACTAAATGGAGCAATCTATTTGACAGTCTCAGTTGGAAATTAATCTTTTCTCACTGCTTTAAGACCGCAGCAGATGTCCAACTGAGATGGTTCTGTTCCAGACTAGACTCTTACATAGATTGCTTAACACAGAGGTATTTGTTTTTGCATAAAATGATTGATTCCCCGACATGCAATTGATGTAATCAGGAAGAACAGACAATTCCACACATGTTGTATGACTGTGATGTTGTTTGCAGCTTTTGGAATGAACTAAAAAATATGTTAAAAGATAAATGTCAGCACTGCCAAAACATGGAAATAAGCAAGGAGTTGATTTTATTTGGTGTTAAACAAAATACAAAGACAAAGTTATAGACCTCATATTTCTGCTAGCTACATTTTATATTTACAAATGCAAACTGCAAGATGTTCACCCTAACCTGCAGGCTTTTGTTGCCATTATAATATAGACACAATATAGAAAAATACTCGTCTGTTCTAAATTTAATTATACTGCATGACCGTTTGAAGAAAATTGTTTTCCATATCTAAGTAATTTCATAGATTAATCGTTTTCTTTTCTTCTCTTGCAAAATTGACATGAATTATTTCAATATTTGTGTAATCCTTTTTATGTGTTACGTTGATTTTGTGTTAAATAAGATGCTGCTCGTTATTATGCTTTTTGTTGTTGTTGTTTTTTTCTCAAGAGGTTGTGGCCAGCACCTAATGTTTTGTCAATATAAATGCATAATCATTAACATTCTTCTACTATGTATCTGCATGGTACTGATTGTGTGTGTGTGTAGGGGGGGGGGGGGGGGGGGGTGTCACTGTGTATACTTTTTGCTTTTCTTGGGGGGAGCCTAAACTTTGATAATTTCTAATTCTATGTACCTTTGCCCATTTATACTTTTACTCCTTTTTTTTTCTACACAATTTATAATCATGACTCACCCTGTGCTCGCCCCTGGTTTATGGTTGATGTTATCAATGAGGCTTTATACCGAACATTCTCTGCCCCACGTCTCTTGACCTGAGATGCGAACGCCCCCTACTTAAGATTATCGCCCTTGCCTGTCAGGAACTAATAGTATCGGCAAGGAGTAGTGTAAAGCCTCATTATATTGGTGGCAGTTATGATAGAGATGGAGTTACTATTGTAGTCATAATTTTTATTGTAACTATTATCTCACTGTGTGTTTATCTATGTGTGTGTGTGTGTCTTTGTTTTATCTTCATGAAATTTGTAAAATGGAAAAAATGTTCAATAAAAATTTTTTTAAATAAAAAATGAATTTTTAATGTGGCTTGGAGTGAATGCTCCTGTTCTGTGTTTGTGTTGCCCCTGTCTTTCGCACTAACCTGTAGTTGTGTGCTTGTCAGTCGTGTACAACTATCACCACCAGATAGTAAAAGAGGAAACTGCTATTTTGGAAAGCTGGGGTGGAATTTGTTTATGGTGGAAACACCGTGCCCAGGGTACATCCCCACTCTCTTGGCAGTGAGGACTGATGACAATTGGGATTGTCCCCAAAGGCTGCAGCACTAAGTGTAATGCCTCCTATTTTGAAAGTCGTAGTCATTCACAAAAGGCAAAGCTGTAAACTGATTCTCTATAACTGAAACTGTACAGTAATCATCATTCAACTCTCACTCTACACAGAGCAGAGGTCAAAGGTGAACATCAAATGACAAACACAAATTGTGACGCACTGCAGGCCAGTTGGTTAGGTTGGTTGTTTATTGAGGGCACATTGAGTTCAGTTCTCATCATCGGTGTAAATCATAGGACATAGATGAACATTTACTTTTTTTTTAAATTGTAACAATCTTTGTGTGTGTGCGTGAGTGCGCACATACAGGTATGTGTGTGCATGCCTATGTGAGCTTGTGTTTGAATTCAAGTGTAAACAATCATAATGTCAAAGCATCCAAGGTAACTTTCAGTGTTGAGGTTGTTTTTATAACTATCCAATTTATTCACTAATTTGTGCAACACAAAGCAATTTTACCACCAAAAGAAAACCTATTCACAAAATACATTTGCAATTCTAAGTTGAACTACTTACAACATTTGCAACAATCTATTTTTGTTGTTGCTGTCCCATCTTCTGGGCCGTACAGTGGCGTTGCTCCCACGCCGCTCGTTCCGAATCCCAATTCGCAGCTACACCCTGGTTTGTTCAAGTCGCAGAATCCGAGACCAGCAGTCCAAGGGGAGCGAATCTATGTTAGGCCGTCAGGGGGCAACCAACCGAGGAGACACTGCACTTCTGCTGAGTCACTTTGGTGGAGTTCAGTGGAGCCTGTTCAGGACACCACCTACTAAGCCCCCTACTGACGACACTATTCTTTTAGTCGCGGAGCCAGCGTGAGTGAGGTCCTCCTCCAAGGGCGCCACCACGACCGTCCACCGACAGCTCCCCAGAACACACTGATCCCCATGACTTTGACCCGAACGCACCAAGGCATAGACTGGATTGGAAACCGAAACTGAGGTCACCATGAGAGCAGAGCATGCAAAGCCACAGAATTTGAGACATTTTTTAATTTTTATGATTGATGGAAAATGAGGCCGATGATAACGATGATGATGATGCTATGGAGTTCCGTATCGGTCTGAGACTGCATGGCAGGGCTGTATTCTACGCTTCCTTTCATAATGATATCCCGGCGTGAACCAGGCCCGAGAACTACAGACACCTGCAGTGTTGGTCTTGCAATTAGAGCAACACTCTCAGAATCGCATCTGTTAAGCAGATGAAACTCGACTGTGTGGTTTCAGTCTTCCCATTGAGCCCATAGCCACTCACTCTGGGTAGGAGTCGGTCCAGGACCGAAAAAACCCTCGCCTCTGATGGGACTCGAACCCAAGACCTCCCAGCCAGTAGTCCGCGACGCTAACCACTACACCACGGCGGCTGGTCCAATCTAAATATTACACACATGAAGCACTGAACAAATGGGTAAACCTCTTCTCTGTGAAACTGGAACCAGACTAGCATTAAAACATGCTTTCTTATATTTTATTCATCATCAATTCATTACACTTGGTCAGCACATTCTAAATTATCAACATTTTCCCCGTTAACACGTACACAACGTGACATAGGATGAGAGGTATGCCTTTCATCTTACAATATTTTGAATAAGACGCTATAATCTGGAATGCAAGGATCATGATACTTTGAATAAGAATTTGCGAACTAACAAACATGAATCGAAACAACTTAAATTATACAATCATAAAGAAGTACCAAAATGTATTAAAGACACACTGACGTAATACGATTAAGCCCCTTGTCTTTTTTCTGGGTAGCTGTGACCCACATACAAATCTGAAATGTCCCCAACTTCAAATCGAGGCTGCTCTTTAAAATTGTTTCGTTTTCAATTTGGGGACATTTGTATGGGAGTCAAACCTGGTCAAAACAAGACTTCTTACCAGCTATAACTATAAGAGGGGGAACTCGTAAAACCTGTGATTTTGACACGTGGCCTGGTGTGTCTTTAACACTTTCGCCGCCAGCCATTTTTCATCCAAAAAATACCATTAAACTTAACTGGGTAGAGAAAAAAAAATATTTCTGCAATATTGTGAATTCCTCTGTGACATATATAACATTAGGCCTATCCTTACCTCCCAAAATTAAGAAAAGTGTCTTTGGATAACAGGTCCTGATTTGAAGACTTTTAGTAACATGGGTGTTAAGCCAATCAGATTGTGGTGAAAGGGTTAAGTAAGAAAATGCAGCTTCATCACAAGAACACACAGAAGTCTCAGCACACAGAGAGAAATGACACATTGGAAAATACAGCTTCATCACAAGAACACACAGAAGTGTCAGCACACAGAGAGAAATGACACATTGGAAAATACAGCTTCATCACAAGAACACACAGAAGTGTCAGCACACAGAGAGAAATGACACATTGGAAAATACAGCTTCATCACAAGAACACACAGAAGTGTCAGCACACAGAGAGAAATGACACATTGGAAAATACAGCTTCATCACAAGAACACACAGAAGTGTCAGCACACAGAGAGAAATGACACATTGGAAAATACAGCTTCATCACAAGAACACACAGAAGTGTCAGCACACAGAGAGAAATGACACATTGGAAAATACAGCTTCATCACAAGAACACACAGAAGTGTCAGCACACAGAGAGAAATGACACATTGGAAAATACAGCTTCATCACAAGAACACACAGAAGTGTCAGCACACAGAGAGAAATGACACATTGGAAAATGCATCACAGGAATGTCAGCACACAGAGAGAAATGACACCCAGGAATGTAACACAGCCCCCTCACCTCCCCCCATTCACCTCAATTCATACTCTATCAACACACTGGGCCGTCCTCTGTTTCCAACATGATCAACCATTTGGAGTTCTTCATTTAGAGGCCAACATACACCTCTCTCTCTTATGAAATTATTTCCTCCCATTCCTCACTTAATTATTGCACATGGTAATTTGTTGTTAACCTTTACCGGACTTCTGGGGTCGCCCACGACCCCTTGACACACAAAACATGTTATATCTCTAAAACTATTTAAGCAATCTTCATGAAATTTCATGACTTTGTCAAAAACGTAAATGGCTTTAAGTGTGTTAAATTTCATTAATGTGTATAAAATATAAATGACGTAATATGACGCGTAATTTTGATATACCTGTCCGGATGACGGGGGTCTCCCACGACCCCTACTTTAAAGAGCACTGCAGTGCATTGAGTAGGGGTCGTGGGAGACCCCCGCCATCCGGACAGGGATAAACACATGGTGACTCATTGACAAGTAGGGGTCGTGGGAGACCCCCGCCATCCGGACAGGGATAAACACCTAGGAATTCGCTCTTTGCTGAGTAGGGGGTCGTGGAAGACCCCCGCCATCGTGTCTGTGTAGTCAAAAGCATGATCCGGTAAAGGTTAATCTAAAATACAACAGCTGACAATAGTTTATGTCGCTGCTCATAGTACTTCATAACATTTATGTATTGTTCCTTCCACTTCCCTTTCTTATGCCTTGCTATGTGTTCCCTTTGTTGGTTTATTTTTGGGTTGGGTTCGATCATTATTGTTTACTTTTTACGTTTATTTTTCTTTTCGTTTTTTTCTATGAATGATCATTGTATCTACACTGACACCCCTTCCCCTCACCTCCCCTTCTTGATACGGGCAGATGGCCTAATCCTAAGTTCTAAAAATGTTCTTAGTTCTCTCTCTCTCTCTCTCTCTCTCTCTCTCTCTCTCTCTCTCACACACACATTCTCCTGCATAAACACATACATCTGTACCCATACACAAGGATACACACACTCCCAAGATGTACACAAAAACACTTCTTTCTTCTATTCACTTATACCCTTGAGGGTAACAGAAACAATGACATTATGTATAGGGTTATACATGCTCACACACAGTAGCATCAACAAACTTAACCCTTTCACCGCCAAAGTCACCTTTTAGCACCACAGTGATTTGACACCTATGTCATTAAAAGGCATCAAATTGGGGTCTGTTATCCTAAGACCCTATTGTCATAGTTTTGGGAAGTAAGGATAGACCTTATTTTATATATGTCACAGAAGAATCCCCAATACTGCAGATGGATTTTGGTCTCTACCCAGGTAAATTTAATGGAATTTTGGGCTGAAATATGGCTGGCGGTGAAAGGGTTAAAAGTGTAAGCATAAAAAGTACATTATAACCAAAGCTCATGCGCAATACAATGCATGAACATATAACCAAAGCTCATGCGCAACACAATGCATGCACATATAACCAAAGCTCATGCGCAACACAATGCATGAACATATAACCAAAGCTCATGCGCAACACAATGCATGAACATTATAACCAAAGCTCATGCGCAATACAATGCATGAACATATAACCAAAGCTCATGCGCAACACAATGCATGAACATATAACCAAAGCTCATGCGCAACACAATGCATGAACATATAACCAAAGCTCATGCGCAACACAATGCATGAACATATAACCAAAGCTCATGCGCAACACAATGCATGAACATATAACCAAAGCTCATGCGCAACACAATGCATGAACATATAACCAAAGCTCATGCGCAACACAATGCATGAACATATAACCAAAGCTCATGCGCAACACAATGCATGAACATTATAACCAAAGCTCATGCGCAATACAATGCATGAACATATAACCAAAGCTCATGCGCAACACAATGCATGAACATTATAACCAAAGCTCATGCGCAATACAATGCATGAACATATAACCAAAGCTCATGCGCAACACAATGCATGAACATATAACCAAAGCTCATGCGCAACACAATGCATGAACATATAACCAAAGCTCATGCGCAACACAATGCATGAACATATAACCAAAGCTCATGCGCAACACAATGCATGAACATATAACCAAAGCTCATGCGCAACACAATGCATGAACATATAACCAAAGCTCATGCGCAACACAATGCATGAACATATAACCAAAGCTCATGCGCAACACAATGCATGAACATATAACCAAAGCTCATGCGCAACACAATGCATGAACATATAACCAAAGCTCATGCGCAACACAATGCATGAACATATAACCAAAGCTCATGCGCAACACAATGCATGAACATATAACCAAAGCTCATGCGCAATCACAATGCATGAACACACACAGAGATTTGTCTGAATCACTTTTAGTGGAAGGACGTTAAACTAAAGAACACACACACAAACATATGAACAGAGCCATTTCCCACTATTACTGACTAATGTACATTGATCTACTGTGTGTGTGTCAGTGAGAACGTGTTTCTGTGTGCTTGATGAAAAACATGGGTCTCTGTGTGTGTGTGTGTGTGTCAGTGAGAACGTGTTTCTGTGTGCTTGATGAAAAACATGGGTCTCTGTGTGTGTGTGTGTGTCTTTCATGTAACGTCTATCCACTTCTCGTGATATTAGACGGATGTGTGTGAGTGTGTGTGTGTGTCAAGTCAAGTCAAGTCAAAATGATCTTTAATGACGTCTATCCACTTCTCGTGATATTAGACGGATGTGTGTGTGTGTGTGTGTGTGCGTGCGCATGTGTGATTGTAAAGCTCTTTGTGCTCGATATAAAGCGCAATATACATATCCGTTTATTATTATTATTGCAACAGAACACCGAGCTAAATAAATGTGGCATAAGAAAACTGGCCACTCCTCAGTTATCTTTTCATTTCCCTCCTGAACACATCAATGGAACCAGAAGAGGGGAAAAGTGACATCGTTCAAGTCTTCTCTTACAAATGGGAGGAACAGGAGGGCAATTTTACCTTCTTTTGGTAATCTCCAACAATACACAACTTTACATTGTTACTGGTGTATTTCCTCCACATGTTTCTTCAAATACTGTACGCTCCTGAAAGCAGCAGGACAGTGAGGACAGCTGTGAGGTTGCTCTCCAGTGTGGGTCTGACGATGTTTTCTTAGATTACCGGAGTCAGCAAAACCTTTCCCACAGTCTGAACACACATGGGGTTTTTCACCTGTGTGAATTCTCTTGTGCACCATTAAATTACTAGGCTTAGAGAAAGCTGCCCCACAGACATCACAGACATGGGGTCTGGCACCTTCATGAACAGACATTATGTGCTCATGTAAATTATTTGACTGATTAAAATCACTGTCACAGTGTGGACACTTGTAAGGCCTCTCCCCTGTGTGGACTCTCTTGTGTTTTGTCAGGTGATCATCCCGAGTAAACCTCTTACTGCAGACATCACACACAAAAGCTTTCTGACCACCGTGAGTCAGCTTATGTCTCTTTAGATTAGAAGCCTGAGTAAAACTCTTACAACACACGTCACACACAAAAGCCCTAACACCACTATGAATTGGTTTGTGTGTCTTCAGATTGCTGGGTGTAGGGAAAGACTTTCCGCAGACATCACACACATGCTGCCTCCTCCTCTTCTTTCTATCTTTACCTCCAGTATGATTTTCATCAATTTTCTTTTTGTGTGCTTTTCTGTTGCCATGGCTATCTACCTCCTCCTCTATGTCTGTGTTGCTACAGTTACCAGCATCACATCTATCAGGTGTGGAGGACCCAGGTAACACCATGTGCAGTTTCTCTCCATGAACTGATCCCAGGTGGAGTTCCAAACTGCTGACCAGCACAAAGGCAGCAGAACAACTCTGACACACACAACCTCTTTTCAGAGACAGCAGTGACCCAGAAGTGTTGTCAGACATGGGCTGTACTGTGCTGTAGACAGCTGAGGGCTGATCTGGTGAGTCTTCCTCCATGGACCATGCTGGTTCCAGCTTCTGTGAAACGAAACAGAGACGATAGATCAATAGGTGATACAGTGTGTGATAAAAACTGGGTATAATTTCTACAGTATTCCCTGTTTATAGTAAACTCGGTTATAAGCAATTTCGGTTACAGTAAAGAAAAGCACTGGTTCCCGGCCAAAGGTCTACTGTTTTATTAGTCTCGGATAGTAGCAACTCGGTTGTAATAAAAAAAACTGCTATAGTAAAATCACTTTTGGTTCCCCACAGGACTGGCTCCTCGGTTACAATAAAAAAAATCTGTCCTCTTCCTGACCTTTGTAAATACGTCACCAATGTATGCGTCACAGTCTCACCACTCCCTCCACCCACCCATAGTAGCAACTGGGTTATAATAAAAAATAAAAAAAAACTCCTATAGTAAAGTCATTTGTGGTTCCTCCTTGGTTACAATAAAAAATTTGTCCTCTTCGTGACCTCTGTAAATACGTCATCAATGCATACGTCACAGTCTCACTACTCCCTCTACTCTCTCTCCCTCTCTGTCTTTGTCTCTCTTTCTCTCTCTCTGTTTTTACAAATTCTTGTTTAAAGTGAACTTTATTATTTAAACTGTAGATAAAAGAGAGATTGTGCATACATTCTGTTGATTACACTGTGCAATGGCGCTGCAGTAGAACGGGCGATAGTTGATAGCTTGGGCATGAAACACGTGACTATTCGCCACAAATTTCTTTACTAGGTTTGTACTCGCTCTACCGCAGCGCCCTCGCATGGCAGAAACGGCGAACTAAGTCGACCATTTCCGCCCACAATCTTCATTTGCAATTCATTACATACAATTGAGAACTGTCCGGTCATAGTTTGCAATTAAATTTCCATCGGTTTTACTGCAGCGCCCTCACACAGAGGAAAAGGAGAGCTAAGTCGACAATTGAGCCCACACTCTCATTACATAGTGGAAAAAAATGAATCGGGAAAAAAATATAAATAGCATGATGAAAATGCGATAATTTATTGCAGGCATGATAATCTATTATTAGGCATAATGTCTGTAGGCATAATGTCCAGTAGGCAAAATGTCCGGTGAGCATGGTGACCATAGGCATAATGTCCGTAGGCGAAATGTCCGCAGGCAAACTGTCCGGTCATGTGTGTGTGTGTGTGTGTGTGTGTGTGTGTGTGTGTGCGTGTGCATGCACGTGCATGAGCATGCATGAATATATTCAAAGGCCATTCTGGTAGTTAGAGGTTGTACACTATATGCTTTTACAGCTAGTTTTGTTTTGTGCACAGGGAAATATACCATGTATAAACCCAATCACCATTTTGGACCTCAAACCATACGAGGAAGGGGTGGGATGGGTTTATATTCAGTATTTTACGTTAGCTTTGACTTTGAAAAACGTCCTCGGATAAGATAAAAAATATCATCAAAACTTTACTATATCCAAACATCGTTTATAAGAAAAACCTGTTATAGTAAAGGAAAATCCTTGCTCCCCTGGACTTTATTATAAGCGGGGTGTACTGTATATAAAAAAGTTCACATGTAAATGATAGCACAAGAAAATACTTGCTTGAAACAGAGTACTGAAGATACATTTTGATTGCTTCAAACCACACACACACAACCTTCCAATTTCAACCCCCTCCCACCCCCTCATCCCTGTACATGGAGATACCAGCAGCTTTTTCAGTACAAATAGTTCCCCCACCTACTGTAATTCCAGAGCTAACTTCCTTTACTCTATCATTCTCTTTAACTCTACCTCAGGCATCAGAATAGTCCAAAGTCCAATCCTCTAAAAAACAAAACCGCGGTAAAAGGGACATCAAGGCCCTAGACTGAAGAGGGACAACACTGAAATGAACTTACAAGCACAGAACTTCCAGAAGGTGGGGGAACTATTTATACAAAAGACCCCCCCGTTACCCCCACGAGGGGTGGGTGTAAAAGGGGGGGGGGGGATGCTAAAAGATAACATTGAATCCAAAGCCAAAACCTCTGACAAGAGAAGCCAATCCTCTGTCAGAAAATATGAATTCTCTGACAATTCTGATACCTGATAACTTTTCTTACTGTCATCTACTATTTTTTTGCCTTATTAGCCAATTCTCCTGCAATTTAAACAAAAAAATCAATTTTCTCTCTTGATCTTTCTAACATTAGAATGTGTTGGCTGAAATCAGCAAGGAGACCAATGAAAATGGAAAACTGGACACATATTATGTGTTCAACCCAATCTGGTATGGAAACGGAGAAGAAGAAGATTGCTTCAAGCTGCTCAGTCATCAGTGGCCAGACAGGAGGATGTTCATTGGCAGATTGGGGGTCAAGTGGATAGAGGCTTTGTGAGAAATAATGGTGGAGGGAAAAGCAGGTGTAAAGGGGTATAATTATCCGCTGCCCAACCATTTCTCCTACTGGGTAATTTTATACATTATCTATAAAGTTTTGTCCCCCTCCCTCCCTCCTTCCCTCCACCTTCCTGACCAGGACTTTGCTTCTGAACCACCCATTCTACCCCTTCCACTAGTTTACACACACACACACCCTTCCCCTCAACTCTTCTTTCCACTTTTTTTAAAATTTATCTATCTGATCTTCAGGTTATTCCCCTCAACTCTTCTTTTTTTATCTATCTGATCTTCAGGTTATTCCCCTCAACTCTTCTTTCCCCCACTTTTCTTTTTTTATCTATCTGATCTTCAGGCTATAAGAGAGTAAAGAGGAAGAAGTCTCTTTAATGAATTCTACTGACCACCACAACACAACTGTCCATCCAAGGTGTATAGTCTCCTTCTATGACCTCTTCTTTAACTCTGTCCATTGTGTCTGCAGTTCAGGTTCCTTGTACTGGTCTGTAACAAAGTAGCAAAGAAACTGTGGTTCAACACACACATAATAGTAGCTTTATTCATAGTAAATAAACTGTTTACCACACACAATAGTAACTTTTTTTCTTCTTTTTTGCTGTCCCATCTTCTTCGCTGTACAGTGGCGTTGCTCCCACGCTGCTCATTCCGAGTCCCAATCGCAGCCACACCTCCGCTTGTTCAGGTTGCAGAATCCATTGACTAAATTATTTAATAAAAGTATGGAATGTAGAGAAATCCCTGAAGATTGGAAAAAAGCAGAGGTGATAGCGATATATAAAAAACGGAATTAAGTCAGAACCAGGAAATTACAGACCAGTAAGCTTAACAAGTATTACTTGCAAAGTTTTAGAATCAATAACAAGAGATAAGGTAGTTCAATATTTTACAGAAAATAAGTTATATAGTGATTGTCAACATGGTCTTAGAAATGAAAGGTCTTACGTTACCCAGCTACTACAAGTTATGGAAGATTTTATGAGTATACCTGACAATGGAGAATCCATAGATGTAATTTCCCTCGATTTTAGTAAGGCAGTTGATTCAGTTCCTCACCAGAGATTATTGATTAAGTTAGCAGCATACGGGATTGGGGGGAAATTGTTAACATGGATCAAAAGCTTCTTATCGGATAGAACACAAGTAGTAAGAGTAGGTACATCTTATTATTATTGCGTACATCTTAATGTGTTGATCAATCCTTGTTTGTTTGCGTGTGAATATATATTGCTATATTCGATGATGTTTATGCCTACGGATGTACTGTATTAATGCTAGTATTTATTGTAGCTTTTGTGTATTACTTTAGTGGTGCCTATTTATGTATCTTATTTTAATCATTTGTAAAGCGCAAAGAGCTCCAGTTTTACTAAGAGGTGTTGCGCTATATAAAAAAAATCATTATTATTATTCAAAAGAATCAAGTGTTATAAGTGCAATACCCCAGAGTAGTATATTAGGCCCAATACTATTCACAATTTTTATTAATTATCTACCGGATGAAGTTAGTAGCATAATGTAAAGTGTATGCAGATGACACTAAATTGTATAATACTTCAAACAATAGAAATACATTACAAGCAGATTTACACTCATTACATAGTTGGTCTGATACATCTACATTTTAATGTTCAGAAATGCAAGGTGTTACACATTGGGAAAAAGAATCCTAAGAATGAATATTTTATGACAACAAATAACACTAATAAAATTGTAGTATGTGATGAAAGGGCAACAAAATTAACATTAAAGCTGCACCTAACACAAACTCTTTCAAAAATCTTCTGGACCAAGATCCTTTAATATCAACAAAATTAAATATTTTTGATGAACAAAAACAAGTCCATTCAAATTTTGATAAACTTCTAGATTAGCGTAACAACCACCACAAAAACAACAAACGAGAAGGGATGTGAAAGGGCCGCGAGGCCCACTTCTTGCCATGAACTACTACTACTACTACTACTACTAAGTACTACTAGTCTACTACTGATACTACCTAACCTGGGTCGAGTTTCTCTAGATAACGGTGGCCGAGCGAATAACGCTTACAGCAAGCGGGGCCTAAGATTAGAAACACTTTAGAAAACGTTTGCGGAACAATATTACAAGCTCTTGTCTGATTGGTCAATTTTTAAAATATTATTTTAACCAAACTTTAATGGACCAATCAAAAACAAAAAATGTATTCACCCCATGCTAGTCACGTGATATTTCCCATGATCCTTCAAATAGTTCGTGGCTTGCTACCTCGATTACAGCCACAAAACGTTCTTGGCGAACGTCGGCGAAAGGTGTTTCTTAGTACCGATTTTGCGGATTTGCACTCACACTACGCAACGGTAGCCCTCGTGAAACGGCCCCCAGGACAAAGACCCAACCCTTAGGCTTAGACTAGTAAATTAAAATACCAGTATGACTGATAGTCTACTAAAAGTAAAACCGTCACAGCTGTAAATCATTATGTATGTTTTTAAATATATAGTTGACGTGCAGCTATATATTTGCACGAGCGACAAATTTGCATGGCAATCGTTCAAATTTATCGCCCATGCAAAAAAGTAGCAGTTGATATTACAACTAGAACTACTCCAACTACTACTAGTACTACTACTACACCTACTAACTACTACTACTAGTACTAGTCTCTTTGTAAATCATTGTGTATGTTTTTAAATATATAGTTGACGTGCAGCTATTTATTTGCATGAGCGACAAATTTGCATGGCAATCGTTCAAATTTATTGCCCATGCAAAAAAGTAGCAGTTGATATTACAACAACTAGAACTACTCCAACTACTACACATACTACCGCTACTAGTCTCTTTGTAAATCATTGTGTATGTTTTTAAATTATATATAGTTGACATGCAGCTATTTATTTGCATGAGCTACAAATTTGCATGGCAATCGTTCAAATGTATCGCCCATGCAAAAAAGTAGCAGTTGATATTACAACAACTAGAACTACAACTAGTACTACACCTACTACCACTACTACTAGTCTCTTTGTAAATCATTGTGTATGTTTTTAAATATATAGTCGAGTAGGAGAAGAAGAAAAAAGGGGGGGGGGGGGGGGTCCAATCAAGAGAAAGGACGCTTGAGAGGCCGCGAGGGTTAGTCGTCCTACCTGACCTGACAGGTCTAGTTTCTCTACATAACGGTCGCCGCGCGAATAACGCTTACGCCAAAAGGGGCCTAAGAAACACCCTAAACGTTTGCTAAGGTCAGATAAAGTTCTCTTTAACGCTCTCTTCAAGGGAGATAAATCATACCTGTCAGTATACAAGTACGAAATTTTCGATTTCACCCGCGTTTTGTGTGCAGAAAATTAAATTTACGCTATATTATGCCATTTGACATGATGAAAATTAAGAAAGAGCACTCCAAAACACGTGCGTTTGTTTAATTTGCTAAAATCATCCCGTATTTTTTCACGATAGACTAAAGAATACTTGCTGTGGCAAGCTTCTTGTTTTGGTCTTCCATTTTTAAAGTTCAAGTCTCGTCACGCGAGATATAAAAAAAGCCGGAAGTATTGATATTTCCCATGATCCTTCAAATAGGCATAGTTCTTGGCTTCCTACCTCGATCACAGCCACAAAACGTTTTTTGCAAACGTCGGCGAAAGAAGTGTTTCTTAGTACCGTTTTTGCTGATTTGCGCTCACGCTACGTAACGTTAGCCCTTGTGGAACGGCCCCTTTCAGCCTCTGGAGCAACAGGAAGTTACGTCAGTTCACCCAAAGGGACTTAACTCTCTTACCATGAGACCGCAAAGAAAGAAAGGCAAATGTGTGTGAATTGTTCTGCTACAAAACTGAATGTAGTGTGATTGCTCTACAGCTTTTATTAGTTTTAAGCTAAATAATTTAGCAAGAAGAAGATTTGAGAACACAGAATTTTATATCATATTCTTTGCTGGCCTGATCAATCCACTTCTTTGCCCCTCGCTAGTAACTTAGTAAGGCCCTTGAACTTGAAGCCTTAGTAAGTTAGTAGTAGTAGTAGTGGTAGGGACAAAATAAGCTGTTTAACTAAGTTTAAGCTTTTTGTCTAGTTTTAGGATTTGGGACTCAAAAGATAGCCGTAAGGCTTTCCTGTCCCATCTTTTATTTTATTTAGTTGTTTGTCTCGGTCTGTCGCACACTCAGTTTTTATTAATATTATTCATCGTAATCATACATAACTGCCTTATTAATAGGGTGGTTATAAAATAAAATAAAATTTTTTACTTTTTGTCAAATCCTAATGAAATTTATATCATTGGAAAGAGCCCGACAAGACCTTTAAAATGATACCCAAATTATCAAAATCGGTCGAAAATTGAGAAAGTTACGACGTTTTAAAATGTTAGCTTTTTTTACATGAGCTATATAAGAAAAAGTTGATCAATATTACCGGCCCTTACCGTATCAAGGTTTGGATGAATAAAAAAGCCATAACTTTTTCTTTTTTTTACCAATAAACAAAACATTGGTACCAAAATAAAGCTTATTCAAAGGGGCAACATCAACCCCAAACATTAGACAGATTAGGCCTAAGCTTTTTGTGCGACTCACAAGATCGCAACATCAACATGCGCGTGACAGAAAACATGTCAGACAGTCTTCGACGTAACACCTCCCGACTTGTGGAGACCTTGAGCAGCATTGAGATTTATTCTAGATGCACCAAATTTGGTGTACTTGTAGAAAAATAATTAAATGTAACTGCGCATTTGTTTTAAAGAATTATATAATTACCGTTCAGAAATGATAAACGAATGAATTGGACCCAAATATTGGATCGCTTGTCTCTCGCGATCGGCCGTCTTATGTAAAAAAAGATCGTTCCCGAATGACCGAGTAGGTGTCTGCTTCCCGAAAGAAAGAAACTCGGATGGTCAGCGCCAAGAATAACCACCAATAAAAACAAGCAAAGGAAGTGACTGTTTGGCACATAGCCAAAATCGCGGTTCGGATTTTCAACGAGAAAAATCGCTGCGGCTTGACCTAATTCCGTCGTTCCTACCTTATAGTCATTCCATTCGTCGAGAAGGTTTTTAAAAATGTTAGTATTCTGTGCTCTTTTCATGTTAGGTGGTAATTTATTCCATACAGGTGCAACTCTGTTAGTAAAATAAAATTTTCTATTATTAGTCCTGCAATGTTGAATAAATATTTTGTCGGTACTGTTCCTTGTTTTGTCAAAATCTGATATTGTGAATAAGTCATGTACATTTAGGTCATCTACACTATTAAATATTTTATAAGTTTGAATTAGGTCACCCCTAATTCTCCTTGCCTTTAATGTAGGTAAATTTAGTTCTTTCAACCTGTCTGAATAAGAAACATTTTGAAGACCTTGTACTAACTTAGTTGCTCGTCTCTGTACTTTTTCTATCAAAGCTGACTGTCTCTTTAAACCTGGATACCAAATGCAATTTCCATATTCTAAATGAGGTCTTACTAAACCTTTGTACAAGCATAAAAAAGTGTCCTTGTCCAAGAAAGAAAACGTTCGTTTAATTATACCAATTTTCTGATTGGCTTTACTTACAGCACTGTGAATGTGTTCATCAAATTTCAGTTTATCATCAAATATTACTCCCAAGTCCTTTTCCTCAGAGCATTTCATAATGACGTTTTATACACCATTGTTATGCATTTTGTAGTCTGTGCATGGATTACTTTTTCCCAAATGCATGATTTTACATTTTGAAGCATTAAAAAAAGTCTTTTTGTAATACATCTTGATTTTTCGTTATATTATACATTTTCGTATCATCTGCAAAAATGTTACAATAGCTTTTTATTTTTTCAGGTAAGTCATTTATAAAAATTGTAAAAAGAACTGGACCAAGAATGCTCCCTTGAGGTATTCCACTTAACACATTTGTTTTTTGAGAGTATGCATTTCCCACCCTTACAGTTTGTTGTCTTTCTTTTAAAAAATCTTCAATCCATGCTAAAACTTTACCTGTTATTCCGTAATATTGTAATTTAATAATTAATCTTTTATGCGGTACAGTATCAAATGCTTTTTTGAAATCCAAGTAAATGACATCAATATTTTCACCTTTATCTAATAGTTTTGTAAAGTCTTCCATCACTTGCAGTAGTTGTGTAACACAAGATCTATGCTTTCTAAAACCATGCTGGCACCCTGTAAAAAGATTATTAATTAACATATGATCAACAATTACTTCTCGAATAATAGATTCAAAAACCATACTAGTAACAGATGTTAAGCTTACACTAGTTACAGGCCGATAATTTCCTGGATCACTTTTTGTTTCCTTTTTAAGTAAAGCAATAACATTTGCCACTTTCCAATCACTAGGGACAGTTTCATTATCCATTGATTTATTAAAAAGAATACTTAGGGGTACAGATAACTCTTTACTTAATTCTTTTAATATTCTAGGCGGTATGTTGTCTGGTCCCTGGGCCTTATTTACATCCAGTTCTTTTAATTTGATTTCAACAGCTTTTGGTGTAACCAAAATTTCAATTAAAGTTTTACCTTCTGACCAAATAGCTTCGTTTACTGGGGGTAAGTTATCTAAATTCTCCTTTGTAAACACACTAGTCCCATCGTATACATAAGTATTACAATGAAAATGTGGTCAAGGTGCATTACGGTCAATTTTCCTAATTAAAATCAATTATCAAAGCTTCTAAACATATTTAATTATTTTGGAGAATCATCCAAGCGATTTTTGAAAGTGTTAGTATCAGGTGCACATTTTAGAAGATTAATACTAATAGGTAACTCATTCCACAAGTTAGCAACACTGATGCTGAAACAATTTTTTCTTATATTCTTATAAGCCTTGTCAAGCCCTTGTGCCAGTTGTGGCATTCTCAAAATGGATAAATTTGTTCTCAACATGTCTGCGCATACGTGTGCGAAATCGATCATGACGTACATTGTACTATCAAATTTTATCTTTTGTGTATTCAACACTAAATTGACCCTAAACCTATCCCTTACCCTATCCCTAACTCTTCGCACATGCGCAGACATGTTGAGAACAAATCCATTTTGAGAATGCCACACCCTTACCCTAGCCCTAAGCGGAGTAGTAAGGCTATCCCTAACCCTATCCCTAACTCTTCGCACATGCGCAGACATGTTGAGAACAAATCCATTTTGAGAATGCCACACCCTTACCCTAACCCTAAACGGAGATACTAGTAGTAAGCCTATCCCTAACCCTAACCCTATCCCTATCTCTTTGCACATGCGCAGACATGTTGAGAACAAATCTATTTTGAGAATGCCACACACTTATAAGTATAGGATAGTGTAGTATAGTGTGGGACTGGCTCAAGCCTAAGCCTCGTGGCTTATAAACGTCCCTTCATTGACACTGTTTTGTTTGCTTAAAGCATGTCTTTAAAATTATGATTGTAATTCAATCATTGTATTAAAAAAAGGGAAGATAATTTAAAGAGCAGCCAGTCTTGTAATTATACAAGTTGCGATTACAGCAGAATCTATAAGAAAACTCGCTTATAATCAAGCCCCAAAAAATTCCCAGTATCTATTATCAAAACCCGGATACAAGAAACTCGCTTATAAGAAAACTCATTTGTAATCAAGCAAATTCCATCTCCCATACGCAATGGAAACTTGGATATAAGAAAATTATGTCATACAAGAGAGTTGGTTTGCAGTTCATTTTTTTATAAGCGAGTTCTATTTTCTTATAACGGAAATGTGCCATTGACAGCATTTTCTTAAAAGTGAGTTGGACCTGAACTGAAAGGATGTTCAGAGAAAATTGAAGTTGCTCCAAAAATGGAAAGTTTACGTCAGACCAGTTGCGTCACAGACAGTCTAACCAGTACAGGCACTTTGTTTTTGTTCCTTTATTTCATACTTTCCTTCAGTATTCTGTGCAAAATAAATGTTGAGCAGAAGAACTAATATGAGTGCATGTACTTTTGTGTTGGTGGTAGTGGGACTGTCCATCCTTTTATTTTTAGCAGCAATGGCAGAGAGGAAAAGGTAATCCACAATTAGCTGAATCCATTTCTTTAAGAAGAAATATACAAATAACTGAATATGTGGATGAAAATCCACATAAACAAAAGCAAACGATTGATGAAAAGCTGCATGGGTGGACAGTAAATGGTAATATTTCAGTACAAGAAAGGTGAAGGGTACACATTTGATAACAGTAAAAAGAAAAAAAAAAGCTTGTTAGTTGAGTGGTTGTAGGCACCTTTAAATCTTCTTCTTAGTAGACTATTTTGATTTTATGATGTAAGACATGCACCAAATTAGGAAGAAAGGATTTTCTCTTCGTTTTGTTTTTCTGTCTTTTCTTTTTTTCTTTTCTCTTTTCCCTTTCCCCCCATTCAACTTGGTAATAAGGAAAAAACTTTGTAAATGTGCATCTCCCTTCTATATTCTTATAACCGAGTTTTTCTTTTGTGCTGACTACGTCCTCTTGTTCATACTACTTCTTCTTCTTCTTCTGCGTTCCCAGGCCATATGGTGCCATAATGGGTAAGGTATGCATGTGTCCGTTTTTTCAGTTTTCACTGGTCTCCCCGCTGCGTACAGCCGACAGCACATTCTGATTTCGGAGGAGCTCAAAGGAGAAAAATTATTTGGAAGATTTTTTTGGAAAAAAGGCAGGAGAATGGGCCAATAAAATAAGTCAGAAAGATAGTAGATGATAGAAAGCAAAGGGAAAATTCAGAGTTAAAGAGAGTGGTAGATTAGAGGAAGTTACAAGCACAGAACTTCCAGAAGGTGGGGGAACTATTTTTACAAAAGACCCCCGGTATCCCCACGGGGAGTAGTTGATACAGATTATGGCTGCACATCAAGCATGGTTATTGAAAGAATATCCGTTCACAATGCTCATAGAGAAAAACAAGTATTATATATATCAATATTATTAATTCAAAAACTTACACCTCAATACACATTTGCGGGCATCGGCCTACTAGTTTTGCTGTATTTTGATTTTATGATGGCTGACAATAAAAAATTCACCAAGTTTCTTTATTGTCCATTGGCATTGTACAAACGCAAATGGAAAATTGTCTCCAAGTCTTCCACCGTGTAAAATAAGTTAAATACATCCAAATTAAAATATTAATTAAAAACATGAAACAGAAATTTGCATTTAGATCTAAACAAATATGTTACTCTCACACCACACCCAACATTCATCTGTTCTCCTCTATCTTGCTCGCTCATCATGCAACTCACACCACTTCTGCCTTCATTTTTGTTTTTAATTTTCTCTTCTGTTCTTTCTTTTTTTTCTCCTTTCTTTTGCCGTTTTTCCTTTTTTTTTTTCATGCACCAAATTAAGGTAAAAGGATATTCTCTTCATTTTATGTTTCTGTTTATCTTTATTATCCTTTTATTTCTCTTTTTTTTCTTTTTCTTTTTTTCCCTTTTCCCCATTCAACTCGGTTATAAGAAAAAAACTTATATCTGAGTTGGATATAAGAAAACTTGGATAGAAGAATTTATTTTTTTATCTCCCTTCTATTTTCTTATAACCGAGTTTTGATGTATTCATTTTCCTTTCATGTTGTGTGGGAGTGGGTGGGTGGGTGGATGGGTCGGTGTGTGTGGGTAAAAAAATATGCCATGTAAACAGCCTGTGATTAGTATATGCAATGCAAAATTCAATAGAAGCCAACCTATGTTCTGTAGAAAATGAAGTGGCTATTTCATGGTGTGGTAAAACAGTTTCTTTACTACTACTGTTGTTACTTTTGTTACAGACAGTCCAAGGAAACCTGAACTGCAGACACAATGGACGGAGTTACAGAAGAGGTCATAGAAGGAGACTGTACACTTGGATGCATTGGTGTTGTGTGGTGTCAGTAAAATTCACCATTTTTTCTTACCCTTCAGGCTTTCTAGTGAAGATCACAGGCAGATCTGTGAGTTTTGAAGAAGTGGGAGTAGTTGGAGGGGTGGACTTGGAGGGGTGGGTGGGTAAGGCTATTCTTTATTGTTTCTTTTCTTGTCCTAG
>CM065709.1:2113893-2164795 GCA_017654935.2 Phymorhynchus buccinoides | reverse complement strand
AATCTTCAGTTTGGCTTGATGAGATTATACGGGTGTTTGTTTTTCGGTTTGTGATTTTCCTTGTTTTGTGCCACATTGTTGGTGCCTGAGGGTGTGTGTGTGTGAGTGTGTGTGTGGTGTGGTGTATGTGTGTGCGCTAGTCAGTTTGTCGTCTACTATGACCTCAGACAGCAGAGGAGTGCAACTACTAGTCTGGAAAGCTATGGCTATAATTGTTCATGTGGAGACTCCTTCCCAAGGGACAATAATCCCCACTCTCTCTGCAAGAGGACTTTAGGGACATAGATCGCCAAGGCCCACAATCCCCAAGGCTGCGAACAAAGAGCCAGTGCAAATGCCTCCTAGTGTGAGCGTCATAGTCTTTCACAACAGACTGAGCTGTACAATGTTTTTCCAATTATAAAAACCATTGGTGTTAAGTGCCTAGACACAACTGATGTACTCTCTTTACTGTTGGCCCAAACTAAGGTCAGCCAATGATAAAAGCCATTGGAATTAAGGGCCTAGACACACTGATGTACTCTCTTTACTGTTGGCCCAAACTAAGGTCAGCCAATGATAAAAGCCATTGGAGTTAAGGGCCTAGACACACTGATGTACTCTCCCATCATCTCACACCATCCATCCCAAGTGATGACGTTTTTCACACACTGATGTACTCTACCATCATCTCCCATGATCCCTTGTCACACAGAGCAAAGGTCAGAGGTGAACATCAAACGACAAACACAAATTATGACTCACACTGCAGGCCAGTTGGTTAGGTTGGGTTGTTTATTGAGGCCACAGTTGAAGTTCAATTCTCATAATCCATGAAAAATCACAGAACAAGAAAACAGTAACCATCAGTTGATGTTATTGCAAAAACTAAAAAGTTGTATTGAAAAAAAACTGCAAATAATATAAAATGCAGATTGTGCTTTTCATATTTCTGCAGTCTTTTTTTTTATACAATTTATTAGTTTTCGTAATAAGTTCAATAAAGATAGTCCGTTTTGACTCCAAGCCATTGAAATGATCTACAATGTATGTGTAAGCTAATGTGTGTGTATATGTGTGAATGAGTGCCTGCATGTGTGTGCTAACATTCATTTGTAAGCAACATATGCAATTTTTACTTCCTGAGTCTGCTATATATAACCCACTCATTCAGTAATGCTGAACTTTTTGAAGATAACAATGCAACATTTAACTGTCTTTCAAAGATAAACAAACTTTCAATAATTAAATCTAAACTTTTTGAAGATAACAATAAAACAAATAACTGTCATTCAAAGGTAAACAAACTTCCAATAATTCAATTTAAACTTTTTGAACATAATATATATTTCAAAAAAACTGCAATTCAAAGATAAACAAACTTTCAATAATTCAATTTACTTTTTGAAGATTATAAACAAAACAAATAACTGTGATTCAATGATAAACAAACTTCCAATGATTCAATTTAAACTTTGTAAAGACAAAAATTAAATAACAGTAAGGAAATATTAAACAGCTTTAAACTTTTTGAACAACAAAATTAATGTTTAAGGACCTTAAAGAATTTCAAACTTTTTGAAGATAACAATAAAACACATAATTGCCATTCAATATAAAACAACTTTTAAATGTTTAAAACTATTAAATTCCAACACAACATAGAGCATGCTCAGGGCAGGACCTAGATTGTGGGGGGGGGGGGGGGGGGGTGTTAGGGGGCTGCAGCACCCACCCTTTTTCCTAAAAAAAAAAAAAAAATTAATCATGTCGCCGAGCGGCAGCTAAATTTCCTCGTGGGCTATACCTAACACTCATCAGCACCACCAGCTGATAGGTACTTAAAGAAATTTCAATAGGGGTATGAACAGTAATGACACTAGTCCTTTATTTCAAGCCCAGATTGCACTATTTTGCTTCTCGGATTTAAACATTTTCCGGGGGAGCATGCCCCCGGACCCCCCTAGGGGTCTTGGTGCTTTGCACCTTCAATGAATTAGCCCCCACCCCTTAAAAACTTAGGTCCGGCCCTGAATGTTGAAACCATTCTTAAACACGCTGGTCAACCTTTCCTGGGTCAAACTGAAACCAGAACTGGTTAACTGAACACATGCTGTCCTCATTTCGATGGCTTGGAGTCAAAACGGACTATCTTTAGATAATCCATTGACATATTATTGAACTTTATTACGAAAACTAATAACTTGTATAAAAAAAAAAGACTGCTGAAATATAAAAAGCAAAAAAAACCTTTTTATATTTCTGCAGTCATTGTTTGATACAAGTTATTAGTTTTTGTAATAAACTCCAATAATACATCAATGGACTATCTAAAGATAGTCCGTTTTTCTTTTCCCATCAAGTGTTTTCTTTTTCTTCTTCATAGTATTGTTTCTATACATTCTGAACAACACAAATGTTCAATCTGTTTCTTTGTCATCTTACCTCACACACACATACACACACATGTGTGCGCACACACATCATTTCGCATTTGCTCTCTTCCATCTCTTCTATGAACATCACCAAAACACATGTTAAAGTCACCTACCATATTTTACAGACTATTCTTCTTCTTCTGCGTTGCCAGGCCATATGGCCATATGGAGAAAAAATGACGGACTATAAGGCGATAATTTCCCCCCAGACTGAGATCCCTGCACCTTATAATGTGACTGATAATATAGTAAGGAAATAGAGTAACAAAATCTGAATGTTGAGTCAAATTTGGGGGGTGCACCTTATAATCAGGTGCGCCTTATAGTCCGTAAAAAAAGGTACTCATAAATGACACATTTGGTAACATGCAATAACTTTATACAATCGCCTTAACCTCAATTCTTGCTTTATGAATTCACTGGGTAGTCAAATATTTGTATTATAAGCATGGTCAACAATTTGTACCTGGTTGTCCAGTTCATTCATTAGCCACCATACACCACTTCTCTCCCACCCCCACCTATCTCTTTCACACACACACACACGTGCGCACACACACACATTCTCTTGTGCATGTATGTACACAAAGACAGGCATCCTTATACGTGTACATAACAATGGTTGTTCCCTTACACAAGAATGCACACATTCTGTACAAGATGTACACATAAACACAGACACCATAGTATGCATGCTCACACATATAGTTTTACCCCTCTAATAAAGACTATTGACATACAGTGGTACCCCTCTAATAAGACGCTCGCAAATGCGACTTCTCCTCACATACGACTTTTTTTTTTTCTTCCCCCGAACACATTCCACTATATATCCTATGCTGCAAATACGACTTTTCCTGAGTTCCGACTTACGACCCGATTTCAGGGGTTGAGATGCGACCACAATCTTATCTTTTTGCAGTCAAGTTCGTGCAAATCGATCTCTCGATGAAAAGCAGACGAACTAGTGATCGAAAGTCATGGCAACAGGTCCGATGGCAACTTCGATGGCCCATGTTGCACTCACACACAAACTACACATAAATGCAACAGTACAGACCTAATCTTCGCCATAACGGACCTACTAAATACTGGATTATGCACAACGACACAACACAACACAAAACATGACAAAGTAACGCTCTGGCAGTTAATTTTTAGTCACAGTTTGCACACACAGAACTTTTACCGCGCATACAACTTGGCTGACAAAATGGCGCCACATACACCAAAGATACGAAATCACGGCAAACACTAATGCGCCAGCTGCTTTAATTTATCGGATTTTGTGAGTTGTTTGCATTCAGTGAGTGTTTCAGTGCACGCACTAACGCCGATTTATCAGTCTGATAGCGGAAAGGAGCTGCTTTTCAACATTTTTTTTAAAAAGTGAAACCATTCTGATTCACTGAACTTATGGAGTATGACCGATCACCTAGTTTCAACTTGGAAGTTGCTTGGTCCTCTAATAAGACCACCCCTCAGATAAGACTTTTTTGTTTCACCGCACTTTCAAGGTCTTATTAGAGGGGTACCACTGTAGTACCATTAACACAAGTTAATATGAGAGCATCAAAAGCATAACCCACATTTACACATACACCTCACAAACACACTAGTAGAAAACAGTTATGGAGTATTGTTTTCTTCCTAAATACACAACAAAAATTAAGAAGAAAATAATGTTCTCTTCAATTGTGGTGCAATTCCTATCCATTTAATCGCTCCTTCTTACAGTCAATCAATATGGCACCACACACCTCTCCAGCAACTGTATTCTTCTACACCATCACTGTTACTGTCCATTCAATCCCTCCTTTGTACAGTTCATGGCATCACACACCTCTCCAGCAACTGTATTCTTCTACACCATCACTGTTACTTGCAGGGCAAAACCGCCTTATCACACACCATAACTTAGGGCACTCCCAGCACTGCATACAGCTTGGCACCATCAACGACCCCCTGAATCAACAGCAATGTTTCTATATACATTAGTGCCAAGATCAGGGGCCTGACTAACTCAGTGGTGGAGTGTCAGACTCATGATCCTAACAATTGTGGAGTCACAGGTTCAAATCTCCACTGGGTCATTTCTCTCTATCTCCCATCCCCACAGAGTCTTACATGAATTTCCAATTCCTCTATGTGTCACAAAATCAAATGGATTGAAAACCATTTCAAGAAAATCTGGCCTAATGTTAACTTTGACATATCAGTTGTGTTAAACTTAATTGCTGATGGCATACCATACTGCCCATAGCGCAATACCAGTTGAGCCATACCAACTTCATATCAGTCAAGGCATAACATAACATAGGGGAGAACGGGACTAGTCCAAATACTTTTCAGCTTTTCTCATTATAAAATTAGTGGCAAGCTAAATAAAGCGGAAGCTCCATTTTAGACCAATAGTTAGGTAAATGTATAGACAACAAACATATATAGACAATTCAGTGAAAGCACAAAAGGGGTTTTTTCTGCATGCTGCTTGAAGTACAACAAACCCTTATGTAAGCATATTGCCCCCACCCCCCACCCCCCACCCACCACACCCCAAGGCCGAGGCAAGTCTGCCAACAGGCTGGGAAAAGGCTGCCCCCCTCATGCCTATGCCTAGAAATGCTTAACTCTTTCAATGCTAGCCATTTCCTCAGCCAAAATTTACCATTAAACTTACCCGGGTAGAGAAAAGATTTTGTCTGCAATATTGGGGATTCCTCTATGACATGCATAAAACAGGGCCTATCCTTACCTCCCAAAATTAAGAACATAAGGTCATTGGTTAACAGACCCTCATTTGATGCCTTTTAGTGACATGGGTGTTAAATCATTGTGGTGCCAAGAGGCGACAGTGGCGATGAAAGGGTTAACACCAGAGCCACACAGAATCTTCAATCAGTAGGCATTCTTTCAATACCAAAATCCTAAATTGATCTTCATATAAAGGAAATGAAAACCGAAAATTAGTCATGGTTCATTTATAACAAAATAGCAACAAGTCAAATTTTTTTGCTCTCAACTTTGCTCAAATTGATGCAAACCCTTTTACAGGATATGGCGGGAGGCTAGCATGTGGCTATCACATACTCTAAATGATTCCAGATCAAAGTACTTAGCAATGAAAACGAAATGGTGGACCTGCCTCGGGGCCGGACTAGCTGCATTCTCCCCTACTGGCCATTAACACAATACCAGTTAAGCCATAACAAATAATTTTTAGTCAATGAATGAAAGCAAAAAAGCAACCAACAAAGAAACAAGATGAGAAACTTTTCATTCCTAAAAAAATAAAAAATACCCCAAGTTTTACATAGAATTTTTACTCTCTTCAGAATGCTTTTAGAATTACGCAATTCATAATTTTTCTCTTTTCACACAGTTTCAAGATCTTGGAATATTGCCACTATTTTCACAACCTATATGCAGTTTCTTGAGAACCACAATGTGTTTTCACAGCAGTGTACAGTGTTACTGGTGTTCACTCTGCATGTGCGCCTTCAACTGATATGAATATCTAAAAGCAGAAGGACAGTGAGGACAGCTGTGAGGTTTCTCTCCAGTGTGAATCAGACAATGTTTTCTAAGAGAACTGGAGTCAGCAAAAGCTTTCCCGCATTCTGAACACACATGGGGTTTTTGTCCAGTGTGAGTCAGACAATGTTGTGCTAGAGCACCGGACTGGGAAAAACCTTTCCCACAGTCTAAACACACATGGGGTTTTTCTCCAGAGTGGGTCAGGCAATGTTTTATAAGAGTACTGGACTGGGCAAAGCCTTTCCCACAGTCTGAACACACATGGGGTTTTTCACCTGTGTGCCTTCTCCTGTGCCTTACTAAAGTACCTTTCTGACAGAAAGCTGTTCCACAGACATCACAGACATGGGGTCTGGCACTTTCATCAACTGACTTTATGTGAGTCAGACAATGTTGTGCTAGAGCACCGGACCTGACTGGGCAAAAAACTTTCCCACAGTCTGAACACACATGGGGTTTTTCTCCCGTGTGGATCAGGCAATGCTTTGCTAAGAGTACTGGACTGGGCAAAACCTTTCCCACAGTCTGAACACACATGGGGTTTTTCACCTGTGTGCCTTCTCCTATGCCTTATTAAAGTACTTTTTTGAGAGAAAGCTGTTCCACAGATATCACAGACATGGGGTCTGGCACTTTCATGAACTGACTTTATGTGGGACCGAAAAGCACTTGAATGATTAAAATCTCTGTTACAGTGTGGACACTTGTAAGGCCTCTCCCCTGTGTGGACTCTCTTGTGTCTTGTCAGGTCACCAGCCCGAGTAAAATTCTTACTACACACATCACACACAAAAGATTTATGAATACTATGTGTTAGCTTGTGCTTCTTCAAATGAGAAGCTAGTGTAAAACTCTTACTGCACACACCACACACAAATGGCTTAACACCGCTATGAATCAATTTGTGTTTCTTCATTAAGCCGGGTCTAGGGAAAGACTTTCTGCAGACATCACACACATGCTGTTTCCTATTCTTTCGATCTTTATTACCAGTATCATTATCATCAACTTTCTTATTTGTTGTTTTTCTGTTGCTATGACTATCTAACTCTTTATCAATGTCTGTGTTGCTACAGTTACCAGCATCACATCTGTCAGGTGTGGAGGACCCAGGTAACACCATGTGCAGTTTATCTCCATGAACTGACGCCAGGTGGAGTTCCAAACTGCTGACCATCACAAAGGCAGCAGAACAACACTGACACATACAACCTCTTTTCAGAGACAGCAGTGACCCAGAAGTGTTGTCAGACAATGGCTGTACTGTGTAGACAGCTGAGGGCTGCTCTGGTGAGTCTTCCTCCATGGACCATGCTGGTTCCAGCTTCTGTGAAAATAGACATTGCAACATTGCCTTAACCCTTTCAACGCTAGCCATTCCTAAGCCAAAATTTACCATTAAACTTACCTGGGTAGAGAAAAGATTTCGTCTGGAATACTGGGGATTCCTCTGTGACATGCCTAAAATAGGGCCTATCCTTACCTCCCAAAATTAAGAACATAAGGTCACTGGATACCAGACCCTCATTTGATGCCTTTCAGTGACATGGGTGCTAAATCATTGTGGTGCCAAGAGGCGACGAAAGGGTTAAAATCCTTTGATAAAGCAGGATTCCCCATTTCCAAACGATTACATATTTTCATCTGAAAAAGTTCATCGCATTTACACATAGAATGTAAATAAAATGTACCCAGGCCACACAAATATTCATGGGGGGTGAAAAAGAAGAAGAAATGTCAGAGTTGAGGGCATGTAAATTATGTAGCCTCTTCCTTATTCCTCAATTAAATCATGAAACACAGAAAGTGTCACAGCACTGAAACAGCCCTCCTTAAGATTGTAAATGACATCCTCCTTGCTTTTGATGACAACAAAGTATCTCTTTTGGCTTTATTAGACCTCAGTTCTGCTTTTGACACAATAGACCACTCCATCCTCCTTCACAGACTCCATGACTCTTTTGGCATTCGGGGTCCTGCTCTTTCCTGGTTTGAGTCATACCTGAAACATCGCATACAGACTGTCTGTGTAAATGGCAGATACTCAGGGCCTTCCGACCTCTCCTTTGGTGTTCCCCAGGGCTCTGTCTTGGGGCCCATTCTTTTTGTACTGTATGCTGCTCCTGTTTCTGATGTCGTTAGTAAGCATGCATTGTCCCACGAGAGTTTTGCTGACGATACTCAGATCAATCAGTCAGCCTCTCTTGCCGAAGTTGATGGGCTAGTATCAAGGACACAGAACTGTATAGCAGATATCAAAACATGGATGACTGTTAATAAACTGCAGTTGAATGAAGACAAGACTGAACTTATGTTAGCCTGTCAAAAGAGATTACTTGGCCATCCATCTCTTCCAGATTCTGTTACAATCAACAACACTCCTGTCTCTCTGTCCCCCTCTGTTCGCAGTCTCGGAGTCACGTTAGATCAGACCCTCTCTCTCCAACAACATGTCTCAAATGTTTGTCGATCTGCATACCTTCAGCTCCGCAAAATAAGTTCTGTTCGCCACTATCTATCTACTGACGCCACGAAAACTTTGGTCTGTGCTTTTGTTTTGTCTAAAATCGATTACTGCAACTCTCTCCTTGCTGGCCTCCCAAAGTATCTTCTCAGTCGCCTCCAAAGAATTCAAAACAATGTTAAAAATCTCGGACTATAAACTCTCCACTCTTTCCTTCACTGTCATCTTCTGGTTCTGCCCCTGATTACCTGTCTGACCTACTTCATCTCTACACACCTTCTCGTGTCCTCCGCTCTTCCTCTGACACACGCCTCCTGCAACCAGCCACTGTCAAAACCAAAACCTATGGTGAAAGGTCCTTTTCGTTCCAGGCTCCATCTGTGTGGAACAACTTACCCCTGTCTCTCAGACACTCTGACTCTCTGGACGCGTTCAAGGCCGGTCTAAAAACTCATCTCTTTTCTAAGTTGTAGCTGACATGCATAGGTTGATTGTGCAGTGTGGACATTGAGTGGTGGTGTGTGTGTGCGTGTGCGCATGCATGTGCGTGCAATGTGCGTGTGTGTGTGTGTGTGTGTATGCAGTGTGTGTGTGTTGATTGTGCCGTATGGAAAATTGAGTGGTGTGTGTGTGTGTGTTTGTTTGTGTGTGTGTGTGTGTGTGCGTGTGTGTGCGTGCGTGTGTGTGTGTGTATGTGTTTGTGTGTGTGCATGCAGCGTGTATGTGTGTGTTATTATTATATATTATTATTAAACACTGAAGGCCAGAAGGCAAGACATCAGTGACAGTTGTATGGATGATGAAGTCAAAAGCACAAAATCAGAGTCCAAGGAACACAAAGTTTTAAATCAGAACATGAAAAGTCAGTTCACTTTGAGAGTGTGAACTTTATATATATATATAAATCATGCACCACAATCATCATGTTGGTACCAGATGTAAGGTTTTCGGGGGTTTTGTTTTTCACATAAGCTAATTCTATTAATTGTGGAGAGAAAAAATATTGGTTTAAAGCTATGTTTTTTAGTCTAAAAAAGTACAGTATAATTAAAATATTTCTAATGAAAGTCCATTTCTACAATTGTGTTATTTCAATGGAGACATGATCAGCAACGACTCACCACAACAAAATCAACAGCTGAGTCTGCAGAATATTTCCTGACATGGTCCATCTCTTCTGTGGACAGTCTCCCATGAGGCAAGGACGTCTGTAATTTTTTTAAAAACACAAACAAATCACCTATATTCAGCCAATTACAGCAATAAATCCTCCACCACAATAGTATTTTTTGACAGGATATAACATTTTCAGGTAATATACCACCTTAAAATTTTGAAGTGGTTACGTGCATCAGTTCATGTGATACTGCTCAAGCAGACAAAAAACAGCAAAGAAAGAAACAGACATGATTACAGAAGGCCTCTGTCCATGGAGCGGACAATAACAACACTAACAATAATACATGAACATGCCCCAGTTTGATTACATTCCTATCAGAAGCACAGTCTCCTCGTCATACAAATTTAACAAACAATGTGCTTCCAGTAATTCCAGTAATGATCCATTAACATTCTAGATCTATTGTAATGTTGAAGCAGGGAGAAAATGATATAATTTGGAGAAGAAAAAAAATCCATCAACCTTTTTCAAAGATAGATATTTAATACTGATAATCAAAGGTGTGTAAAGTATTGATAATTAACTAATAAACAGGTAAATAAACTCATCTCTCTCTTTCTCTCTATCTTGTGCATGTGTGTGTGTGTGTGTGTGTGTGTGTGTGTGTGTGTGTGTGTGTGTGTGTGTGTGCTTGCTGAAATGAATGTAATTTGACACTGAGTGATTATATACTACCGGTATGTGTTTTGCTTTGTTTCTTCCAAAGGCACATCAATTATGTCACATGTTTATTGATGAACTATAAAGGATGTTCTATGTTTAAAAACATTGTTACAAAGAATGCATCTTTTGTGATTCAATTCACATGCGCTCGAGTGTGTGCAATATAATGTGTGTGTGTGGGGGGAGGGGTATATTGTGAGCGTATGTATGTTAAAATGAATCTATCCTGTAATTGATGTTGTGTGTTTGATTCTGTTCTCTTTGCAGGGGCACTTAAATTATGTGACATATTTAATAATGAATCATGATAGATGTTTCCTGTCAAAATTGCTAATTTGTTCAAAAATATATTTTTTATTTATACAGATTTTTTTTATACAGATTTTTTAAAAACAACAATTATATGTATGAACGAGTGTGCGTGCGTATGTATATATGTGTGTGAGCGAGTATGTATGTGTGCGTGTGTGCGCACACGATTGTGTGCGTGTGAGTAAGTATGTGTGTGTGTGTGTGTGTGTGTGTGTGAATTACATGTGTTTGAATTTATTCATGCATTGCAATGCTCTTCAAATTTTGGTTTGTCTGTTTTTGTAGCCGCCCACCATGACATGAGCCCAAGGCCTATTCATTAAACCATTCAAATTTATCTCTCTATCTCTCCCTCCCTCTCTCTATGTCTGTCTCTCTTTCTCTCTCATTTTATCACATAGCACAGAACATTTGCACCTACCAGTCTGTCACTACTCTCAGTCCACTCAGGGAACGGCAGAGGTTCTCCATGAACTGACGCCAGGTGGAGTTCCAAACTGCTGACCAGCACAAAGGCAGCAGAACAATGCTGACATACTCGACCTCTTCTCAGAGACAGCAGTGACCCAGAAGTGTTGTCAGACATGGGCTGTGCTGTGCTGTAGACAGCTGAGGGCTGATCTGGTGAGTCTTCCTTCATGGACCATGCTGGTTCCTGCTTCTGTTCAAGAAAGAGAATTGCTTTAAAAGATTTCCGACAGAAATTTGTGACATGTTAAAACATTACAAATATAATACAGATGCACAAAAAAACACTCAAACGGAGGCAGGTTGATCTTGGTCCCTTTTATTCGAGATAGCATAAACGTTTCTGGCTGTAAGCCCGTCTTTAGTGTTAACTGGTCCTAGTGGTCATTTATATAATTCAAGTATACAGATGCAGACAGACATAAAAACTCATTCATGCATGCACACTTGCTCATAGTCATACAGAGAGAGAGAGAGAGAGAGAGAGAGAGAGAGAGAGAGAGAGAGAGAGAGAGAGAGAGAGAGAGAGAGAGAGAGAAGAGAGAGAGCGCAGAACAATAGTTTTGATTTCTATAGGCCACCGGCCCTTAGAAAGGCCAGTCATATAACATAAGCATATCAAAATATCGGTCACGTTTTTTTAACCAAATTCTTTCAGATTGATAAGTAGGTCAACATAATAATACTGATACTGGTAGTTGTCAGAAAACACAATCAGCAACGATGTCAATATCAATGGACATAATAATATTAATTAACCCTGCTCGATGTTATCTTGCCTTTTTCGAATGGCATAAAGAGAGAGAGAGAGAGAGAGAGAGAGAGAGAGAGAGAGAGAGAGAGAGAGAGAGAGAGAGAGAGAGAGAGAGAGAGAGAGAGAGAGAGAGAGAGAGAGAGAGAGAGAGAGAGAGAGAGAGATGAATGAAAAAAACTTTTTTTTTATTGAGAGATAAGAATAAGCACTATACAGGTTTGTTTGCACCCAGCTCTCATCAAAATGAAAAGGGAGAAGAAAAAATAACATTACCATCAACAGCAAACGTAAAAAATAAAAATAAAAAGATTAAAAGTGAAAAAACTTGAACATGCACATACAAAATTCATACTTATCAATTAACCATGAAAAACATAAAACACATTGAAATCAAAGTTACCAATTAGAAGCATGTACACACACACACACTCTCTCTCTCTCTCTCTCTCTCTCTCTCTCTCTCTCTCTCTCTAATATATATATATATATATATATATATATATATATATATATATATATATATATATATATATATATATCCCTCCCTTTCAAACACACATCAATCAATCAAAATATTTATTGTCTTTTTTAAAACATAAAGAAATTCTTTGTCTGGCATGCACATAAAACACATATACAAATAGAGACAATAAGACAATATACAGTAAATACATCATAAGAATTAAATTACAATACAATATAGCACACACACACACACACACACACACAGAGCTAAACAAACAATTTATATAAAAGTAATAATAGGACAGCAAACAAAATGTATAAAAGGGGGTACATAAAAACAAGGTTTAGATTATAAAAGCCAATGCTGAATACTAGAACAATGTAAAATAATGTATGCTAACGTCAACACACATTACCCTGGCTCTCTCTCTCCCTCTCTCTCTCCCCTTCCTCTCTCTCTCCCTGTCTCTCTCCCCCCCCCTCTCTCTCTCTCCCCTCCTCCCCCCCTTCCCCCAATCTCTCTCCCTCTCCTCCCCCCCTCACTCTTTCCCTCTCACTCACACACACACAGCTTAAACAAACAATAATGGGACAATATGCATAAAACTAAATTAAAATGAATAATATCCCAAGCATAATAAGATTAATACACAAAAACAAAGTTTAGATTATAAAAACCAATACTGAATACTAGAACAATGATAAAAGGTATCATTGTTCACACATGCGCGCGCGAGCGTGAAAATACCTGTCAAGAAGTAAAAGGGACAAAACCAAAGTTACATTCATATTGGGTATCTTGAGGAAACGGGATGGAATCTGGGAGAAGATTTAATTATATGAACAACACATAATAAAATTGAATTATAAAACTTGGTCATTAGAAATGCTCGATAGTTCTTTTTGAAAGAATTAAAGCTTGTTTCAATTTTGAAATTGAGAGAGAGAGAGAGAGAGAGAGAGAGAGAGAGAGAGAGAGAGAGAGAGAGAGAGAGAGAGAGAGAGAGAGAGAGAGAGAGAGAGAGAGAGAGAGAGAGAGAGAGAGAGAGAGAGAGGAGAGAGAGAGAGAGAGAGAGAGAGAGAGAGAGAGAGAGAGAGAGAGAGAGAGAGAGAGAGAGAGAGAGAGAGAGAGAGAGATTGATAGAAAGAGAGAGAAAACACACACTCACACACAGAGCAAATTATGATAGGACAAGAAAAGAACAATAAAGAAATACCTACCCACCCACCCCTCCAAGTCCACCCCTCCAACTACTCCCACTTCTTCCAAAACTCACAGATCTGCCTGTGATCTTCACTAGAAAGGCCTGGAAGGGTTAAGAAAGAAATGGTGAATTTTACTGACCACCACAACACCACTGTCCATCCAAGGTGTACAGTCTCCTTCTATGACCTCTTCTTTAACTCCGTCCATTGTGTCTGCAGTTCAGGTTCCTTGGACTGGTCTGTAACAAAGTAACAAAGTAGTAAAGAAACTGTTGTTTACCACACATGAAATAGCAACTTCATTTTCTAAAAGAACATTAGGTTGGCTTCTATTTAATTTTGCATTGCATAATACTAATCACAGGTCTGTTTACATGGCATATTTTTTTACACACACACACAGACCCATCCACCCACCCACCCACTCCCACACAACATGAAAGGAAAATGAATACATCAAAACTCGGTTATAAGAAAATAGAAGGGAGATAAAAAAATAAATTCTTCTATCCAAGTTTTCTTATATCCAACTCAGATATAAGTTTTTTTCTTATAACCGAGTTGAATGGGGAAAATGGGAAAAAAGAAAAGAAAAAAAAGAGAAATAAAAGGATAATAAAGATAAACAGAAACATAAAATGAAGAGAATATCCTTTTACCTAATTTGGTGCATGAAAAAAACAAAAAAACAGCACACACAAAAAAGAGAAAAAAGAGAAAGAACAGAAGAGAAAATTAAAAACAAAAATGAAGGCAGACGTGGTGTGAGTTGCATGATGAGCGAGCAAGATAGCGGAGAGCAGATGAATGATTGGGTGTGGTGTGAGAGTAACATATTTGTTTAGATCTAAATGTAAATTTCTGTTTCATGTTTTTAATTAATATTTTAATTTGATTTTGATGTATTTAACTTATTTTACACGGTGGAACTTGGAAGACAATTTTCCATTTGCGTTTGTACAATGCCAATATACAATAAAGAAACTTGTGACTTATGACTCATAAAATCAAAATACAGCAAAACTAGTAGGCCGATGCCCGCAAATGTGTATTGAGGTGTAAGTTTTTGAATTAATAATATTGATATATATAATACTTGTTTTTCTCTATGAGCATTGTGAACGGATATTCTTTCAATAACCATGCTTGATGTGCAGCCATAATCTGTATCAACTACTCCCCGTGGGGATACCGGGGGTCTTTTGTAAAAATAGTTCCCCCACCTTCTGGAAGTTCTGTGCTTGTAACTTCCTCTAATCTGCCACTCTCTTTGAACTCTGAATTTTCCCTTTGCTTTCTATCATCTACTATCTTTCTGACTTATTGGCCCATTCTCCTGCCTTTTTTCCAAAAAAAAATCTTCCAAATAATTTTTCTCCTTACAGCTCCTCCGAAATCAGAATGTGTCGGCTGTACGCAGCAGGGGAGACCAGTGAAAACTGAAAAAACAGAGACACATGCATACCTTACCCATTATGACCATATGGCCTGGGAACGCAGAAGAAGAAGAAGAAGAAGAAGTATGAACAAAAGGACGTAGTCAGCACAAAAGCTAAACTCGGTTATAAGAATATAGAAGGGAGATGCATATTTTAAAGTTTTTTCCTTATTACCAAGTTGAATGGGGGGAAAGGGAAAGAGAAAAAAAAAGAAAAGACAGAAAAACAAAAAAAAGAGAAAATCTTTTTTCCTAATTTGGTGCATGTCTTACATCATAAAATCAAAATAGTCTACTAAGAAGAAGATTTAAAGGTGCCTACAACCACTCAACTAACAAGCTTTTTTCCTTCTCTTTTTACTGTTATCAAATGTGTACCCTTCACCTTTCTTGTACTGAAATATTACCATTTACTGTCCACCCATGCAGCTTTTCATCAATCGTTTGCTTTTGTTTATGTGGATTTTTGTCCACATATTCAGTTATTTGTATATTTCTTCTTAAAGAAATGGATTCAGCTATTTGTGGATTACCTTTTCCTCTCTGCCATTGCTGCTAAAAATAAAAGGATGGACAGTCCCACTACCACCAACACAAAAGTACATGCACTCATATTAGTTCTTCTGCTCAACATTTATTTTGCACAGAATACTGAAGGAAAGTATGAAATAAAGGAACAAAAAACAAAGTGCCTGTACTGGTTAGACTGTCTGTGACGCAACCGGTCTGACGTAAACTTTCCATTTTTGGAGCAACTTCAATTTTCTCTGAACATCCTTTCAGTTCAGGTCCAACTCACTTTTAAGAAAATGCTGTCAATGGCACATTTCCGTATAAGAAAATAGAACTCGCTTATAAAAAATGAACTGCAAACCAACTCTCTTGCATGACATAATTTTCTTATCCAAGTTTCCATTGCGTATGGGAGATGGAATTTGCTTGATTACAAATGAGTTTTCTTATAAGCGAGTTTCTTGTATCCGGGTTTTGATAATAGATACTGGGAATTTTTTGGGGCTTGATTATAAGCGAGTTTTCTTATAGATTCTGCTGTAATCGCAACTTGTATAATTACAAGACTGGCTGCTCTTTAAATTATCTTCCCTTTTTTTAATACAATGATTGAATTACAATCATAATTTTAAAAGACATGCTTTAAGCAAACAAAACAGTGTCAATGAAGGGACGTTTATAAGCTGTGAGGCTTAGGCTTGAGCCAGTCCCACACTATACTACACTATCCTATACTTAGTAAGTGTGTGGCATTCTCAAAATAGATTTGTTCTCAACATGTCTGCGCATGTGCAAAGAGATAGGGATAGGGTTAGGGTTAGGGATAGGCTTACTACTCCGTTTAGGGTTAGGGTAAGGGTGTGGCATTCTCAAAATGGATTTGTTCTCAACATGTCTGCGCATGTGCGAAGAGTTAGGGATAGGGTTAGGGATAGGCTTACTACTCCGCTTAGGGCTAGGGTAAGGGTGTGGCATTCTCAAAATGGATTTGTTCTCAACATGTCTGCGCATGTGCGAAGAGTTAGGGATTAGGGTAAGGGATAGGTTTAGGGTCAATTTAGTGTTGAATACACAAAAGATAAAATTTGATAGTACAATGTACGTCATGATCGATTTCGCACACGTATGCGCAGACATGTTGAGAACAAATTTATCCATTTTGAGAATGCCACAACTGGCACAAGGGCTTGACAAGGCTTATAAGAATATAAGAAAAAATTGTTTCAGCATCCGTGTTGCTAACTTGTGGAATGAGTTACCTATTAGTATTAATCTTCTAAAATGTGCACCTGATACTAACACTTTCAAAAATCGCTTGGATGATTCTCCAAAATATTTAAATATGTTTAGAAGCTTTGATAATTGATTTTAATTAGGAAAATTGACCGTAATGCACCTTGACCACATTTTCATTGTAATACTTATGTATACGATGGGACTAGTGTGTTTACAAAGGAGAATTTAGATAACTTACCCCCAGTAAACGAAGCTATTTGGTCAGAAGGTAAAACTTTAATTGAAATTTTGGTTACACCAAAAGCTGTTGAAATCAAATTAAAAGAACTGGATGTAAATAAGGCCCAGGGACCGGACAACATACCGCCTAGAATATTAAAAGAATTAAGTAAAGAGTTATCTGTACCCCTAAGTATTCTTTTTAATAAATCAATGGATAATGAAACTGTCCCTAGTGATTGGAAAGTGGCAAATGTTATTGCTTTACTTAAAAAGGAAACAAAAAGTGATCCAGGAAATTATCGGCCTGTAAGCTTAACATCTGTTATCTAGTATGGTTTTTGAATCTATTATTCGAGAAGTAATTGTTGATCATATGTTAATTAATAATCTTTTTACAGGGTGCCAGCATGGTTTTAGAAAGCATAGATCTTGTGTTACACAACTACTGCAAGTGATGGAAGACTTTACAAAACTATTAGATAAAGGTGAAAATATTGATGTCATTTACTTGGATTTCAAAAAAGCATTTGATACTGTACCGCATAAAAGATTAATTATTAAATTACAATATTACGGAATAACAGGTAAAGTTTTAGCATGGATTGAAGATTTTTTAAAAGAAAGACAACAAACTGTAAGGGTGGGAAATGCATACTCTCAAAAAACAAATGTGTTAAGTGGAATACCTCAAGGGAGCATTCTTGGCCCAGTTATTTTTACAATTTTTATAAATGACTTACCTGAAAAAATAAAAAGCTATTGTAAAATTTTTGCAGATGATACGAAAATGTATAATATAACGAAAAATCAAGATGTATTACAAAAAGACTTAGATTCATTGGTTAGGTGGTCAGAAACATGGTGTCTGTTTTTTAATGCTTCAAAATGTAAAATCATGCATTTGGGAAAAAGTAATCCATGCAGACTACAAAATGCATAACAATGGTGTAGAAAACGTCATTATGAAATGCTCTGAGGAAAAGGACTTGGGAGTAATATTTGATGATAAACTGAAATTTCATGAACACATTCACAGTGCTGTAAGTAAAGCAAATCAGAAAATTGGTATAATTAAACGAACGTTTTCTTTCTTGGACAAGGACACTTTTTTATGCTTGTACAAAGGTTTAGTAAGACCTCATTTAGAATATGGAAATTGCATTTGGTATCCAGGTTTTAAAGAGACAGTCAGCTTTGATAGAAAAAGTACAGAGACGAGCAACTAAGTTAGTACAAGGTCTTCAAAATGTTTCTTATTCAGACAGGTTGAAAGAACTAAATTTACCTACATTAAAGGCAAGGAGAATTAGGGGTGACCTAATTCAAACTTATAAAATATTTAATAGTGTAGATGACCTAAATGTACATGACTTATTCACAATATCAGATTTTGACAAAACAAGGAACAGTACCGACAAAATATTTATTCAACATTGCAGGACTAATAATAGAAAATTTTATTTTACTAACAGAGTTGCACCTGTATGGAATAAATTACCACCTAACATGAAGAGAGCACAGAATACTAACATTTTTAAAAACCTTCTCGACGAATGGAATGACTATAAGGTAGGGTGGTTATAAAATTTCAAAAAAATGCGATTACTTTTTGTCAAATCCGAATGAAATTTTGTCTATGTGCCAAACAGTCACGACCTTTGCTTGTTTTTATGATACCCAAATTATCGCTGACCATCCGAGTCGAAAATTCGAGAAGCAGACACCTACTCGTTTTCGGGAATGATAGCTTTTTTTACGCTAAGACGGCCGATCGCGAGAGACAAGCGATCCAATATTTGGGTCAAGATTCATTCGTTTACCATATCTGAACGGTAATTGGATAATTCTTTAAAACAAATGCCAGTTACATTTCTTATTTTTCTACAAGTACACAAAATTTGGTACCTAGAATAAAGCTCAATTGCTCAAGGTCTCCACAAGTCGGGACATGTTACGTCGAGATTGTCCCTAAGTTTTTTGTGCGACTCACAAGATCGTTGCATCAACATGCGAGTCGCACAAAAAACATAGTCCTACAGTCTTCGACGTAACACCTCCCGTTGATGGAGACCTTGAGCAGCATTGAGCTTTATTCTAGATGCACCAATGTTTTGTGTACTTGTAGAAAAATAATTAAATGTAACTGCGCTTTGTTTTAAAGAATTATATAATTACCGTTCAGAAATGATAAACGAATGAATTGGACCCAAATATTGGATCGCTTGTCTCTCGCGATCGGCCGTCTTAGCGTAAAAAAAGATCGTTCCCGAATGACAGAGTAGGTGTCTGCTTCCCGAAAGAAAGAAACTCGGATGGTCAGCGCCAAGAATAACCACCAATAAAAACAAGCAAAGGAAGTGACCGTTTGGCACATAGCCAAAATCGCGGTTCGGATTTTCACAGAAAAATCGCTGCGGCTTGACCTAATTCCGTCGTTCCTACTATAAGGCAGTTATGTATGATTACGATGAATAATATTAATAAAAACTGAGTGTGCGACAGACCGAGACAAACAACTAAATAAAATAAAAGATGGGACAGGAAAGCCTTACGGCTATGTTTTGAGTCCCAAATCCTAATCCTAAAACTAGACAAAAAGCTTAAACAGCTTATTTTGTTCCTACCACTACTACTACTACTAAGGCTTCAAGTTCAAGGGCCTTACTAAGTTACTAGCGAGGGGCAAAGAAGTGGATCGATCAGGCCAGCAAAGAATATGATATAAAATTCTGTGTTCTCAAATCTTCTTCTTGCTAAATTATTTAGCTTAAAACTAATAAAAGCTGTAGAGCAATCACACTACATTCAGTTTTGTAGCAGAACAATTCACACACATTTGCCTTTCTTTCTTTGCGGTCTCATGGTAAGAGAGTTAAGTCCCTTTGGGTGAACTGACGTAACTTCCTGTTGCTCCAGAGGCTGAAAGGGGCCGTTCCACAAGGGCTAACGTTACGTAGCGTGAGCGCAAATCGGCAAAAACGGTACTAAGAAACACTTCTTTCGCCGACGTTTGCAAAAAACGTTTTGTGGCTGTGATCGAGGTAGGAAGCGACAAACTATTTTTGAAGGATCATGGGAAATATCAATACTTCCGGCTTTTTTTTTTATATCTCGCGTGACGAGACTTGAACTTTAAAAATGGAAGACCAAAACAACAAGCTTGCCACAGCAAATATTCTTTAGTCTATCGTGAAAAAAATACGGGATGATTTTAGCAAATTAAACAAACGCAAGTGTTTTGGAGTGCTCTTTCTTAATTTTCATCATGTTAGATGGCATAATATAGCGTAAATTTAATTTTCTGCACACAAAACGCGGGTGAAATCGAAAATTTCGTACTTGTATACTGACAGGTATGATTTATCTCCCTTGAAGAGTAAGCGTTAAAGAGTTTATCTGACCTTAGCAAACGTTTAGGGTGTTTCTTAGGCCCCGTTTGCCGTAAAGCGTTATTCGCGCGGCGACCGTTATGTAGAGAAACTAGACCTGTCAGGTCAGGTAGGACGACTAACCCTCGCGGCCTCTCAAGCGTCCTTTCTCTTGATTTGGACCCCCCCCCCCCCCCCTTTTTTTCTTCTTCTCCTACTCGACTATATATTTAAAAACATACACAATGATTTACAAAGAGACTAGTAGTAGTGGTAGTAGGTGTAGTAGTAGTTGGAGTAGTTCTAGTTGTTGTAATATCAACTGCTACTTTTTTGCATGGGCGATACATTTGAACGATTGCCATGCAAATTTGTAGCTCATGCAAATAAATAGCTGCATGTCAACTATATATAATTTAAAAACATACACAATGATTTACAAAGAGACTAGTAGTAGTTAGTAGCGGTAGTATGTGTAGTAGTTGGAGTAGTTCTAGTTGTTGTAATATCAACTGCTACTTTTTTGCATGGGCAATAAATTTGAACGATTGCCATGCAAATTTGTCGCTCATGCAAATAAATAGCTGCACGTCAACTATATATTTAAAAACATACACAATGATTTACAAAGAGACTAGTAGTAGTTAGTAGGTGTAGTAGTAGTACTAGTAGTAGTTGGAGTAGTTCTAGTTGTAATATCAACTGCTACTTTTTTGCATGGGCGATAAATTTGAACGATTGCCATGCAAATTTGTCGCTCGTGCAAATATATAGCTGCACGTCAACTATATATTTAAAAACATACATAATGATTTACAGCTGTGACGGTTTTACTTTTAGTAGACTATCAGTCATACTGGTATTTTAATTTACTAGTCTAAGCCTAAGGGTTGGGTCTTTGTCCTGGGGGTCGTTCCACAAGGGCTAACGTTACGTAGCGTGAGCGCAAATCCGCAAAATCGGTACTAAGAAACACCTTTCGCCGACGTTCGCCAAGAACGTTTTGTGGCTGTAATCGAGGTAGCAAGCCACGAACTATTTGAAGGATCATGGGAAATATCACGTGACTAGCATGGGGTGAATACATTTTTTGTTTTTGATTGGTCCATTAAAGTTTGGTTAAAATAATATTTAAAAAAATTGACCAATCAGACAAGAGCTTGTAATATTGTTCCGCAAACGTTTTCTAAAGTGTTTCTAAATCTTAGGCCCCGCTTGCTGTAAGCGTTATTCGCTCGGCCACCGTTATCTAGAGAAACTCGACCCAGGTTAGGTAGTATCAGTAGTAGACTAGTAGTACTTAGTAGTAGTAGTAGTAGTAGTAGTAGTTCATGGCAAGAAGTGGGCCTCGCGGCCCTTTCACATCCCTTCTCGTTTGTTGTTTTTGTGGTGGTTGTTACGCTAATCTAGAAGTTTATCAAAATTTGAATGGACTTGTTTTTTATTCATCAAAAATATTTAATTTTGTTGATATTAAAGGATCTTGGTCCAGAAGATTTTTGAAAGAGTTTGTGTTAGGTGCAGCTTTAATGTTAATTTTGTTGCCCTTTCATCACATACTACAATTTTATTAGTGTTATTTGTTGTCATAAAATATTCATTCTTAGGATTCTTTTTCCCAATGTGTAACACCTTGCATTTCTGAACATTAAAATGTAGATGTATCAGACCAACTATGTAATGAGTGTAAATCTGCTTGTAATGTATTTCTATTGTTTGAAGTATTATACAATTTAGTGTCATCTGCATACACTTTACATTATGCTACTAACTTCATCCGGTAGATAATTAATAAAAATTGTGAATAGTATTGGGCCTAATATACTACTCTGGGGTATTCCACTTATAACACTTGATTCTTTTGAAGAATAATAATGATTTTTTTTTTATATAGCGCAACACCTCTTAGTAAAACTGGAGCTCTTTGCGCTTTACAAATGATTAAAATAAGATACATAAATAGGCACCACTAAAGTAATACACAAAAGCTACAATAAATACTAGCATTAATAGAGTACATCCGTAGGCATAAACATCAAATATAGCAATATATATTCACACGCAAACAAACAAGGATTGATCAACACATTAAGATGTACGCAATAATAATAAGATGTACCTACTCTTACTACTTGTGTTCTATCCGATAAGAAGCTTTTGATCCATGTTAACAATTTCCCCCCAATCCCGTATGCTGCTAACTTAATCAATAATCTCTGGTGAGGAACTGAATCAACTGCCTTACTAAAATCGAGGGAAATTACATCTATGGATTCTCCATTGTCAGGTATACTCATAAAATCTTCCATAACTTGTAGTAGCTGGGTAACGTAAGACCTTTCATTTCTAAGACCATGTTGACAATCACTATATAACTTATTTTCTGTAAAATATTGAACTACCTTATCTCTTGTTATTGATTCTAAAACTTTGCAAGTAATACTTGTTAAGCTTACTGGTCTGTAATTTCCTGGTTCTGACTTAATTCCGTTTTTTATATATCGCTATCACCTCTGCTTTTTTCCAATCTTCAGGGATTTCTCTACATTCCATACTTTTATTAAATAATTTAGTCAATGGATTCTGCAACCTGAACAAGCGGAGGTGTGGCTGCGATTGGGACGGTCGGAATGAGCTGCGTGGGAGCAACGCCACTGTACAGCGAAGAAGATGGGACAGCAAAAAAAAAAGAAAAAAAGTTACTATTGTGTGTGGTAAACAGTTTATTTACTATGAATAAAGCTACTATTATGTGTGTGTTGAACCACAGTTTCTTTGCTACTTTGTTACAGACCAGTACAAGGAACCTGAACTGCAGACACAATGGACAGAGTTAAAGAAGAGGTCATAGAAGGAGGCTGTACACCTTGGATGGACACTGGTGTCTCAGACACAATGGACGGAGTTAAAGAAGAGGTCATAGAAGGAGACTATACACCTTGGATGGACAGTTGTGTTGTGGTGGTCAGTAGAATTCATTAAAGAGACTTCTTCCTCTTTACTCTCTTATAGCCTGAAGATCAGATAGATAAAAAAAGAAAAGTGGGGGAAAGAAGAGTTGAGGGGAATAACCTGAAGATCAGATAGATAAAAAAAGAAGAGTTGAGGGGAATAACCTGAAGATCAGATAGATAAATTTTTAAAAAAGTGGAAAGAAGAGTTGAGGGGAAGGGTGTGTGTGTGTGTAAACTAGTGGAAGGGGTAGAATGGGTGGTTCAGAAGCAAAGTCCTGGTCAGGAAGGTGGAGGGAAGGAGGGAGGGAGGGGGACAAAACTTTATAGATAATGTATAAAATTACCCAGTAGGAGAAATGGTTGGGCAGCGGATAATTATACCCCTTTACACCTGTTTTTCCCTCCACCATTATTTCTCACAAAGCCTCTATCCACTTGACCCCCAATCTGCCAATGAACATCCTCCTGTCTGGCCACTGATGACTGAGCAGCTTGAAGCAATCTTCTTCTTCTCCGTTTCCATACCAGATTGGGTTGAACACATAATATGTGTCCAGTTTTCCATTTTCATTGGTCTCCTTGCTGATTTCAGCCAACACATTCTAATGTTAGAAAGATCAAGAGAGAAAATTGATTTTTTTGTTTAAATTGCAGGAGAATTGGCTAATAAGGCCAAAAAATAGTAGATGACAGTAAGAAAAGTTATCAGGTATCAGAATTGTCAGAGGATTCATATTTTCTGACAGAGGATTGGCTTCTCTTGTCAGAGGTTTTGGCTTTGGATTCAATGTTATCTTTTAGCATCCCCCCCCCCCCTTTTACACCCACCCCTCGTGGGGGTAAACGGGGGGGTCTTTTGTATAAATAGTTCCCCCACCTTCTGGAAGTTCTGTGCTTGTAAGTTCATTTCAGTGTTGTCCCTCTTCAGTCTAGGGCCTTGATGTCCCTTTTACCGCGGTTTTGTTTTTTAGAGGATTGGACTTTGGACTATTCTGATGCCTGAGGTAGAGTTGAAGAGAATGATAGAGTAAAGGAAGTTAGCTCTGGAATTACAGTAGGTGGGGGAACTATTTGTACTGAAAAAGCTGCTGGTATCTCCATGTACAGGGATGAGGGGGTGGGAGGGGGTTGAAATTGGAAGGTTGTGTGTGTGTGGTTTGAAGCAATCAAAATGTATCTTCAGTACTCTGTTTCAAGCAAGTATTTTCTTGTGCTATCATTTACATGTGAACTTTTTTATATACAGTACACCCCGCTTATAATAAAGTCCAGGGGAGCAAGGATTTTCCTTTACTATAACAGGTTTTTCTTATAAACAATGTTTGGATATAGTTAAGTTTTGATGATATTTTTTATCTTATCCGAGGACGTTTTTCAAAGTCAAAGCTAACGTAAAATACTGAATATAAACCCATCCCACCCCTTCCTCGTATGGTTTGAGGTCCAAAATGGTGATTGGGTTTATACATGGTATATTTCCCTGTGCACAAAACAAAACTAGCTGTAAAAGCATATAGTGTACAACCTCTAACTACCAGAATCGGCCTTTGAATCTATTCATGCATGCTCATGCACGTGCATGCACCACGCACACGCACACGCACACACACACACACACACAAACACCATGACCGGACAGTTTGCCTGCAGACATTTCGCCTACGGACATTATGCCTATGGTCACCATGCTCACCGGACATTTTGCCTACTGAACATTATGCCTACAGACATTATGCCTAATAATAGATTATCATGCCTGCAATAAATTATCGCATTTTCATCATGCTATTTATATTTTTTTCCCGATTCATTTTTTTCCACTATGTAATGAGAGTGTGGGCTCAATTGTCGACTTAGCTCTCCTTTTCCTCTGTGTGAGGGCGCTGCAGTAAAACCGATGGAAATTTAATTGCAAACTATGACCGGACAGTTCTCAATTGTATGTAATGAATTGCAAATGAAGATTGTGGGCGGAAATGGTCGACTTAGTTCGCCGTTTCTGCCATGCGAGGGCGCTGCGGTAGAGCGAGTACAAACCTAGTAAAGAAATTTGTGGCGAATAGTCACGTGTTTCATGCCCAAGCTATCAACTATCGCCCGTTCTACTGCAGCGCCATCGCGCAGTGTAATCAACAAAATGTATGCACGATCTCTCTTTTATCTACAGTTTAAATAATAAAGTTCACTTTAAACAAGAATTTGTAAAAACAGAGAGAGAGAAAGAGAGACAAAGACAGAGAGGGAGAGAGAGAGAGAGAGTAGAGGGAGTAGTGAGACTGTGACGTATGCATTGATGACGTATTTACAAAGGTCACGAAGAGGACACATTTTTTATTGTAACCGAGGAGGAACCACAAATGACTTTACTATAGGAGTTTTTTTTATTTTAATTATAACCCAGTTGCTACTATGGGTGGGTGGAGGGAGTGGTGAGACTGTGACGCATACATTGGTGACGTATTTACAAAGGTCACGAAGAGGACAAAAATTTTTTTTATTGTAACCGAGGAGCCAGTCCTGTGGGGAACCAAAAGTGACTTTACTATAGCAGGTTTTTTATTATAACCGAGTTGCTACTATCCGAGGACTATTTAGTAAAAAACAGTAGACCTTTGGCCGGGAACCAGTGCTTTCCTTTACTGTAACCGAAATTGCTTATAACCGAGTTTACTATAAACAGGGAATACTGTAGAAATTATACCCACTGTTTTTATCACACACTGTATCACCTATTGATCTATCGTCTCTGTTTCGTTTCACAGAAGCTTGAGCCAGCATGGTCCATGGAGGAAGACTCACCAGATCAGCCCTCAGCTGTCTACAGCACAGTACAGCCCATGTCTGACAACACTTCTGGGTCACTGCTGTCTCTGAAAAGAGGTTGTGTGTGTCAGAGTTGTTCTGCTGCCTTTGTGCTGGTCAGCAGTTTGGAACTCCACCTGGCATCAGTTCATGGAGAGAAACTGCACATGGTGTTACCTGGGTCCTCCACACCTGACAGATGTGATGCTGGTAACTGTAGCAACACAGACATAGATAAGGAGGTAGATAGCCATGGCAACAGAAAAGCACAAAAAAAGAAAATTGATGAAAATCATACTGGAGGTAAAGATAGAAAGAAGAGGAGGAGGCAGCATGTGTGTGATGTCTGCGGAAAGTCTTTCCCTACACCCAGCAATCTGAAGACACACAAACCAATTCATAGTGGTGTTAGGGCTTTTGTGTGTGACGTGTGTTGTAAGAGTTTTACTCAGGCTTCTAATCTAAAGAGACATAAGCTGACTCACGGTGGTCAGAAAGCTTTTGTGTGTGATGTCTGCAGTAAGAGGTTTACTCGGGATGATCACCTGACAAAACACAAGAGAGTCCACACAGGGGAGAGGCCTTACAAGTGTCCACACTGTGACAGTGATTTTAATCAGTCAAATAATTTACATGAGCACATAATGTCTGTTCATGAAGGTGCCAGACCCCATGTCTGTGATGTCTGTGGGGCAGCTTTCTCTCAGCCTAGCAATTTAATGGTGCACAGGAGAATTCACACAGGTGAAAAACCCCATGTGTGTTCATACTGTGGGAAAGGTTTTGCCTGACTCCGGTAATCTAAGAAAACATCGTCAGACCCACACTGGAGAGCAACCTCACAGCTGTCCTCACTGTCCTGCTGCTTTCGGGAGCTTACAGTATTTGAAGAAACATGTGGAGGAAATACACCAGTAACAATGTAAAGTTGTGTATTGTTGGAGATTACCAAAAGAAGGTAAAATTGCCCTCCTGTTCCTCCCATTTGTAAGAGAAGACTTGAACAATGTCCCTTTTTTCCCTCTGCTGGTTCCATTGATGTGTTAAGGAGGGAAATGAAAAGATAACTGAGGAGTGGCCAGTTTTCTTATGCCACATTTATTTAGCTCGGTGTTCTGTTGCAATAATAATAATAAACAGATATTTATATTGCGCTTTATATCGAGCACAAAGAGCTTTACAATCACACATGCGTATTACACACAACACACACACACCACACAACATCCGTCTAATATCACGAGAAGTGGATAGACGTCATTAAAGATCATTTTGACTTGACTTGAACTTGACACACACACACACCTCACACACATCCGTCTAATATCACGAGAAGTGGATAGACGTTACATGAAAGGACACACACACACACACACAGAGACCCATGTTTTTCATCAAGCACACAGAAACACGTTCTCACCGACACACACACAGTAGATCACATGTACATTAGTCAGTAATAGTGGGAAATGGCTCTGTTCATATGTTTGTGTGTGTGTTCTTCAGTTTAACGTACTTCCACTAAAAGTGATTCAGACAAATCTCTGTTGTGTGTTCTGCATTGTATTTGCGCATGAGCTTTGGTTATATGTTCATGCATTGTGTTGCGCATGAGCTTTGGTTATATGTTCATGCATTGTGTTGCGCATGAGCTTTGGTTATAATGTTCATGCATTGTGTTGCGCATGAGCTTTGGTTATAATGTTCATGCATTGTGTGCGCATGAGCTTTGGTTATATTTCATGTTCATGCATTGTGTTGCGCATGAGCTTTGGTTATATGTTCATGCATTGTGTTGCGCATGAGCTTTGGTTATATGTTCATGCATTGTATTGCGCATGAGCTTTGGTTATATGTTCATGCATTGTGTTGCGCATGAGCTTTGGTTATATGTTCATGCATTGTGTTGCGCATGAGCTTTGGTTATATGTTCATGCATTGTGTTGCGCATGAGCTTTGGTTATATGTTCATGCATTGTGTTGCGCATGAGCTTTGGTTATATGTTCATGCATTGTGTTGCGCATGAGCTTTGGTTATATGTTCATGCATTGTGTTGCGCATGAGCTTTGGTTATATGTTCATGCATTGTGTTGCGCATGAGCTTTGGTTATATGTTCATGCATTGTGTTGCGCATGAGCTTTGGTTATATGTTCATGCATTGTGTTGCGCATGAGCTTTGGTTATAGTGTTCATGCATTGTGTTGCGCATAGCTTTGGTTCATGCATTGTGTTGCGCATGAGCTTTGGTTATAATGTTCATGCATTGTGTTGCGCATGAGCTTTGGTTATATGTTCATGCATTGTTTTGCGCATGAGCTTTGGTTATATGTTCATGCATTGTGTTGCGCATGAGCTTTGGTTATATGTTCATGCATTGTGTTGCGCATGAGCTTTGGTTATATGTTCATGCATTGTTTTGCGCATGAGCTTTGGTTATATGTTCATGCATTGTGTTGCGCATGAGCTTTGGTTATATGTTCATGCATTGTGTTGCGCATGAGCTTTGGTTATATGTTCATGCATTGTGTTGCGCATGAGCTTTGGTTATATGTTCATGCATTGTGTTGCGCATGAGCTTTGGTTATATGTTCATGCATTGTGTTGCGCATGAGCTTTGGTTATATGTTCATGCATTGTGTTGCGCATGAGCTTTGGTTATATGTTCATGCATTGTGTTGCGCATGAGCTTTGGTTATAATGTTCATGCATTGTGGTTGCGCATGAGCTTTGGTTATAATGTTCATGCATTGTGTTGCGCATGAGCTTTGGTTATATGTTCATGCATTGTGTTGCGCATGAGCTTTGGTTATATGTTCATGCATTGTGTTGCGCATGAGCTTTGGTTATATGTTCATGCATTGTATTGCGCATGAGCTTTGGTTATATGTTAATGCATTGTGTTGCGCATGAGCTTGGTTATAATGTACTTTTTGTGCTACCCCCCCCCCCTTCCACTTTTTAACCCTTTCAACGCCAGCCATATTTCAGCCAAAATTTCCATTAAATTTATCTGGGTAGAGACCAAAATCCATCTGCAGTATTGGGGATTCTTCTGTGACATATATAAAATAAGGTCTATCCTTACTTCCCAAAACTAAAACAATAGGGTCTTAGGATAATAGACCCCAATTTGATGCCTTTTAATGACATAGGTGTTAAATCACTGTGGTGCTAAAAGGTGACTTTGGCGGTGAAAGGGTTAGGTTTGTTGATGCTACTGTGTGTGGAGCATGTATAACCCTATACATAATGTCATTGTTTCTGTTACCCTCAAGGGTATAAGTGAATAGAAGAAAGAAGTGTTTTTGTGTACATCTTGGGAGTGTGTGTATCCTTGTGTATGGGTACAGATGTATGTGTTTATGCAGGAGAATGTGTGTGTGAGAGAGAGAGAGAGAGAGAGAGAGAGAACTAAGAAACATTTTTTAGAACTTAGGATTAGGCCATCTGCCCGTATCAAAAAGGGGAGGTGAGGGGAAGGGGTGTCAGTGTAGATACAATGATCATTCATAGAAAAAAACCGAAAAGAGAAAATAAACGTAAAAATAACGTAAACAATAATGATCGAAACCCAACCCAAAAATAAACCAACAAAGGGAACACAAGCAAGGCATAGCAAGGGCATAAGAAAGGGAAGTGGAAGGAACAATACATAAATGTTATGAAGTACTATGAGCAGCGACATAAACTATTGTCAGCTGTTGTATTTTAGATTAACCTTTACCGGATCATGCTTTTGACTACACAGACACGATGGCGGGGGTCTTCCACGACCCCCTACTCAGCAAAGAGCGAATTCCAGGTGTTTATCCCTGTCCGAGATGGCGGGGGTCTCCCACGACCCCTACTTGTCAATGAGGGGTCAAAAAAAACCATGTGTTTATCCCTGTCCGGATGGCGGGGGGTCTCCCACGACCCCTACTCAAATGCACTGCAGTGCTCTTTAAAGTAGGGGTCGTGGGAGACCCCCAGTCATCCGGACAGGTATATCAAAATTACGCGTCATATTACGTCATTTATATTTTATACACATTAATGAAATTTAACACACTTAAAGCCATTTACGTTTTTGACAAAGTCATGAAATTTCATGAAGATTGCTTAAATAGTTTTAGAGATATAACATGTTTTGTGTGTCAAGGGGTCGTGGGCGACCCCAGAAGTCCGGTAAAGGTTAACAACAAATTACCATGTGCAATAATTAAGTGAGGAATGGGAGGAAATAATTTCATAAGAGAGAGAGGTGTATGTTGGCCTCTAAATGAAGAACTCCAAATGGTTGATCATGTTGGAAACAGAGGACGGCCCAGTGTGTTGATAGAGTATGAATTGAGGTGAATGGGGGGGAGGGGAGGGGGGGTGTTACATTCCTGAGCATTTTCCAATGTGTCATTTCTCTCTGTGTGCTGACACTTCTGTGTGTTCTTGTGATGAAGCTGTATTTTCCAATGTGTCATTTCTCTCTGTGTGCTGACACTTCTGTGTGTTCTTGTGATGAAGCTGTATTTTCCAATGTGTCATTTCTCTCTGTGTGCTGACACTTCTGTGTGTTCTTGTGATGAAGCTGTATTTTCCAATGTGTCATTTCTCTCTGTGTGCTGACACTTCTGTGTGTTCTTGTGATGAAGCTGTATTTTCCAATGTGTCATTTCTCTCTGTGTGCTGACACTTCTGTGTGTTCTTGTGATGAAGCTGTATTTTCCAATGTGTCATTTCTCTCTGTGTGCTGACACTTCTGTGTGTTCTTGTGATGAAGCTGTATTTTCCAATGTGTCATTTCTCTCTGTGTGCTGACACTTCTGTGTGTTCTTGTGATGAAGCTGTATTTTCCAATGTGTCATTTCTCTCTGTGTGCTGACACTTCTGTGTGTTCTTGTGATGAAGCTGTATTTTCCAATGTGTCATTTCTCTCTGTGTGCTGAGACTTCTGTGTGTTCTTGTGATGAAGCTGCATTTTCTTACTTAACCCTTTCACCACAATCTGATTGGGCTTAACACCCATGTTACTAAAAGTCTTCAAATCAGGACCTGTTATCCAAATACACTATTTTATTAATATTGGGACGCAAGAATAGGTCTAATGGAATTATACATCTCGCTGAGGAATTCTCAATATTGCAGAAAAAAAAAGTTTCTTTACCTAGCTAAATTTAAGGGTATTTTTTGGCTGAAAAAATGGCTGGCGGCGAAAGTGTTAAAGACACACCAGGCCACGTGTCAAAATCACAGGTTTTACGAGTTCCCCCTCTTATAGTTATAGCTGGTAAGAAATCTTGTTTTGACCAGGTTTGACTCCCATACAAATGCCCCCAAATTGAAAACGAAACAATTTTAAAGAGCAGCCTCGATTTGAAGTTGGGGACATTTGTATGTGGGTCACAGCTACCCAGAAAAAAGACAAGGGGCTTAATCGTATTACGTCAGTGTGTCTTTAATACATTTTGGTACTTCTTTATGATTGTATAATTTAAGTTGTTTCGATTCATGTTTGTTAGTTCGCAAATTCTTATTCAAAGTATCATGATCCTTGCATTCCAGATTATAGCGTCTTATTCAAAATATTGTAAGATGAAAGGCATACCTCTCATCCTATGTCACGTTGTGTACGTGTTAACGGGGAAAATGTTGATAATTTAGAATGTGCTGACCAAGTGTAATGAATTGATGATGAATAAAATATAAGAAAGCATGTTTTAATGCTAGTCTGGTTCCAGTTTCACAGAGAAGAGGTTTACCCATTTGTTCAGTGCTTCATGTGTGTAATATTTAGATTGGACCAGCCGCCGTGGTGTAGTGGTTAGCGTCGCGGACTACTGGCTGGGAGGTCTTGGGTTCGAATCCCATCAGAGGCGAGGGTTTTTTTCGGTCCATCATCATCGTTATCATCGGCCTCATTTTCCATCAATCATAAAAATAAAAAATGTCTCAAATTTTGTCGCCTTGCATGCTTTCATAATTCATGGTGACCTTCAGTTTCGGTTTGGAAATCAGTCTAATGCTTTGGTGGCGTTCGGGTCAAAAGTCATGGGGATCAGTGTGTTGTTTTTGTTTTCTGGGGAAGCTGTTGGTGGACGGTCGTGGTGGCCGCCCTCGGGGGAGAGGACCTCACTCAACACTGGCTCCACGATTAAAAAGATTACTTTAGTGTCGTCAGTAGGGGGATTAGTTAGGCGGTGTCCTGAACAGGCTCCACTGAACTCCACAGATGTGACTCGGCAGCAGTGCAGTGTCTCTTCGTTTGGTTGCCTCCTGATGGCCCTAACATAGATTCGCTGCCCTTGGACTGCTGGTCTCAGGTTCTGCGACCTGAACAAGCGGAGGTGGGGCTGCGAACTGGGATTAGGAATGAGCGGCGTGGAAGTAACGCCACTGTACGGGCCCAGAAGATGGGACAGCAACAAAAAAATAGATGTGCAATGTTGTAAGGTGTTTCCACTTAGATTGGCAATGTTTTTGGTGAATAGGTTTTCTTTTGGTGGTAAAAATTGTTTGTTTGCACAAATTATTGATAAATTGGATAGTTATAGAAAAAACCTCACACTGAAAGTTCCTTGGTGCTTGACATTATGATTGTTTACACTTGTTCAACCAAGACGCACATAGGCCATGCACACACATACCTGTATGTGCGACTCACGCACACACACAAAGATGTTACAATTTTAAAAAAAGTAATGTTCATCTATGTCCTATGATTACACCTGATGATGAGAACTGAACTCAATGTGCCCTCAATAAACACCCCTAACCACTGGCGCTGCATTGTGTAACATTTGTGTTTGTCATTGATGTTCAACTTTGGACCTCTGCTCTGTGTAGAGTGAGAGCTTGAATGATGATACGGTACAAGTTTCAGTTATCGAGAATCATTTTACAGCTTTGTCTTTTGTGAATGACTCACGACTTCAAAATAGGAGGCATTACCTTTAGTGCTGGCAGCCTTGGGATTAGTAAGCTTTGGGGACAATCCCAATTGTCATCATTCCTCACTGCCAGAGAGTGGGTATGTACCCGGGCAGGTTTTGCGCAATAAACAAATTCCACCCCCCAGCTTCCAAAATAGCGTTTCCTCTTTTTACTATCTGGTGGTGATAGTTGTACACGACTGACAACACCAACTCCAGTTTAGTGCGAAAGAACAGGGGGCAACACAAACACAGAACAGGAGTCTTCACTCCAAGCCACATTAAAATTCACTTTGTTATTTTTTTTTTCTCCATTTAGCAAATTTCATGAAGATAAACATACACACATAAAACACACACATAGATCAACACACAGGGAGATAATAGTTACAATAACATTATGATACAATAGTATTCCATCTCTATCATAACTGCCACCATATAATGAGGATTTGATCGACCTCCTTGCGACACGTAGTGCGATAATTTTAGGACCCGAACTGCGATGCCCCTGGTGGCGAGTCAGGAACTAGTAGTATATGCCACAGAAAATGATCTTCTCTGACGTACGTCCACACAGGGGGCAATCGGCATTCGGCCTAAAATTATCGCCCTTAACGTGTCGCAAGGAGTAGTATAAAGCCTCTTATATTTGTGGCAGTTTATGATGGGGGAATTACTAATTGCTAGTCATAATTTTATGTAACTATTATCTCACTGTGTTTTTTAATCATATGTGTGTTGGTGTGTCTGTTTTATCTTCATGAATTTGTAAATGGAGGAAAAAAAATAACAAAGTAATTGTTTTTATGTGCTTGAGTGAAATTTGGGCCCCCTCCTGTTCTGTGTTTGTGTTGCCCCTTCTTTCGCACTAACCTTAGTTGTTGTTTTGTCAGTCTGTACAACTATCCCACCAGGATAGTAAAGAGGAAAACTGGCTATTTTTGGAAAGCTGGGGTGGATATTTGTTTCTGCTGAAACACCTTCCCAGGGTACATCCCCACTCTCTTGCAGTGAGGACTGATGACAATTTGAGGATTTGTCCCCAAAGGCTTACTAATTCCCAATGCTCGCACTAAGTGTAATCACGCTCCTATTTTGAAAGTCGTAGTCATTCAAAAAGACAAAGCTGTAACTGATTCTCTATAACTGAAACTGTAGCGGAATCATCATTCAGCTCTCACTCTAGTCACAGAGCATAGGTCAAGGTGAACTAGCAAATGAAAACAAAATTTGTGACACACTGGCCGGCCTATTTTGTTTAGGTGGTTGTTTTATTGAGGGCACTTTGGTTTCATTTCTCATCATCAGTGTAATCATAGACATAGATGACATTTACTTTTTTTTAATTGTACAATCTTTGTGTGTGTGCGTGAGTGCGCACATCCAGGTATGTGCGTGCATGCCTATGTGAGCTTGTTAATTCCAGTGTCGAACATCATAATTTCAAAGCTCCAAGGTTAACTTTCAGTGTTTGAGGTTGTTTTTTATAACTATCCAATTTATTCACTAATTTGTGCAACACAAAGCAATTTTACACCAAAAGAAACCTATTCACAAATACATTTGCAATTCTAAGTTGAACTACTTACACATTTGCGAACAATCTATTTTATTTTGTGCTGTCCCATTTCTGGGCCGTACAGTGCGTTGCTCCCACGCCGCTCGTTCCGATCCCAATCGCAGCTACACCCTGGTTTTTGTTTCAGTCGCAGAAATCTAGACCAGCAGTCCAAGGTTAGCGAATCTAGTCAGGGGGCATACCAACCGATGAGACACTGCACTTTAAAGAGGAGCTGCGTCACTTCGGTGGAGTTCAGTGGAGCAATGTTCAGGACACCACCTACTAAGCCCCTACTGACACACTATTCTCTTAGTCGCGGAGCCAGCGTGAGTGAGGTCCGCCCTCCAAGGGCGCCACCACGACCTATCCACCGACAGCTCCCCAGACCTGATCCCCATGACTTTGACCCGAACGCACCAAGGGCCTGACTGGATTGGAAACCGCAACTGAGTCCCCCATGAGAGCAGAGCAGCAAAGCCCACAGAATTTGAGACATTTTTTTAATTTATGATTTGATGAAAAATGAGGCCGTTATAACGTGATGATGATGCTATGGAGTTCTATCAGGTCTGAGACGTGCTGGCATGGCTCTATTCTACGCTTCCTTTCATAATGATATCCCGGCGTGAACCAGGCCGAAGAACTACAGACACCTGCAGTGTTGGTCTTGCAATTAGAGCAACACTCTCAGAATCGGCTTCCGTTCGCGGATGACACTCGACTGTGTGGTTTCAGTCTTCCATTGATCCCTAGCCCTCACTCTGGGTAGGAGTCGTCCAGGACCGAAAAAACCCTCGACTCTAGATGGGACACGAACCAATACCTCCCGCCAGTAGTCTGCGACGCTAACCACTAACCACGGCGGCTGGGTCCAATCTAACTTATTACACACTGAAGCACTGACACAATGGTTAAACCTCTTCTCTGTGAACTGAACCATGACTAGCATTAAACCATGCTTTCTTTATTTTATTCATCATCATTCTTCACTTGGTCAGCACATTCTAAATTATCAACATTTTCCGTTACCACTATACAACGTGAACATAGATGAGAGTGTGCCTTTCATCTTACAATTTTTGAATAAGAAAAAACAAAAAAAAAACGGCTATAAATCTGGAATGCAGGATCATTATACTTTGAATAAGAATTTGCGAACTAACAAACATGAAATCGAACAACTTAAACATACACTGATAAAGATACAAATGTTTAAGAAACCTACGTAATACGATTAAGCTCCTTGTCCTTTTTTTCTGGGTACTGTGACCCACATACCAAATCTTGCAATGTCCCCAACTTCAAATCGGGCTGCTCTTTAAAATTGTTTCGGTTCAATTTGGGGACTTTGTATGGGAGTCCAAACCTGTTCAAAACAAGACTTCTGTACCAGCTATAACCCTTTCTAGGGGGAACTCGTAAAACCTGTGATTTTGACACGTGGCCTGGTGTGTCTTTAACCCTTTCGCGCAGCCATTTTTTCATCCAAAAATACCATTAACTTAACTGGGTAGAGAAAAATATTTCTGCAATATTGTAATTCCTCGGTGACATTATATTACATTATGCTATCCTTACCTCCCAAAATTAGATAAAAAGTGCCGTTGATACAGGTCCTGATTTGAAGACTTATATCACATGGGGTAAGGCCAATCAGATTGTGGTGAAGGGTTAATTTAAGAAATGCTGAGCTTCATCACGAAGAAACACAGAATTGTCAGCACACAGAGAGAAATGACACATTGGAAATACAGCTTCTCAGAAGACACACGAAGTGTCAGCACACAGAGAGAAATGACACATGGGAAAATACAGCTTCATCCACAAGAACACACAGAGTGTCAGACACAAAGAATGACACATTGGAAAATACAGCTTCATCCCAGAACACACAGAAGTGTCAGCACACAGAGAGAATGACACCTTGGAAATACAGCTTCATCACAAGAACACACGAAGTGTCGCACACAGAGAGAAATGACACAGTGGAAAGCGCTTCACACAAGAAACACACAGAGTGTCAGCACACAGAGAGAATGACACATTTGGAAAATACGCTTCATCACAAGAACACACAGAGTGTCCAGCACACGAGAGAAATGACAACATTGGAAATACAGCTTCATCCAAGAACACACAGAAGTGTCAGCACACAGAGGAATTGACCACATTGGCAAATACAGCTATCACAAAGAACACACAGAAGTGCAGCCCACAGAGAGAAATGACCCCTTGGGAAATGCACCAGGAATATAACACCCCCTCCCATCCCCCCTTCACCTCGAATTCATCTCTATCCAACACACTGGGCCGCCTCTGTTTCCAACATGATCAACATTGTGGAGTTCTTCATTTAGAGGCACTACCCTCTCTCTCTTATGGAAATTATTTCCTCCCATTCCTCAATTAATTATTGCACATGTCTTTGTTGTTAACCTTTACGGACTCTGGGGTCGCCCACGAACCCCTTGAACACCAAAACTGTTATTCTCAAAACTGTTTACATCTTCATGCAAATTTCACGACTGTCCATAAACGTAATATGGCTTTAAGTGTGTTAAATTTCATAATGTATAAAATATAATGACGTAATATGACGCGGTAATTTTGATATACCTGTCCGGATGACGGGGTTCTCCCCACGCCCTACTTAAAGAGCACTAAGTGCTTGAGTGGGTCGTGGAGCTCCCCTCCATCGGACAAGGATAAACACATGGTGACTCATTGACAAGTAGGGGTCGTGGGAGACCCCGCCTCCGGAACAGGGATAAGACACCTAGGAATTCGCTCTTTGCTGAGTAGGGGGTCGTGGAGACCCCCGCATCGTGTCTGTGTAGTCAAAAGCATGATCCGGTAGAAGGTTTAATCTCATACACAGCTGACATAGTTTATGTCGCTGCTCAATAGTACTTCATACAGTTTATGTATTGTCCTTCACTTCCCTTTCTTATGCCTTGCATGTGTTTCCTTTGTTAGGTTTATTTTTGGGTTGGGTTCGATCATTATTGTTTACTTTTTACGTTTATTTTTTCTTTCCGGTTTTTTCTAGATGATATTGTATCTACACTGACACCCTTCCCCTCACCTCCCCCTTCTTGCTACGGCAGATGGCCTAATCCTATTTTCTAAAAATTTCTTAGTTTCTCTCTTCTCTCTCTCTCTTCTCTCCACACACACATTCTCCTGCCTAAACCATACATCTGTACCCATAACAGGATACACACACTCCCAAGATGTACACAAAAACACTTCTTCTTTATTCACTTATACGCCTTGGAGGGTAAAGAAACCGAATGACGATTATGTATAGGGTTATACATGGCGCACACACAGTAGCCATCAACAAACTATACCCTTTCACCGCCAAAGTCCTTTTTAGCACCCACGTGATTTGCACCTATTCTTAAGGCATCAAAATTGGGGTCTGTTATCCTAGACCCTATTGTCTAGTTTTGGGAAGTAGTATACCTTAATTTAATTATGTCACAGAAGAATCCCCAATACTGCAGATGGTTTTTGGGTCTCTACCCAGGTAAATTTAATGATTTTGGGCTGATATGGCTGGCGTGAAAGGTTTAAAAGTGTAAAGCATAAAAAGTACATTATACCCACAGCTCATGCGCAACACATGCTGACCATATACAAGCTCAATGCGCACACAATGCATGAACATATCCCAAAGCGCATGCGCAACACAATGCTGACATATTCCCAAAGCCTCATGCGCACCAATGCATGAACATATAACCAAAGCTCATGCGCACCACAAGCAGAACATAGACTCAAGCTCATGCGCAACACTGCATAACATAGAACCAAGCTCATGGCCACATCAATGCATGACATATAACCAAAGCTCCAGGCGCAATCAAGCATGAACATATAACAAATCTCCATGCGCACACAATGCATGAACATATAACCAAAGCTCATTGCGCAACACATGCATGAACTATTAACCAAAGCTCATGCGCAACACAATGCATGAAATATAACCAAAGCTCATGCGCACACAATGCCTGACATATACCAAGCTCATGCGCAAACACAATGCATGACATCATAACCAAAGCTCATGCGCACACAATAATGAACAGATAACCAAAGCTCATGCGCAACACAATGCATGAACTAATAACCAAAGATCGCGCACACAATGCATCTGTAATGACATTATGATGTTGCCTGAAGCTCCAAAGCTCATGCGCAACACAATGCTGTAACATATACCAAATGTCCTGTCTCTCGCAACACATGCCATTTGACATATAACCCAAGCTCATGCGCAACGACAATGCATGAACATTATAACCAAAGCTCATGGCGCAACACAATGCATGAACTATACCAAAGCTCATGCGCAACACACTGTCATGCACACCTATCCCAAGCTCTGCGCGTAACACACCTCGAATGCTCTGGAAACAATGAACCTACGGCATCGATTCGCATCCCACCAAGTGCATGAACTGTAGTACCATAAGCATCAAGCTCTCAACACATTGTACATGACATGATCATAACCAACAAGCTCATGCGTCACACATGCATGAACACCATACTAACCAATATAGGCTCATGCGCAACACAATGCATGAACATATACAGAACGTAGCTTGGCATGCGCTCATACTATCATATACACTGAACATGAACTAGGTACCAAGCGCTCTGCGCAACACAACTGCAGGACATATTACCCAAGTCGCTCACTGTGCCTTCAACCACGATGCACTGAAGATATAAAAAAGCTCTGCGCAATACTAATATTGTCCTGACACCTGACTACGCCTAATGTGCTCATGCGCTCTACCATCTTCTAATTCATGGCCTATGACCAATAGGCCTTCGTAACTGCCTGATGTCCGCTCATCTCTCTCTCCCCATTTTGCATGTCATCATGAACCGAATAGCTTCTTATTCGCAATAACTATCAATGGCATCAATCTAGAACCTTACAAGCTGCATTGCGCAACATCACTGCCATTGACCATATAACCAAGCTCAGGCGCAACACATGCTTCTGAATACATATACTAAGACCAATGCTATGCGCAAAACTCAATGCATGAAACATATAACCAAAGCTCATGCCAATTAAATGCATGAACACATCACAGAGATTTGTCTGAATCACTTTTATGGAAGGCCGTTAAACTAAAGAACACACACACAACTATGAACAGAGCCATTTCCCACTATTATTCTTGAACTATGTACATTGATCTACTGTGTGGGTGTCGGTGAGAACGTGTTTCTGTGTCCTTGATCATTTAAATAACCATGGGTCTCTGGTGTGTGTGGCGTGTGTCTTCATTACGTCTATCCACTTCTCGTGATATTTGAGATGTGGATGTGTGTGAAGGTGTGGTGTGTGTCAGTCAGTCAATTCAAAATTGGATCTTTAAGTGACGTCATCACTTCTCGTAGATATTCAGGAAGAGATTTGGGTGTGTGTGGGTGTGTGTGTGTATACGCATGTGGATTGTAAAGCTCTTGTGCTCGTAGTAGCGCAATATAATATTTCTGTTTTTTAGTTTCTACGCTGTTAGTCCTCTCTCATAGTGTTTATTAGCACAGAAACGGGAGTGCTGTCTCTCTTAAATAAATTGTGTCGTGTCCTTCTGCTCATATAAGAAACTTCACTGCAGGCCACTATTCCTCTCTCTTCTCAGTTCATCTTTTCTATCCTCCTCCTTATCACATCAATGGAACAGCAGAGGGAAAAAGGGAACATTGTTCAAGTCCTCTTTCTTACAAATGGGAGGAACAGGAGGGCATTTTACTTTCTTTTGGTATCCTCCCACATACACAACTTTCATTGTTACTGGTTATTTCCTCCACATGGTTTCTTCAATACTGTAGCTCATGAAGCCAGGACAGTGAGGACTAGCTGTGAGGTTGCTCTCCAGTGTGGGTCGACGATGTTTTCTTAGATTACCGAGTCAGCCAAACTTTCCAAAGTATGAACACACTGGAGGTTTTTCACTGTGTGAATTCTCTTGTGCACCATTAAATTACTAGGCTTAGAGAAAGCTGCCCACAGACATCACAGACCTGGGGTCTGCACCTTATGAACAGGACATTATGTGCATCATGTAAATTTTTGACTGATTAAATCACTGTCACAGTGTGACACTTGTAAGCCTCTCCCTGTGGTGGACCTCTCTTGTGTTTTGTCAGGTGATCATCCCGAGTAAACTCTTAATGCAGACATCACACACGAAAGCTTCTGACCCGGTGAGTCCGCTTATGTCTCTTTAGATTAGAAGCCTGAGTAACACTCTACACCCACGTCACACACAAGCCCTAACACCACTAATGACTTGGTTTGTGTTTCTTCAGATTGCTGGTGTAGGGAAAGATTTCTCGCAGACATCACACACATGCTGCCTCTCTCTTCTTTCTATCTTTACTCCAGTATGCATGTTTCATCATTTTCTTTTTTTGTGCTTTTCTGTTGCCGATGGCTATCTACCTCCTCTTCTATGTTCCTGGTGATGGTTTTCTCCATCTTGTCAAAGTTACACATCAATCACTAACTTCCGTTGTGTTCACGTGTTGTGTGAGGACCCAGGTACACCATGTGCAGTTGTACTTCTCCATGAACTGTGCAGGTTGTGTTCTCAATCTGCTGACCTCAGCACAAAGGCAGTGCACTACAGAACCATCTCTGACACACTCCAACTCTCTTTTCCATAGATAGCGACAGCATGTGACCCAGAAGTGTTGTCAGACATTGGCTCGTACTGTGGGCTGTGATGAGCACGAGGGCTGATTCTGGTGGTCTTTGCTCCCTCCCTGGCCCATGCTGGCTCAGCTTCTATTGAACGAAACAGAGACGATAGATCTAGGTGATACAGTGCTCTGGATAAAACAGTGGTGTGTATAATTTCTACAGTTATATTGCCTAGCGGTTTTTATAGTAACTCGGTTGTATAACAATTATCGTTACGTAATTATAAGACAGCAATCAGTGCACTCTTTGTGTTGGTTCCCAGCCAACACAGGGCTACTGTTTTATTAGTCCTCGGATAGTGAGCAACTCGGTTGTATAAAACCTGCTTATATGTAAGCACTTTTGGTTCCCCACAGGACTTGGCTCATCGGTTACAATAAAAAAAAATCTGTCCTCTTCTGACGCTTTGTAAAATACGTCTCCTCCACCTGTACCTGCGTCACAGTCTCACCACTCCCTCCACCCCCCATAGGAAAAAAAAAGCAACGGGGTTATCTTACAGTAACCGTAGACATAATAACACTCCTTATAGTAAAGTCATGTGGTTCCTCCTTCGGTTACAATAAAAATGTGTTCCTCTTCGTGACCTTCTGTAAATCGTCATCATCATACGTCACAGTCCTCACTACTCCCTCTACTCTCTCTCTCTCTCTCCCTCTCTGTAAATCTTTGTCTCTCTTTCTCTCTCTCTGTTTTACAATTCGTGTTTAAAGTGAACTTTATTATTTAAACTGTATTAAAAGAGAGATGTTCATCATTCTGTTGATTACACTGGTGCAATCTTATGTGAGCTCGACCGTATAACGGGCGATAGTTGATACTTGGGCATGAAACACGTGACGATTCGCAAAATTTCTTTACTAGGTTTGTACTCGCTCTACCGAAGCGCCCTCCATGGCAGAAACGTGGGAATAAGTCGACCATTTCGCCCACAATCTCATTTGCAATTCATTCCATACATTGAGAACTGTCCGGTCATAGTTTGCAATTAATTTCCTCGGTTTTTACTGCATGCCCTCACACAGAGGAAAAGGAGAGCTAAGTCGACAATTGAGCCACACTCTCATATCATAGTTGGAAAAAAATGAATCGGAAAAAAAATATAAATGCATGATGAAATGCGATAATTTATTGTCAGCATGATAATCTATTATTAGGCATAATGTCCTGGAGGCAGAATTGTTCAGAGGCAAAATGTCCGGTGATCTGGTGACCATAGGCATAATGTCCGTAGGCGAAATTTCTGCAGGCAAACTGTACCGGGATCATGGTGTGTGGTGGTGTGTGTGTGTGTGCGTGTGCGTGTGCGTGTGCATGCACGTGCTGAGGCAGCATGAATATATTCAAGGCTTCTGGTAGTTAGAGGTTTACACTATATGCTTTTACGGGAGCTATGTTTGTTTTGTGCACAGTGAAATAAACCATGTATAACCCAATCACCATTTTGACTCTCAAACCATACGAGGAAGGGGTGGGGATGGTTTTATATTTCAGTAAATTTTACCTTTAGCTTTGCGCTTTGAAAAATACGCTCCTCTGGATAAGAAAAAAAATATCATTCAAACTTAACTTATCCAAACCTTGTTTATAAGAAAAACTGTTATAGTAAAGGAATCCTTGCTCCCCTGGACTTTATTATAAGGCGGGTTGTCTGTATAATAAAAAAGTTCACATGTAATGATAGCACAAGAAAATACTTGCTTGAAAACAGAGTACTGAGATAGCATTTTGATTGCTTCAAACCACACCACACAACTTCCAATTTCACCCCTCCACCCCCTCATCCCTGTACATGGAGATACCAGCAGCTTTTTCAGTAGCAAATGTTTTCCGTCCCCCCCTCATAGACTTAATTCCATAGATTCACTAACTTCCTTATACTCTTCATTCTCTTCAACTCGACCTCAGGCATCGAATAGTCCAAAGTCCAATCCTCTAAAAAAACAAACCGCGGTAAACAGGACTCAAGGCCCTAGACCTGAAGAGGACAACACTGAAATGATACTACCAGGGCACAGAAATTCCAGAAAGGTGGGGAACTATTATACAATTCGAAGACCCCCCCGTTACACCCCCTACGTAGGGGGCTGGGTGTTAAAAGGGGGGGGGGGATGCTTGATAACAGACTATAACATTTGAATGTCATAATCTCCAAACCTCTTGACCAGATAGCCAATCCTCTTGTCAGAAATATGAATCCTTCTGACAATTCTGATACCTTATCATCTTTTCTTACTGTCATCTACTATTTTTTTTGGGCCTTTATTAGGCCCTTCTCCTGCAATTTCAACAATACAAATCAATTTTCTCTCTTTGATCTTTCTAACATTAGATTTGTTGGCCGCAAGGATAGCAAGGAGACTCCAATGAAAATGGAGAACCTGACCATGATCTATTGTGTTCAACCCAATCTGGTATTGGAATCGGATAAGCAAGAAGATGCTTCAATCTGCTCAGTCATCAGTGGCCTAGACAGAGGATGTTCATTGGCAAGAGTTGGGGGTCAAGTGATTAGAGGTCCTTTGGTGAGAATAATGGTGGATGTAAAACCAGTTGTAGGGGTATAATTATCCACCTGCCCAACCATTCTCCTACTGGGTAATTTATACATTATCTATAAAAGTTTTGTCCCCCTCCCTCCCTCCTTCACTCCCCTTCTGCCAGGTGACTGTTGCTTCTGTAACCATCCATTCTACCCTTCCACTGTTTTTACACGCCCACACCCTTCCCGCTCAACTATTCAGTTATACTTGTTTAAAATTTTATCATCTGACTTCAGGTTATTCCCCTCAATCTCTTTTCTTTTTTTATCTATCTGATCTTCAGATTATTCCCCTCACTCTTCTTTCCGCCCCTTTTCTTTGTTTTATCTCATCTGACTTACTGCTATAAGAGAGTAAGGGAAGAAGTCGCTTTAATGAATTCTACTGACCACCCACAACCAACTGTCCATCCAGGTGTATATTCTCCTTCTATGACCTCTTTTTCTAACTCCGTCCATTGTGTCTTCGACCCAGTGTCCATCCAGGTGTAAACCCTCCTTCCTATGACCTCTTTTCTTTAACTCTGTCCATTGGTGTCTGCAGTTCATGTTCCTTGTACTGGTCTGTAACAAAGTAGCAGAACTGTGTTCAACTCACACACATATAGTAGCTTTAATTCATAGGAATACCTGTTTACCACACACAATAGTAACATTTTTTTCTTTTTTTTTTGCTGTCCCATCTTCTTCGCTGTACAGTGGCTTGCTCCCGCTGCTCATTCGAGTCCCAATCGCAGCCACACCTCCGCTGTTCAGGTTTGCAGATCCATTGACTAAAAGTTATTTAAATAAAAGTATTGGAATGTAGAGAATCCTGAATATTGAAAAAAAAAAAAAAAAAAAGCGAGGTGATAAGCGGAATATAAAATACGGATTAGTCAGAACCAGGAAATTACACCAGTAAGCTTCAAGTATTACTTTTGCAAAGTTTAGAATCATAACAAGAGATAAGGTAGTTCAATATTTACAGAAATAAGCTTTATATATGTGATTGTCAACATGGTCTTAGACAATGCAGGAGGTCTTACGTAGACTCCAGCTTACTACAGTTATGGAAGATTTTATGACGTAAAACCTGCATGGAGAATCCATAGATGTTTTTCCCTCGAGTTTTAGTAAGAGTTGATTCAGTTCCTCACCAGAAAACAAATTTATATTGATTAAGTTAGCTACATACTGGATTGGGGAAATTTGTTAACATGGATCAAGCCTTCTTATCGATAGAAACAAGTGTAAGAGTAGGTACATCTTAATTCTTATTGCGTACATCTTATGGGTTGGGATCAATTCCTTGTTTGTTTGCGTGTGAATATATATTGCTATATTTTGATGTCCTTCATGCCTCGGATGTTACTCTATTGAATGCTAGTATTTATTGTAGCTTTATGTGTATTCCGTTAGTGGTGCCATTTATGTATCTTTTTTTTAATCATTTGTAAAGCGTCAAAGAGCTCCGAATTTTTAACTAATAGGTGTTGGCGCTTATATAAAAAAAGATAATTCACATTATTTTCTTCAAACGAATCAAGTGTTATGAAGTGGAATACCCCAGAGTCAGTATTATAAGGCCCGATACGATCACATGTTTATTTAATTTCTTACAGGATGAAGTTCGTACATGATGTAAAGTGTATGCGTAGTGACACTAATTGTATAATACTGTCAAACAATCGAATACATTACAAGCAGATTTACACCTCATTAATAGTTTGTCTGATACATCTCATTTTAAATGTTTCAGAAATGCCAAGGTGTTACACATTGGGAAAAAGAATCCTAGAATGATATTTATGACAACAAATAACACTAATAAAATTGTAGTATGTGATGAAGAGGAGGCAACAAAATTAACAATCAAGCTGCACCTAAACACAAACTCTTCAACATCTTCTGGACCAGATCTTTAATATCAACAAATATAATATTTTTGATGAACCAAAAACAAGTCATTCAAATTTTGCATAAACTTCTAGATTAGGCGTACAGACCACCACAAAACAACAACGCGAAGGGATGTGAAAGGGCCGCGGGCCCACTTCTTGCCATGACTAATACTACTTACTGAACTGGCACTACTAACTAGTATACTAGTCTACTATGTGTACTACCTACCTGGTCGTGTTTCTAGATACCGGTGTCCGAGCGAATAACCTTAAAGCAGCTGGCCTAAGATTTTAGAACACTTTAGAAAACGTTTCGGAACGAATATTACCAGCTCCTTTCTGATATTGTAATTTTTTAAATATTATTTTAACCAAACTTTAATGACCATCAAACACAAAAAATGTATTCCACCCATGCTAGTCACGTGATTTTCCCATGATCCTTAATAGTTTTCGTGGCTTGCGACCTCGATACAGCCACAAAACGTTCTTGGCGAACTCGCGAAAGTGTTTCTTAGTACCGAATTTTGCCGGATTTGCGCTCACGCTACGTACCTTTTAGCCCTTGTGGACGACCCCCAGGACAAAGACCAACACTTAGGCTAGACTAGTAAATTAAAATACCAGTATGACCTGATAGTCTACTAAAAGTAAAACCGTCCAGCTGTAAATCATTTGTATGTTGTTAAATATATGTTGACGTGCAGCTATATATTTGCACGAGCGCCAAATTTGCATGGCATCGTTTCAAATTTATGCGCCCATGCCAAAAAGTAGCAGTTGATATTAGCAACTAGAACTACTCCAACTACTACTAGTACTACTACTACATCCTACTAACTACTACCCTAGTCTCTTTGTAAATCATGTGTATGTTTTTAATATATAGTTTGACGTGCAGCTATTTATTTTGCATGAGCGCAAATTTGCTGGCAATCGTTCAATTTATTGCCTGCAAAAAAGTGCAGTTGATGTTACAACAACTAGAACTACTCCAACTACTACACATACTACCGCTACTAATACTACTAGTCTCTTTGTATATCATTGTGTTGTTTTTAAATTATATCTAGTTGACGATGCAGCTATTTATTTGCATGACTAAAATTTGCATGGCAATCGTTCACATGTATCGCCCATGCAAAAAGTGGCAGTTGATATTACAACAACTAGAATCTAACAACTGTAACTACACCTATACCATACTACTAGTCCCCCCTTTTTTCCCCTTTTTTTTTTGTAAATCATTGTGTATGTTTTAAATATATAGTCGAGTAGGAGAAGAAGAAAAAAGGGGGGGGGGGGGGTCCAATCGAGAAAGGACGCTTGATAGGCGCGAGGGTTAGTCGTCCTACCTGACCTGACAGTCTTAGTTTCTCTACATAACGGTCGCCGCGCGAAAAACGCTTACGCCAAACGGGGCCTAAGAAACACCATAAACGTTTGCTAAGGTCAGACAACTCTTTAAGCTTACTCTTCAAGGGAGATAAATCATACCTGTCAGTATACAAGTACGAAATTTTCGATTTCACCCGCGTTTTGTGTGCAGAAAATTAAATTTACGCTATATTATGCCATTTGACATGATGAAAATTAAGAAAGAGCACCCCAAAACACTTACGTTTGTTTAATTTTTGACAAAACAATCCCGTATTTTTTTCACGATAGACTTAAAGAATATTTGCTGTGGCAAGTTTGTTGTTTTGGTCTTCCATTTGTAAAGTTCAACTCTCGTCAAGCGAGATATACAATTAACCAAAACCTTCGAAGGAAGGTATTTTGATATTTCCTCACATGATACCTTCTCAATAGGCATAGTTCTTGGCTTACTATACCTCGTTTTTTACACAGCCACAAAACGTTTTCGGCAAACGTCGGCAAAAGGTGTTTCTTAGTTCCGTTTTTGCCGATTTGCGCTCACGCGGCGTAACGTTAGCCCTTGTGGAACGGCCCCTTTCAGCCTCTGGAGCAACAGGAAGTTACGTCAGTTCACCCAAAGGGACTTAACTCTCTTACCATGAGACCGCAAAGAAAGAAAGGCAAATGTGTGTGAATTGTTCTGCTACAAAACTGAATGTAGTGTGATTGCTCTACAGCTTTTATTAGTTTTAAGCTAAATAATTTAGCAAGAAGAAGATTTGAGAACACAGAATTTTATATCATATTCTTTGCTGGCCTGATCAATCCACTTCTTTGCCCCTCGCTAGTAACTTAGTAAGGCCCTTGAACTTGAAGCCTTAGTAAGTTAGTAGTAGTCTGGTTAGGAACAAATAGCTGTTTAAGCTTTGTTTTGTCTATTTTTAGGATTAGCGCTTTGGGACGCAAAACATAGCCTTAGGCTTTCCTTTCCCCATCTTTTATTTTATTTATTTTTGTTTGTCTCGGTCTGTCGCACACTGTAAAAAAGAGCAGTTTTTATTAATTTATTTCATCGTAATCATACATAACTGCTTATAGTAGGAACGACGGAATAGGTCAAGCCGCGCGATTTTTCTCGTTGAAAATCGAACCGCGATTTTGGCTATGTGGCCAACGGTCACTTCTTTGCTTGTTTTTTATTGTGTGGTTATTCTTGGCGCTAGACCATCCGAAGTTTCTTTCTTTCGGAAGCAGACTCCTACTCTGTCATTCGGTAACGATCTTTTTTTACGCTGACGGCCGATTCGCGGAGACAGCGATCCTAATAATTTCTCGGGTCCAATTCATTCGTTTATCATTTCTGACGGTAATTATATAAATTTCTTTAAAACAAATGCGCAGTTACATTTAAAAAAAAATCAAAATATTTTTTTCTACAAAGTACACACCAAAACAATATATGGTGCATCTAGAATTCATCTCATGCTGCTCAAGGTCTCCACAGTTCGGAGGTTTTACGTCGAAAGACTGTCGGACATGTTTTCTGTCACGCGCATGTTGATTGTTGCGTCTTGTGAGTCGCACCAAAAAGCTTAGGCCTAATCTGTCTAATGTTTGGGGTTGATGTTGCCCTTTGAATAAGCCTTTATTTTGGTACCATGTTTTTGTTTTTGTAAAAAACGAAAAGTTATGGCTGTTTATTCATCCAAACTTGATACGTAAGGGACGTAATCTTGATCAACTTGTTCTTATATACCCTCATGTAAAAAAGCTAACATTTTAACGTCGTACCTTTTCTTCAATTTTCGACCGATTTTGATAATTTGGGTATCCTTTTAAAGGTTTTGTCGGCTCTTTCTCAATACATAATTTCATTAGGATTTACAAAAGTAAACATTTTTTTAAATTTTATAACACCTACCTTATAGTCATTCCATTCGTCGAGAAGGTTTTTAAAAATGTTAGTATTCTGTGCTCTCTTCATGGTAGGTGGAATTTATTCCATAGCAGGTTGCCACTCTGTTAGTAACATAAATTTTCTATTATTAGTCGCTGCATGTTGAATAAATATTTTTGTCCGTACTGTTCCTTGTTTTGTCAAAATCTGATATTGTGAATAAGTCATGTACATTTAGGTCATCTACCTATTAAATATTTTCTAAGTTTGAATTAGGTCCCCCTAATTCTCCTTGCCTTTAATGTCGGTAATTTAGTTTCTTTCAACCTGTCTGAATAAGAAACATTTTGAATGACCTTGTACTAACTTAGTTGCTCGTCTCTGTACTTTTTCTACTCAAAGCTTCTGTCTCTTTAAACCTGGATGCAATGCATTTCCATATTCTAAATGAGGTCTTACTAAAACCTTGTACAAGCTAAAAAAGTGTCCCTTGTCCAAGAAAGAAAACGAGTCGTTTAAATTAACCAATTTTCTGATTGGCTTTACTTACAGCCTGTGCTGTGTTTTCATCAAATTTCAGTTTATCATCAAATTTACTCCGCAAGTCTTTTCTCTCAGAGCAGTTCATAATGCGTTTTCTACACCATTGTTAAGCTTTTGTAGTCTGTGTCGTTTCCGCATGCTTATTTACATTTGTAAGGCATTAAAACCAACACCATGTTTCTGACCACATAACCATGATTAAGTCTTTTGTAATACTTGGTTTTTCGTATATTATACATTTTCGTACATCATCGCATAATTTACACCAGCTTTTTATTTTTTTCAGTAAGTCGTTATAAAAATTGTAAAAAGAACTGACAAGATTCTCCCTTGGGTATTCCACTTAACAACATTTGTTTTTTTTTGAAGTATGCATTTCCCACCCTTGACGTTATGTTGTCTTTCTTTAAAAAATCTCAATCCATGCTAAAACTTTACCGGTTATTCCGTAATATTGTAATTTAATAATGAATCTTTACGGTAAGTATCATGCCTTTTTTTTTGAAATCCAAGTAAGGACATCAATATTTTCACCTTATCTATATTTTTGTAAAGTCTTCCATCACTGCAGTAGTTGCTCGTCAACACAAGATCTATCGTTCTAAACCATGCTGGCACCCTGTAAAAAGATTATTAATTAACAATGATCACATTACTTCTCGAATAATAGAATTCAAAAAGCCATACTAGTAACAGATGTTAAGCTTACACGTGTTACCGGCGATAATTTCCTGTTCACTTTGTTTCCTTTTTAAGTAAAGCTAACATTTGCCACTTTCCGAATCACTAGGACAGTTTTCATTATCCATTGATTTATTAAAAAGAATACTTAGGGTACAGATCATCTTTACTTAAGTCTTTTAATTATTCTAGGCGGTATTTGTCCGTCCCTGGGCCTTATTTACATCCAGTTTCTTTTAATGTGATTTCAACAGCTTTTGGTTTAACCAAAATTCAGTAAGTTTTACCTCTTACCAATAGCTTCATTTACTGGGGGTAAGTTATCTATTCTCCTTGTAAACAAACTAGTCCCATCGTATAACATAAGTATTACAATGAAATGTGGTACAAGGTGCATTACGGTCAATTTTCCTAATTAAAATCATTATAAAGCTTCTAAACATATTTAAATATTTTGGAGAATCATCCCAAGCGATTTTTGAATGTTAGTATCAGGTGCAGCATTTTAAGAGATTAATACTAATAGGTAACTCATTCCACAAGTTAGCAACACGGATGCTGAAACAATTTTTTCTTATCTTCTTATAATCCTTGTCAAGCCTTTTGCCAGTTGTGGCAGTCCAAAATGGATAAATTTGTTCTCAACATGTCTGCGCATACGTGTGCGAAATCGATCATGACGTACATGTAGCTATCATTTTATCTTTTGTGTATTCACACTAAATTGACCCTAAAACCTATCCTTACTCCTATCCCTAACCTCTTCGCCTATGGGCAGACATGTTTGG
>CM065709.1:2078519-2113393 GCA_017654935.2 Phymorhynchus buccinoides | reverse complement strand
CGAACACAAGTGAGGTTTTTCTCCATGTGGAACCCGCGATGCCTTACTAGCTGACTAGAAGGGTAGAACTTTCCCACAGCTCTGAACACACATAGGGTTTTCACCAGTGTGAAATTTGTTATGTACTGTTAAATCCCCAGTCCTAGAGAAAGCTGCCCCCACAGACATCACAGAGGATGGCGGTCTGGCACCTCATGAACTGACTTTTTATGTGAACCTGTAACATGTCAATGCTGGAAAACAACTCCACAGGTGGACAGTAACGGCCTCTCCCCTGTGTGGACTTTTGTGCATTGTTAGGTCACCAGCCAGAGTAAAAACTCTTACTGACACATCCACACACAAATGCCTTAATACAACTATGAATCAATTGTGTCTTTTTAGATGGTGGGCTTTTTTTTAGTGAGAAAGACTTCTGCAGACATCACACACCACATGCTCCTGCTCTTTTCATCTCATCACCAGTGTCATTACAATCAGTTTTCCTGTTTAGTTGTTTTTCTGTTCCACTATGCTATCTCTCTCTTTATCTATAGCCTGTGTTGCTACAGTTACCAGCATCACATTAGTCAGGTGTGGGGACCCAGTAAACACCATGTGCGTTTCGCCATGAACTGACGCCCGAGTGGAGTTCCAACGGCTGACCACACAAAGGCAGCAGAACAACGCTGACACACACCACTCTTTCCAGAGACAACCAGTGGACCCAGAAGTGTTGTCAGACATGGGCTGTGCTGTGCTGTAGGACAGCTGAGGGCTGATTGGTGAGTTTCCTTCAGGACCTAATGGTTCCGGCTTCTGTGAAACAATCATTGCAAGTGTTTAAATACCTTTTAACTCATTTGATCCTACAGCAAAGGATCAGCAGGCTTCTGTGAAAACTATTACATGTACAAGTATTTAAATGGGTTTTTTAAACTCATTCTACCCATCAGCAAAGGATTAGAAGGCTTCTGTGAAAACCATTGCAAGGTTTAAATATCCTTTAACTCATTCCTCCCCACAGCAAAGGATTAGCGGTGCCTGTGCACAACATGAATTGTCAGGCATGCTGTATTTTGTCAGAGAAAGCACTTCAAGCTGTGGAGACTTCATAAATGAAGAGAGGAGAGAGGAAAAAACAGACACTCTCACACACAAAGCACTTCAAGCCATGGAGACTTCAATGCATCTAAATGAAAAATGGGAGATATATGTATGAGCAAGTCACAAGTACCACAGACAGACTACATACAGACAGACAGACTGACAGGACAGTTACACACAGAGCCACACTCACTTGGACCTAAGATCACCTTTGGGGTTAAGAGGAGTTTTTGGATAGAACGTTAAATTCAAAAACACACACTCACTCATATCTGGCTGCAAAATATTACCAGATTATAGTAAAAAAGACTATCTGAACATACAATCCAAAATCTAAACAATACTTCAAAACCATTTAACAAATCAAATAAATAAAAGTTTTTAGAAACTTGAACACCACTCCAAACTTTGACATATGGACTGTTAACGAAGGAAGGTGTCAGGATGGTTCAGATTTTCACCAGTCATTTCAAAGTGTTTGAATTCCAGCTTCACTCTATCTTTACAGTTTGATGGGATTGATCAATTTGAACATTAGTCCTTCAGTTGGGGACTTAAAGCAAGTCTGACCCACATGTTTTATCTTGCATCAGTAAAAATTTGATAAGAGCAGGGAAAGGCCTGCTACCTGGTATGAACCAAACTGAAGCTAAGTTTCCCCAAGTCCAACCCGACCCCCTCACTCGTCCCTCACCCCCAGCCCCCCACACATGGGTGGCGCTGCATTAGCAGCGATGCACTCTGCAGGTGGGGGCAGCCTGAACATCACAGAGACGAAGACACTGGGGATAGGAAGAGGCTGGAGTTGACATATCCCAAACCAATGCTTCTGATGGGAACTGAACCCATGACCACAGCTGGCATCATCAATGCATGTCTTTGACATTAACCAGTGATGTCCGGGGCCCCCAGTCATAGGACATTGACCTTTTAACATTGAAAATGTCCTATTGTGTTAATTCCCCTGTCAGGACAAATGTCTGATTCATATTTTTTAACACTGGCACGCTTTGTCATAATGATTTCTGCAAGAGCCAGGACATTAGTGTCCTATTGATTTATCTTGTCTCAAGGGCAGTTTGTCCTATCAATTTTCAATCCTCGGTACATCACTGACTAACTGCTGGTCCATGACGGCTGAAAATGAGGCTGCTGTTATTAATATTATTAATGGACTCACTCTGTTGGGGGGGGGGGGGAGTTAACACATTTTTTATTGAATAACACATAGTAAAGCAGTAGCATAAACAAATGAGTAAACGATCACAACAAGCTTAAAGCTTATACAAAGCGCTCAAACACAAGTATATTATACAATATTGCCTGCCACAAGTGATAAGAGAATGGAACAGAACATGATAATAAAAATGATAACATACAAAATGTGCACGAACAAGCAAGCAACAACAAGAACAATAACATAGAAATTAACAATGAAAATGAAATGAAATTGAAATTGAAATTGAAGGGGCAAGAGGCATCTAACTCCAAAAAGTATCAAACTATTTTGTGATTTGTGACTCAGTGTTAAGACAATCAATAATTTGAATCACACTCTCAGCATAATTATTTTCAGCCAGGACCCCAAGACCTCGAACAAATCAAATTGGCATAAAGCTGATCGCAGGGAATTAATTAATCGATAGCAAACCTTTTCGATAACTGAATAAACCTACAGACTGTAGAAAACAGACTCACCTGTTGATCACCTGCTGGTCTGTCCATGTCTGTGTACCTGGTAGAGATGGATTCAGAGCTGGCTGCATCACCTGGCACCCATTCCATCTTGATGACAACACTGCTGGAGTTCTTATTGCAATATTTTGCCTGGGCATTTATTTCTGAATAATTATTTTCAAGATCTGAATTACTGTCTTCCACTTTCACCCCGTCCCATGAAATATTTGGCAACAGATGGATCATGGCAAGGTTGAACTGCAGTAGTGTTCTCAGTCCATGTCTCAGTTTTCACTGGTTGAGATGGAGAAGTAGCTTCCGCAGCATGACACATAGTGATGCAGGTCTCCAGATTGAGATCAGCTTCTTTCAACAGTCGCTTTTTGGTAGAGCTGTCTTTGATGCCTAAGACAACTCTATCTCTCAAAAGACTTTCTCTCAAGCAGTCACAGAAATTACAGGTTGAAGCAAGAGAGCGCAGAGCAGCAATGTAGTCTTCTATGCTCTCATCAGGCTTTTGATCTCGTTTGTTGAACACATATCTTTGATAAATTTTGCTGGTCCTTCCAAAGAAATGGTTGTCAAACGCAGTGATGATGTTGTCGACAAAGTCATCTGCTGGAAGCTGCATTCTGTTGTACAAGGCCAATCCATCTTTGCCCAGTGTGTGCAGAAACAAGGCTCTTTTGCACGCCTCTTCTTCATCACTCAGTCTTGTATCGATGCAGTAATGGCTCCACAACTGCTTAAACAATTTCCATCCATCTCCACCCTTCTTTACGTCTAAAGGAGGAGGCGGTTTTACAAGAGTCACACCAACTTGAAGTGTGTTGGGGTGAGGTTGGATGCGCTCCATTTTGTCCCTGTTGATGCACAAACGACGATCAGCGTCAGAAGTGTTGTGGAGCGTTGCAAATCAGAACTGCTCTTTCCATCAATAAATTATCTTCAGGTCAGGTCAGGTAGTTAGGACATTAGGCCTTGCAGCCTCTTCACTGTCCTTTCATTTTTTGTTTGAATTTTTGCACAGCTGAGAGGTTTATGTATTTTTGTTTTCGGCAAATCTGCCTTTTAGCCATGCTCATGTTGCAGTTTTTAGATGTTGGTGTATTTTATCAAGGAGGTTTTTGAATTGTGTTAGTTTCTGTGCTCGTTTAATATGTGCAGGAATAGTATTCCAAAGCTTTGTTACTCTGTTAGAAAAGAATTGTTTTCTCTAATACTAGTTCGGCTATTCTGGGTTAGTATTTGTAATCAATACCGGACCTGACCGGACCGACCTGACCTAATTAATTTTGTTAGCTCTTCCCTTACTGACAAACACCTACCCATAAAATCTGATGTATAAAACCGTCGGCGTTTTGGGGTTGTAATAAAATATGAAAATTTCTGCGTAGTCAAATCGTCTTCTTGCTAAATTATTGAGTCAAAATAGATTTTGACAAAACGAACTAACACTACTTTTTTCTTTTTTTTTTTTGTATTTTTTTGTGTTTTTCTTTTTTTTTTTTTACAATAAGTTCTGCAGCGCGGAGAAATATATGCGTCTTTGACCATTCTTCACTTTCCCAAACGTTCACCACTGCAGACCTGGCGTGGGCAAACAAACCAAGAATGCTGAGGGTAAAGGTCAGTTCAGAAGAGGCCAAAACAAAAATTGTGAGGAATGCGTATCAGCTAAACAAGGGTGTGACTAAAGCAGAGGACAGGGTATATATCAATCCTGACTACACCCCACTAGAAAGACAAAAACAAAAGACACTCAGAGACCAGCTAAGGGAAAGAAGGGGACAGCCTGGGGGGATGATCTGGTGATCAGGAACGGGGAGATAGTAAAAAGACCAAAGAGGGAAGACGCGGGGGAGGCAGACAAAAAACAGTGACACTGAACAGCGTTGACGAAAACAAAACAAATGTACATATTTTTAAAGGCAGTTTTGAAGGTAGTTTTAATAAAGGAAGTAGAAAAATTGAAGAGCCGGGTTTTAACGTTTTTTACACAAATGCTGATGGTATGATAAATAAGAAAAGCGAACTTCTTCTCCAAATAGATGACATATGAGCCCAAAATTATTGCTATCACTGAGACCATTCCGAAAATGCCTGTAAAACGAATTTATACCCTCGGAATACAGCTTTAGACAATTATAACATGTTCCATAATGAAAGCCCCAGCCAATGGAGTAGCTTTTGTTCTTCGACAAAACCTTACATGTACAAGAATGCACTACCCTAAACAATAACACATTTCAAGAGGCAGTCTGGTGCCAATTCCAAACACAGGATAAAGAAAATTTTAGTTGGATGCATTTACAAAAGTCCCAATACCACTGAAGAAAACTTACAAAAACTATATGAAATGCTTAAGAGATGATGAAATAAAAAAATATGACAAAGTTTTAATCATGGGTGATTTTAACTTCCCTAATATAAGATTGGATGGACAGTGGACAAATGTCAAAAGATAATGATTTTATTGAAATGTTAGATTGTTTTATGTTCCAAATGGTGAACAAACCCACAATGACAAGGGAAGGACAAAAAGAAAATATTATCGACTTAATCTTAGTAAATGATACTCAAATTATGTCTGACATCATACATTCTAGTCCCCTCGGTAAGAGTGACCACCAAGTCTTAATTTTTTCCATGTACGCAAGGGTACATAATACAGAAAGTTTAGAACAAACAGTAATATATAATATGAAAAAAGGAAATTTTTTACAAATGAGACAGGATTTTTTAAATCACAGTTGGGACCACTTGTACGACATGAGTGTTGATGATTGTTGGCAGGACATAAAAGATAAAATTCATTTCTCAATGGACAACAATATACCAAAAATAAAAGGTAATATTAAGAATAAAAAGAAAAAAGTATAGACCCTATTGGATGTCACTGGGATTAAGAAAAAGTGTAAGAAAGAAGAACAGACTTTATAGAAGATACTTGGAAAATGGTAAATCTAAAGCTAGTAAACGTTACCAAGATTACATAGAATTGAGAGATAGGAGCTCTAAGCAGATGAGGAGGGAGACAAAAGACCATGAAAAACAATTAAATAGCAAAAAACTGTAAGCTAAATCCCAAGCTGTTTTGGAAGTACATTAATTCTAAGCTCAAGTTATGTACTGGCTACGTCAGTTCACTTAAAGATATAAACAGGGAGACATAGTCACAGCTGACCAGGATAAAGCTAATGTTTTGAATGATTATTTTGCTAGTGTTTTCACTAAAGAAAATACAGATTCCTTGCCCCCAATTAAAGATGAATCACCAGCTGACTGTACAGACATTGTTATTACAGTAGAAGCTATAAAGAATAAACTTAAGCACTTAGATGTGAACAAAGCCCAGGGACCAGATAAGGTCCCAGCCAGAGTACTAAAAGAATTACATACAGAACTAGCACTTCCTTTAACAATTTTGTTCAATAAAAGTTTAGAATCAGGGGAACTCCCAGTAGATTGGAAAACGGCAGAGGTTATAGCCATTTATAAAAAAAAGGAACAAGAACAGATCCGGGAAATTACAGGCCTGTGAGCCTCACATGTATAACATGTAAAATTTTAGAACAGTTTGTTCGGGACGCAATTGTTAAACACATGACTGATTTTGATCTGTATACAGACTGCCAACATGGATTCAGGGCAGGGCGTTCTTGTATGACCCAGCTATTAGATGTGATGGACGATTTTACTAAACTGTTGGAAGACAAGGAGGCTTTCGATATTGTATACTTAGATTTTAGGAAGGCCTTTGATTCTGTGCCGCACGAAAGACTTCTCCTAAAACTACAGGCATATGGCATAACTGGGAACATACTAAGGTGGGTAAGACATTTCCTAAAAGGCAGATCACAAAAGGTGCGGGTTGGGGCAAAACTATCATCTAATATTAACGTTTTAAGTGGCATTCCCCAGGGTAGTATCCTGGGGCCAATACTTTTTACAATTTTTATCAATGATCTCCCAGAGGAAATACAAAGTGTCTGTAAGATATTCGCAGACGATACCAAACTTTACAACTGTTCTAAATATTCAGACATAATACAAAATGACATAGATAAACTTATAGAATGGTCAGAAAAGTGGAATCTCTATTTTAATGCAGGAAAGTGCAAAGTCATGCATGTGGGCTATGACAATCAAAATGAAACTTATGAAATTTCCCACGGTTCAGCTAAACATGTTTTGGAAACCTGTTCAGATGAAAAAGACTTAGGAGTCATATTTGATTTTAAACTCAAATTTGATAAACACATTACAACAGCAGTAAACAAGACCAATAGAATATTGGGTTTAATTAGAAGAAGTTTTATGGAATTAAATACAGAAGGTTTTTTTGAACCTATATAAAAGTTTAGTAAGACCTCATCTTGAGTATGGAAATCTAATTTGGAACCCTTTTCTTAAAAGACAATCTACACAAATTGAAAGGGTACAAAGGCGAGCAACCAAATTAATAAAATCAATACAAAATTTGGAATATGGGGACAGACTTCATAAGTTAAGTTTACCATCCTTAAAATTTAGAAGAGTAAGGGGAGATTTGATAACTGTATATAAAATTTTGAATAACCCTGACAAAACTAACAAGCATTTGTTTCAATTGTCTAACGATTTGAGAACCCGTAACACTAACAGTGATCTAAAAATACTAACCCAATACAGTAGAACTAATATGAGAAAAAAACTTCTTTTCTAATAGAGTCACCCAGCACTGGAACAATCTCCCTGCACAAACTAAACTTTGCCTCCAACATTAACCATTTCAAAAACCTCCTAGATGTATCGTCACTAATAAGGAGACCTTATACAGATGTACAACATTTTTAACAACTTAGATGACATTAGCATTGATTCTCTTTTTTAGTAATTTTACACTATCCATTTATAACAGCACTAGAAATCAAGAGGGAAAATTACATATACAGCGTTGTAATACTAACAGGCGTAAACAATGTTTTAGTAATCGAGTTGCTAACCTCTGGAATTTACTAACACCTAACCTAAAAAGAGCACCAACACTAAATACCTTCAAAAATCTCCTTGACAAAGATGAAAATTTTAGTCAACTATTTTTTAAACATGATGATTGAATTACAATCATAATTTTAAAAGGCATGCTTATGCAAACAAAACAGTGTCAATGAAGGGACGTTTATAAGCCGCGAGGCTTAGGCTTGAGCCAGTCCCACACTATACTATACTAGATAGTGACCCCAAAATTAATGTAATTTAAATACAATTATGATTAAGACGACAATGATAGTTCAAAAAGCGCCACAGCGGTGCCAGTCTGATTAATGAACAAAACCACAATAACAAACAATCAAAAGATAGGGCACATCAAGAGGCCGCGAGGCCTGGCTGCCCTGAAGATCTGACCTGACCTGGTAAGGGAGGTAAGCGATTAGGACTACAAAGTGAACTCCCTTTGGATGAACTGACGTAATTTCCTGTTGTGCCAGAAGTCGATTCAGAATCACTGAATGCACAGATTGTTTTCATCAATCGTCGTTCGCTAGGCCTGTAAATTAGTAATATATCTTTATATTTAGGAAAAGAACGTTGGTGATCTACAATGCAAATAGCTAGAAGCTACAACAGTTGAAAAGGATCTAGGTCTGTCTTTTGTTGAACCTCACAATTATTGATTATGTAATACTGTACTAAAAGCAAAATATCGTATTTCAGGATTACTTGTCAGAACTCTCCCAATTTCCGTCGAGTTTATATAGCCTTCATAGGCTCCTTCGACGTACAAATCCAGATACAGAAGATTTAGAGGTGATCTTATAGAAGTATACAAAATTCTCCATGGGCTTTATATGACTATACTACCACAAAACAATTACTAACAGAACCATAACAAAGATGATGGTGGTTGTTCACAGAAAGAAGAAGAGATCTGTGTGAGGATGAAAGAACCTGCAGTCAAACCTTTTTCACTAACCGTATTACTAACGCATGGAATATCCTTCCAAACGAAGCAGTAAATGCATCGTCACTAAATGCATTCAAGAACTCATTAGATCGATATTTTTGGAATATTGTGTATTCAGTAAATTTAAACAAATTAGACAAATAAAGCATGACTGCCTAAGTAGTCGATCAGTAATGCCGATACAACATAAAAAACAAAAAGAACCAATCTAGAGGGCAAAAGGCTGAAAAGCCTATAGTGCCATGATATGATTATGATAAAGGGTGAAAAGAGGATCCGTGCCAGATTGATTTTTCCCCCCTGTATATATTCATAGATAGTTGGCAAAAGTGAAAAACCTGCCAATAGGCAATATTACTAAATGGCATTACTAAATACATCAGTGCAAGACTGAATACAGCAAATCAATGAATTGCTTGTGAACAGGTCTTTGTTGTTTCTGTTCAACTTCCTTGTCTCAGTGCCAGTCTCTGGTCTGGCCCAAAGGATTTTCTATCACCATGTCCAGTGCAATGCAGCAAGCAGCAGATCACTCTGTGGACAATGTCATTATGGACTATCGTTTCCTTGGACAGACCAGTGAAACTTATGAAAGATATGTGTTCAACACTCGAAAGCAGAAGGCTCATGAGACTGTGGATGATTACATTTCTGCTCTATGCACTCTTGCTTCAACCTGTAGTTTCTGTGATTGCTTGAAAGACAGTCTTTTGAGAGACAGGATTGTCTTAGGCATCAAAGACAGCTCTACCAGAAAGCGACTGTTGAAAGAAGCTGATCTGAATCTGGAGACCTGCATCGCTATGTGTCGTGCTGCTGAAGCTACTTCTCCATCTCAGCCAGTGAAAACTGTGACATGGACTGAGGACACTACTGCAGTTCAAGCTGGTTCTGTGTCATCTGGGGATCAGAGGCCAGGCAAGAAGCAGGATTTCTCTCTGACCTTGAGGTAAGAGAAGGTGTAAAATAGGTTTTACCTTTTTTGAAGGGAGGGGAGTAAGCAGGGCTCCCCTTTTTGTTTGACCATAGAGAGTATTTTCACCCCCAGAAAGCAGTTTTCTCACCTCCAGGGTGAACTTATAGAGTGTGAAAAATCACACACACACAATAAACGTAAATGCATTCAAAGATTCAGTATTGTCAATAAAATATGTAAGTATTGTATGCACAGGCAGTATGAAGCAAACGTAAGCCTTTCACCCCTCCCCTGTGTTGGTGTGGGCATGTGTGTGTGACAGTTTGTGTTGGGAAAAATTAATTAAAATATCAGTCCCCTCTCTCTCTCTCTCTCTCTCTCGTCAATCTCCTCTCAACCTCTCTACTCTCTCTCTCTCCATCTCTCTCTCTCTCTCTCTCTCTCTGCGTCTCTCTCTGTGAGTCTCTCTCTGGTGGTTTGTGTGTGTGTGTGTTTGGAAAGCTATTGTCAATGTCGACTTCTCTGTTTGGTGCTCTCTCTCTCTCTCTCTCTCTCTCTCCTCTCTCTCTCTCTCTCTCTTCTCTCTCTCTCCATCTCTCTCTCTCTCCATCTCTCTCTCTCTCTCTCTCTCTCTCTCTCCTCTCTCTCTCTCTCTCTCCTCCCTCCCTCCCTCTCTCCCTCCCTCCCTCCCCTCCCTCTGTCTCTCTCACTACTCAGGCCCCTCTCATAGACATAGACACCACACACGTTTAGCTTAGAAAAAACAATCCATTGCTTGAAACGGACTCTTTAAATTCAATGGTCTTGGTGGAAGGTGAAGGACAGGTCATGGTGTACGTGATTATTCCAGACTGGTTACAACTTCAATGACCTATGAGTATGACAATGCGTCCTCCATCAGGATTGCCTCCACCCCTCCCATCTACGTATCATTACCCAGTCCCCTTTCCTTGCTACTCTTCATCTTGCCTTTACTTCTGCAGTCCTATTTCAAACGTTTAGTCTGTCCTTTTTTATCTGCCCCACCCCCCCCCCCCCCCCCCCCCCCATCAGTCTGTCATGTCTAGATCCTAACTCTCTCTCTCCTTCCCCTCCCTGACATGCCTAATTGGTCTCATGGGGCAAGTTTACTGATAAAGCTATGGGCGAGTTGAGTGCAACTTCTACGAAATTGGATATCACCCTACGGCACTCTGCAGAATTATATTGCGTGGTGCTACCCTCAAGTGATTCTTTGAATGCGTCTTTTCACCCCGAGCACGAAGTTTTAATGCATCTGTCACACACATTTGACGCACAGAATGGGGAGCCCTGTAAGGGAGGGGGAAGAGGATGAGGGGTGCACTTTATAGATGCTGCTCCTTTCTCTTCAGTCTTTGGTTTTGATTTGCATTTTGATAACTCTGGTGCTTTAACTGTTGAGAAAGGGGGGGTGGGGGTCCTTTTTTCAGACTTTGGCATTGCATTGGTAGGCCCTGGAAGTTTTCAACACACAGGAAATAAAATTACTTGAATTGAAAGAATAGCATAGCTCAAAACTGTGTCTTGTGTGATTCCAGACACTGTGACCCAATGGCATTCCCTGATGAAGTAGATATGTCAGGGATCAACATCAAGACAGAGTTGGATGATTCCGATGATGACTCAGCACATCACTGGACCACAGAGCACCAGAGTTCAGGTCAGTGGTGCTTTAACTGTCTTCAACAGACATCATGATGCAGTGAGGGAGGCTGTGTACATATTAGACGCAGTAACCCCATGCACTTATCCGGAATTAAGTAAAAGAAAGGAAAATAAGCGAACGCGTTTCCGCATTTTTCTTTTTCCGCATGGAAGCGTGTGCGCTTATTTTTTTCCCTTCTTTTCTTTTACTTATTTGTGGGTTTTTTTGGTCGGAACTTACTTACATGTACGTGCACTTACGCTTACAGTGTGTGAGCACTGTATGACATATAACAAAGTGTAAAAACATATAGAAAGAGGGATAAGCTCACTAATTTATAAACTGTCATTCATATCACTTTTTTTTTATCATGTTAAAAGTAGTTTAACTTTTAAAAAAATAATAAAGTAAAAACTATGTTGAATAGTTTTAACTTTTTCTAAAAACTAAATAAAGAGAACATTTTTATTGCATTTTTCCTTTTTAGTTAAAGGTAAAGGTGTCCCATAGACTATCGGCCGTAGGGGCAGTGAACTGTTAGAGTTTCACCGTTGTCAAGGGCACGGCATCATGTGGAAGGCAGGAGCCTATCCCTCTCCTTCTGCCGCTTTTTAATCTTCCCTGAACGAATCAGGTACCAATTCACAAGATGAATAAAACACCAGTAATATAAAAAGAAAAAAAGTAGCTCTTTCAATGTTAACTTTATCATGAAAGAAGATGGTTTAAATGTGTTTTGATGTCCAGAGTAAACAGTTGATCATTGTGTGTTGCAGGTTTTCCCAGGGACAGGACTGAACAAAATGTGAGTATTATCACCATCTCCTGTGTTTTTACAGTCAGTGTTGTTATGTGCTTTTTGTACGTTGTGGCCAAGTCAAATTGTTTGCTGGCTGTAATCCTCATAGCAGTCATGGTGAAATCCTGATAGTGGGTACAGTGTAGTCTTTGGTGGATGACTATGACCGTCAAACTAGGAGGCATTGGCACTGACTATAATCCTAATAATAGTCAAGGGGAAATCCTGATAGTGGGTACAGTGTAGTCTTTGGTGAATGACTATGACCGTCAAACTTGGAGACATGGGCACTGACTATAATCCTAATAGCAGTCATGGGGAAATCCTGATAGTGGGTACAGTTTAGACTTTTGTGAATGGCTATGACCGTCAAACTAGGAGGCATGGGCACTGACTATAATCCTAATAGCAGTCATGGTGAAATCCTGATAGTGGGTACAGTTTAGTCTTTGGTCAATGACTATGACCGCCAAACTAGGAGGCATGGGCACTAACTATAATCCTAACAGCAGTCAAGGGGAAATCCTGATAGTGGGTACAGTTTAGTCTTTGGTCAATGACTATGACCGCCAAACTAGGAGGCATGGGCACTGACTATAATCCTAATAACAGTCAAGGGGAAATCCTGATAGTGGGTACAGTTTAGTCTTTGGTGAATGACTATGACCTTCAAACTAGGAGGCATGGGCACTGACTATAATCCTAATAGCAGTCAAGGGGAAATCCTGATAGTGGGTACAGTGCAGTCTTTGGTCAATGACTATGACCGTCAAACTAGGAGGCATGGGCACTGACTATAATCCTAATAGACAGTCATAGGGGAAATCCTGATAGTGGGTACAGTTTAGTCTTTTGGTCGACCAATGACTATGACCGTCAAACTAGGAGGCATGGGCACTGACTCTTTGTGCTGCAGCCAAGGGGATTAGTTGGCTTTGGGGGCAACCTTCACCAGTGACAGCTGTCCTTAAGTCCAAGTGTGGAGATGTACCCCTGGGCAAGGCTTTTTCAACAGAGAATCATCCCAGCTCTCCAGAATAACAGTTAGACTCCTTTGCTGTCTCAGAGGACTTGGTCAGACATGACTGACTGGAGCACACACATGCACACGCACACACACCACTTCACGCACACACACACACACACAACACACACTCACACCACGCACGCACACACACACACACACACACTCACACACACACACACACGGGTGGTTTTTTTACTCTCTGTGTTTTACACCCTTGTCCGACTTCCAAGTGTATAACAAAACTGAATTATGTTGCATAAAAGATTATACTATGAAAAGTATCTGTAAATGTTTTAAAAACCAACGTTAGTCACAAAGCTTATGCAACCATTGTGCTTATGTGTGACCTTTTCAGACCTCCTCTTCCCCAAAAAGCTGTAGATGTTGCATAAAATGCTAAATGCTTAGGTGAAGTGTTAAGTGTGAATATTTGCAAAGATGACTGAAAGGAAAATTTAGCTTTTTGTTGTGCATTTTCATTGTCGCAGAAGCTGAAACCAGCATGGTCCATGGAGGAAGACTCACCAGATCAGCCCTCAGCTGTCTACAGCACAGCACAGCCCATGTCTGACAACACTTCTTGGTCACTGCTGTCTCTGAAAAGAGGTTGTGTGTGTCAGCATTGTTCTGCTGCCTTTGTGCTGGTCAGCAGTTTGGAACTCCACCTGGCGTCAGTTCATGGAGAGAAACTGCACATGGTGTTACCTGGGTCCTCCACACCTGACAGATTTGGGGGGGGGGGGGGTGATGCTGGTAACTGTAGCAACACAGACACAGAGGAGGGGGTAGATAGCCATAGTCAAGGGAAAATGATAAAAAAGAAAGTTGGTGATAATAAGACTGGTGATAAAGATGGAAAGAAAAGTAGAAGACAGCATGTGTGTGATGTCTGCAGAAAGTCTTTCCCTACACCCAGCAAACTGAAGAGACACAAATTGACTCATAATGGGGATACTGGTGATAAAGATGGAAAGAAAAGGAGGAGACAGCATGTGTGTGATACTTGTGGAAAGTCTGTTCTCTGACCCAGCGATCTGAAGAGACACAAATTGATTCATAGTGGTGTTAAGGCATTTGTGTGTGATGTGTGCAGTAAGAGTTTTACTCAGGCTGATGGCCTGAGAAAACATAAAAGAGTTCACACAGGGGAGAGGCCTTTCAAGTGTCCACACTGTGACAGTGGGTTTCATGAGTCAGTGTCGTTTACAGCGGCCACATAACACACCAAATGCCCTTAAACACCACTATGGATCAATGAGTGTCTCTTCAGAGCGCTAGGCTAGGCGACAGACTTTCCACAAGTATCACACACATGCTGTGCCTCCCTTTCTTTTCCATCTTTATCCCCAGTATCCCATATGAGTCAATTTGTGTTCTTCAGTTTGTGGGTTTAGGGAAACACTTTCTGCAGACATCACACACATGCTGGACTCCTTTTCTTTCCATCTGTATCACAAGCTATTATAACCAACTTTCTTTTTTATCCATTTTCCCTTGACATGGCTATCTACCCCCTCCTCTGTTGTCGTGTTGCTACAGTTAACAGCAATCACATATGTCAGTGTGGAGGGACCCAGGTAACACCAATGTGCAGTTTCTCTCCATGAACTGATGCCAGGTGGAGTTCCCAACTGCTGACCAGCACAAGGCTAGCAGAACAATGCGACACACACAACCTCTTTTCAGAGACAGCAGTGACCAAGAAGTGTTTGTCAGGACATGGGCTGTTTACTGTTGCTGTAGACAGCTGAGGGCGATTCTGGTGAGTCTTCCTCATGGACATGCTGGATTTCAGCTTCTGCGACAATGAAAAGCCACAACAAAAAAGCTAAATTTTCCTTTCAGTCTCTTTGCAAATATTCACACTAACACTTCACCTAAGCATTTAGCATTTTAGCAACATCTACAGCTTTTTGGGGAAGAGGAGGTCTGAAAAAGGTCACACATAGCACAATGGTTGCTCCCCATAAGTTTGTGACTAACGTTGGTTTTAAGACATTACAGATACTTTTCATAGTATAATCTTTTATGCAACATAATTCAGTATAGGTATACCAATAAACACTTGAAGTCGGACCAAGGGTGTAAAAACACAGAGAGTAAAAAACCGTGTGTCGTGTGGGTGTGTGTGTGGTGTGTGCTGGTGGTCTGTGTGTGTTGTGTGTGTGGTGTGTGTGTGTGTGTGTGCGTGTGCGTGTGGTGTGCATTGTGGTGTGTGCTCCAGTCAGTCATGTCTGACCAAGTCTCTGAGACAGCAAAGGAGTCTACTGTTATTCTGGAGAGCTGGGATGATTCTCTTGTTGAAAAGCCTTGCCCAGGGTACATCTCCACACTTGGACTTAAGGACAGCTGTCACTGGTGAAGTTCCCCCAAAGCCAACTAATCCCCTTGGCTGCAGCACAGAGTCAGTGCCCATGCCTCCTAGTTTGACGGTCATAGTCATTGACCAAAGACTACACTGTACCCACTATCAGGATTTCACCATGACTGCTATTAGGATTATAGTCAATGCCCATACCTCCTAGTTTGACGGTCATAGTCATTGACCAAAGACTGCACTGTACCCACTATCAGGATTTCCCCTTGACTACTATTAGGATTATAGTCAGTGCCCATGCTTCCAAGTTTGACGGTCATAGTCATTGACCAAAGACTGCACTGTACCCACTATCAGGATTTCCCCATGACTGTTATTAGGATTATAGTCAGTTGCCCATCGCCTTCCTAGTTTGATGGTCATAATCACTGACCAAAGACTAAACTGTACTCACTATCAGGATTTCCCCTTGACTGCTGTTAGGATTATAGTTAGTGCCCATGCCTCCTAGTTTGGCGGTCATAGTCATTGACCAAAGACTAAACTGTACCCACTATCAGGATTTCACCATGACTGCTATTAGGATTATAGTCAGTGCCCATGCCTCCTAGTTTGACGGTCATAGCCATTGACCAAAGACTAAACTGTACCCACTATCAGGATTTCACCATGACTGCTATTAGGATTATAGTCAGTGCCCATGCCTCCTAGTTTGACGGTCATAGTCATTCAACAAAGACTAAACTGTACCCACTATCAGGATTTCCCCATGACTGTTATTAGGATTATAGTCAGTGCCCATGCCTCCAAGTTTGACGGTCATAGTCATTCACCAAAGACTACACTGTACCCACTATCAGGATTTCACCATGACTGCTATGAGGATTACAGCCAGCAAACAATTTGACTTGGCCACAACGTACAAAAAGCACATAACAACACTGACTGTAAAAACACAGGAGATGGTGATAATACTCACATTTTGTTCAGTCCTGTCCCTGTGAAAACCTGCAACACACAATGATCAACTCTTTACTCTGGACATCAAAACATATTTAAACCATCTTCTTTCATGATAAAGTTAACATTGAAAGAGCTACTTTTTTTCTTTTTATATTACTGGTGTTTTATTCATCTTGTGAATTGGTACCTGATTCGTTCAGGGAAGATTAAAGGCTGCGGAAGGAGAGGGATGGGCTCCGCCTTCCATGATGCCATGCCCTTGACACGGTGAACCTCTAACAGTTCACGGCCCTTTCGGCCCATAGGTAATGGGACACCTTTACCTTTAACTAAAAAGGAAAAATGCAATAAAAATGTTCTCTTTATTTAGTTTTTAGAAAAAGTTAAAACTATTCAACATAGTTTTTACTTTATTATTTTTTTAAAAGTTAAACTACTTTTAACATGATAAAAAAAAAGTGATATGAATGACAGTTTATAAATTAGTGAGCTTATCCCTCTTTCTATATGTTTTTACACTTTGTTATATGTCATACAGTGCTCACACACTGTAAGCGTAAGTGCACGTACATGTAAGTAAGTTCCGCACGAAAACCCCCATCAATAATACGGTAAAAGAAAGAAGGAAAAAATAAGCGCACACGCTTCCATGCGGAAAAAGAAAAATGCGGAAACGCGTTCGCTTATTTTCCTTTCTTTTACTTAATTCCGGATAAGTGCATGGGGTTACTGCGTCTAATATGTACACAGCCTCCCTCACTGCATCATGATGTCTGTTGAAGACAGTTAAAGTGCCACTGACCTGAACTCTGGTGCTCTGTGGTCCACTGAAGTGCCGAGTCATCATCAGGATCGTCCAACTCTGTCTTGATGTTGATCCCTGACATATCTACTTCATCAGGGAATGCCATTGGGTCACAGTGTCTGGAATCACACAAGACACAGTTTGAGCTATGCTATTCTTTCAATTCAAGTAATTTTATTTCCTGTGTGTGAAAACTCCAGGGCCTACCAATTCAATGCCAAAGTCTGAAAGAAAGGACCCCCTACCCCCCCTTTCCCAACAGTTAAAGCACCAGAGTTATCAAAATGCAAATCAAAACCAAAGACTGAAGAGAAAGGAGCAGCATCTATAAAGTGCACCCCTCATCTCTTCCCCTCCCTTAAAGGGCTCCCCATTCTGTGCGTCAAATGTGTGTGACAGATGCATTAAAACTTCGTGCTCGGGGTGAAAAGACGCATTCAAAGAATCACTTGAGGGTAGCACCACGCAATATAATTCTGCAGAGTGCCGTAGGGTGATATCCAATTTCGTAGAAGTTGCACTCAACTCGCCCATAGCTTTATCAGTAAACTTGCCCCATGAGACCAATTAGGCATGTCAGGGAGGGAGAAGGACGAGAGAGAGTAGGATATAGACATGACAGACTGATGGGGGGGGGGGGGGGGGGCAGATAAAAAAGGACAGACTAACGTTTGAAATAGGACTGCAGAAGTAAAGGCAAGATGAAGAGTAGCAAGGAAAGGGGACTGGGTAATGATACGTAGATGGGAGGGGTGGAGGCAATCCTGATGGAGGACGCATTGTCATACTCATAGGTCATTGAAGTTGTAACCAGTCTGGAATAATCACGTACACCATGACCTGTCCTTCACCTTCCACCAAGACCATTGAATTTAAAGAGTCCGTTTCAAGCAATGGATTGTTTTTTCTAAGCTAAACGTGTGTGGTGTCCTAATGTCTATGAGAGGGGCTCTGAGTAGTGAGAGAGAGACAGAGGGAGGGAGGGAAGGGAGGGCGGGAGGGAGGGAAGGGAGAGAGAGAGAGAGAGAGAGAGAGAGAGAGTTGCGAGATGGAGAGATGAGAGAGATGGAGGCGACGAGAGAGAGATGGAGGAGAGAGGCAATGAGAGAGATGATGAGAGAGAGAGAGAGAACTAGAGGAGAGAGAGAGAGAGAGAGCACCAAACAGAGAAGTCTGACAGGGACAAATAGACTTTCCAAACAACACACACACAGAGAGAGAGATAGACAGAGAGAGTGAGACAGAGAGAGACTCAGAGAGAGAGAGAGAGAGAGGGAGAGACGATAGAGAGAGAGAGAGAGAGAGAGAGAGAGAGAGAGAGAGAGAGAGAGAGAGAGACTGATATTTTAATTAATTTTCCCAAACACAAACTGTCACACACACATGCACACACACACAGGGGAGGGGTGAAAGGCTTACGTTTGCTTCATACTGCCTGTGCATACAATACTTACATATTTTATTGACAATACTGAATCTTTGAATGCATTTACGTTTATTGTGTGTGTGTGATTTTTCACACTCTATAAGTTCACCCTGGAGGTGAGAAAACTGCTTTCTGGGGGTGAAAATACTCTCTATGGTCAAACAAAAAGGGGAGCCCTGCTTACTCCCCTCCCTTCAAAAAAGGTAAAACCTATTTTACACCTTCTCTTACCTCAAGGTCAGAGAGAAATCCTGCTTCTTGCCTGGCCTCTGATCCCCAGATGACACAGAACCAGCTTGAACTGCAGTAGTGTCCTCAGTCCATGTCACAGTTTTCACTGGCTGAGGTGGAGAAGTAGCTTCAGCAGCACGACACATAGCGATGCAGGTCTCCAGATTCAGATCAGCTTCTTGCAACAGTCGCTTTCTGGTAGAGCTGTCTTTGATGCCTAAGACAATCCTGTCTCTCAAAAGACTGTCTTTCAAGCAATCACAGAAATTACAGGTTGAAGCAAGAGTGCATAGAGCAGAAATGTAGTCATCCGCAGTCTCATGAGCGTTCTGCTTTCGAGTATTGAACACATATCTTTCATAAGTTTCACTGGTCTGTCCAAGGAAACGATAGTCCATAATGACATTGTCCACAGAGTGATCTGCTGCTTGCTGCATTGCACTGGACATGGTGATAGAAAATCCTTTGGGCCAGACCAGAGACTGGCACTGAGACAAGGAAGTTGAACAGAAACAACAAAGACCTTCTGTTCACAAGCAATTCATTGATTTGCTGTATTCAGTCTTGCACTGATGTATTTAGTAATGCCATTTAGTAATATTGCCTATTGGCAGGTTTTTCACTTTTGCCAACTATCTATGAATATATACAGGGGGGAAAAATCAATCTGGCACGGATCCTCTTTTCACCCTTTATCATAATCATATCATGGCACTATAGGCTTTTCAGACTTTTGCCCTCTAGATTGGTTCTTTTTGTTTTTAATGTTTTATCAGCATTACTGATCGACTACTTAGGCAGTCATGCTTTATTAGTCTAATTTGTCTAAATTTATTGAATACACAATATTCTGAAAATATCAATCTAATGAGTTCTTGAATGCATTTAGTGACGATACATTTACTGCTTCGTTTGGAAGGATATTCCATGCGTTAGTAATACGGTTAGTGAAAAAGGTTGTTGATCTGCAGGTTCTTTCATCCTCAACACAGATGCTCTTATTCTTTCTTTGAACAAGCACCATCATCTTTGTTATGGTTCTGTTAGTAATTGTTTTGTGGTAGTATAGTCATAAAACCCATGGAGAATTTTGGTATTTCTATAAGATCACCTCTAAATCTTCTGTATCTGGATTTGTACGTCGAATGAGCCTATGAAGGCTATAAACTCGACGGAAATTGGAGAGTTTTTTTTTTTTTTTGTCTTTATTTTTTTTTTTATTTGACAAGTAATCCTGAAATACGATATTTTGCTTTTAGCACAGTATAAAATGATCAATAATTGTGAGGTTCAACCAAAAGACAGACCTCAGATCCTTTTCAACTGTTGTAGGCTTCTCACTATTTGCATTGTAGATCACCAACGTTCTTTTCCTAAATATAAAGATATATTACTAATTTACAGGCCTAGCGAACGACGATCGATGAAAACAATCGGTGCATTCAGTGATTCTGAATCGACTTCTGGCACAACAGGAAGTTACGTCAGTTCATCCAAAGGGAGTTCACTTTGTAGTCCTAATCGCTTACCTCCCTTACCAGGTCAGGTCAGATCTTCAGGGCAACCAGGACTCACTGCATCTTGATGTGCACTATCTTTTGATTGTCTGTTATTGTGGCTTTGTTCATCAATCAGATTGGCACAGCTGTGGCGCTTTTTGAACTATCATTGTCGTCTGAATCATAATTGTATTTAAAAAAATTAATTTTGGGGTCAATAATTTAGTATAGTATAGTGTGGGACTGACTCAAGCCTAAGCTTCGCGGCTTATAAACGTCCCTTCATTAACACTGTTTTGTTTGCATAAGCATGCCTTTTAAAAATTATGATTGTAATTCAATCATCATGTTTACAAAATAGTTGACTAAAATTTTCATCTGTGTCAAGGAGATTTTTGAAGGTATTTAGTGTTGGTACTCTTTTTAGGTTAGGTGTTAGTAAATATCAGAGGTTAGCAACTCGATTACTAAAACATTGTTTACGCCTGTTAGTATTACAACGATGTATATGTAATTTTCCCTCTTGATTTCTAGTGATGTTATAAATGGACAGTGTAAAATTACTAAAAAGAGAATCAATGCTAATGTCGTCTAAATTGTTAAAAATGTTGTACATCTGTATAAGGTCTCTCCTTATTAGTGACGATACATCTAGGAGGTTTTTGAAATGGTTAATGTTGGAGGCAAGTTTAGTTTGTGCAGGGAGATTGTTCCAGTGCTGGGTGACTATTAGAAAAAAAGTTTTTCCTCATATTAGATCTACTGTATTGGGTTAGTATTTTTAGATCACTGTTAGTGTTACAGGTTCTCAAATCATTAGATACTTAAAACAAACATTGGTTAGTTTTGTCAGGGTTATGAAAACTTTTATACACATTTATCAAATCTCCCCTTAATCTTATAAATTTTAAGGATGGCAAACTTAACTTATGAAGTCTGTCCCCGTATTCCAAATTTTTTATTGATTTTAATAATTTGGTTGCTCGCCTTTGTACCCTTTCAATTTGTTCAGATTGTATTTTAAGAAAAGGGTTCCAAATAAGATTTCCATACTCAAGTCAAGATGAGGTCTTACTAAACTTTTATATAGGTTCTAAAAAACTTCTGTTATTAATTCCAGAGTACACAACTTTTTCTAATTAAACCCAATATTCTATTGGTCTTGTTTATTGCTGTTGTAATGTGTTTATCAAATTTGAGTTCAAAAATCAAATATGACTCCTAAGTCTTTTTCATCTGAACAGGTTTCCAAAACATGTTTAGCTGAAACGTGTGAAATTTCATAAGTTTCATTTTGATTTTCATAGCCCACATGCATGACTTTGCAACTTTCCAGCATTAAAATAGAGATTCCACTTCTCTGACCATTCTTAGAATGATTCTATAAGTTTATCTATGTCATTTTGTATTATGTCTGAAATGTTTAGAACAGTTGTAAAGTTTGGTATCATCTGTGAATATCTTACAGACACTTTGTATTTCCTCCGGGAGCTCATTGATAAAAATTGTAAAAAAGTATTGGCCCTAGGATACTACCCTGGGGAATGCCACTTAAAACGTCAATATTAGATGATAGTTTTGCCCCTACCTGCACCTTTTGTAATCTGCCTTTTAGGAAATTTCTTACCAACAGCAGTATGTTTCCAGTTATGCCAAATGCCTGTAGTTTTTGGACAAATCTCTCGTGCGGCACAGAATCAAAGGCCTTCCTAAAATCATAAGTATACAATATCGAAAGCCGCATTGTCTTCCAACAGTTTAATAAAAACCATCCATCACATCTAATAGCTGGGTCATACAAGAACGCCATACCCTGAATCCATGTTGGCAGTCTGTATACACTAATACAGATCAAAATCAGTCATGTGTTTAACAATTGCGTCCCGAACAAAACTGTTCTAAAATGTTACATGTTATACATATGTGAGGCTCACAGGCCTGTAATTCCCCGTATCTGTTCTTGTTACTTTTTTATAAATGGCTATAACCTCTGCCATTTTCCAATCTACTGGGAGTTCCACTAATTCTAAACTTTTATTAAACAAAATTGTTAAAGGAAGTTCTACTTCTGTATGTATTTCTTTTAGTACTCTGGCTGGGACCTTACCAGGCCCCTGGGCTTTGTTCACATCTAAGTGATTAAGTTTATTCTTTATAGCTTCTACTGCAATAACAATGTCTGTACAGTTAGCTGGTGATTCATCTTTAATTTGAGGCAAGGAATCTATTTTCTTTAGCGAAAACACTAGCAAAATAATCATTCAAAACGTTAGCTTTATCCTGGTCAGCTTTCACCCTGTGACTAGTTCCATAGTGTTTATCTTTAAGTGAACTGACGCCAGTACATAACTTGAGCTTATAATTAATGTACTTCCAAAACAGCTTGGGATTTAGCTTACATTTTTTTGCTATTTGTTCTTCATGTTCTTTTGTCTCTTTCCTCAGTTGCTTAGAGCTCCTATCTCTCAATTCTATGTAATCTTGGTAACGTTTACTAGCTTTAGATTTACCTTTTCCCAAGTATCTTCTATAAAGTCTGTTCTTCTTTCTTACACTTTTTCTTAATCCCAGTGACATCCAATAGGGTCTATACTTTTTCTTTTTATTCTTAATATTACCTTTTATTTTTGGTATATTGTTGTCCATTGAGAAATGAATTTTATCTTTGATGTCCTGCCAACATCATCATCAACACTCATGTCGTACAAGTGGTCCCAAATGTGATTTAAAAAATCCTGTCTCAATTGTAAAAAAAATTTCCTTTTTTCATATTATATATTACTGTTTGTTCTAAACTTGCTGTATTATGTACCCTTGCGTACATGGAAAAAATTAAGACTTGGTGGTCACTCTTACCAGAGGGGACTAGAATGTATGATGTCAGATATCATTTGAGTTATAATTTACTAAGATTAAGTCAAGAATATTTTCTTTTTGTCCTTCCCTTGTCACTTGTGGGTTTGTTCACCATTTGGAACATAAAACCATCTCCTAACATTTCAATAAAATCATTATCTTTTACATTTGTCCACTGTCCATCCGCATCTTATATTAGGGAAGTTAAAATCACCCATGATTAAAACTTTGTCATATTTTTTTATTTCATCATCTCTTAACATTTCATATAGTTTTTGTAAGTTTTCTTCAGTGGTATTGGGACTTTTGTAAATGCATCCAACTAAAATTTTCTCTTTATCCCTGTGTTTGGAATTGGCACCAGACTGCCTCTTGAAATGTGTTATTGTTTAGGGTAGTGCATTCTTGTACATGTAAGGTTTTGTCGAAGAACAAAGCTACTCCATGGCTGGGGCTTTCATTATGGAACATGTTATAATTGTCTAAGCTGTATTCCGAGGGTATAAATTATTTTACATTTTTCGGAATGGTCTCAGTGATAGCAATAATTTTGGGCTCATATTCATCTATTTGGAGAAGAAGTTCGCTTTTCTTATTTATCATACCATCAGCATTAGTGTAAAAAAAACGTTAAAACCCGGCTCTTCAATTTTTCTACATCCTTTATTAAAACTACCTTCAAAACTGCCTTTAAAACTATGTACATTTGTTTTGTTTTCGTCAACATGTTCACGTCACTGTTTTTTGTCTGCCTCCCCCGCGTCTTCCCTCTTTGGTCTTTTTACTATCTCCCTGTTCCTGATCACCAGATCATCCCCCCAGGCTGTCCCCTTCTTTCCCTTAGCTGGTCTCTGAGTGTCTTTTGTTTTTGTCTTTCTAGTGGGGTGTAGTCAGGATTGATATATACCCTGTCCTCTGCTTTAGTCACACCCTTGTTTAGCTGATACGCATTCCTCACAATTTTTGTTTTGGCCTCTTCTGAACTGACCTTTACCCTCAGCATTCTTGGTTTGTTGCCACCAGGTCTGCCAGGACATTTGGGAAAGAAAGAATGGCAAAGACGCATATATTTCTCCGCTGCAGAACTTAATGTAGTGTGATTAGTCGTTTTGTCAAAATCTTTTTGACTCAATAATTTAGCAAGAAGACGATTTGACTACGCAGAATTTCATATTTTATTACACCGACGGTTTTTACATCAAATTTAGGGTAGGTTTTTGTCAGTAAGGGAAGAGCAACAAAATTAAGTAGGGTCAGGTCAGAGGTCAGGTCAGGTCAGGTAGTGATACAAATACTAACCCAGGAATAGCCGAACTAGTATTAGTGAAAACAATCTTTTCTAACAGAGTAACAAAGTTTTGGAATACTCTTCCTGCAATATTAAACGAGCACAGAATCTAACAATTCAAAAACCTCCTTGATAAATACACCAACATATCAAAACTACAATATGAGCATGACTAAAAGGCAGATTTGCCAAAAAACAAAATATAAAAACCTCTCAGCTGTGCAAAAATTCAAACAAAAATGACAGAACAGGACAATGAAGAGGCAGCTGCGAGGCCTAATATCCTAACTACCTGACCTGACCTGAAGATAATTTATTGATGGAAAGAGCAGTTCTGATTTGCAACGCTCCACAACACTTCTGACGCTGATCGTCGTTTGTGCATCAACAGGGACAAAATGGAGCGCGTCCAACCTCATCCCAACACACTTCGTCAAGTGACTCTTGTAAAGCCACCTCCTCCTTTAGACGTAAAGAAGGGTGGAGATGGATGGAAATTGTTTAAGCAGTTGTGGAGCCATTACTGCATCGATACAAGACTGAGTGATCAAGAAGAGGCGTCTGCAAAAGAGCCTTGTTTCTGCACACACTGGGCAAAGAAGGACTGGCCTTGTACAACAGAATGCAGCTTCCAGCAGATGACTTTGTCGACAACATCATCACTGCGTTTGACAACCATTTCTTTGGAAGGACCAGCAAAATTTATCAAAGATATGTGTTCAACAAACGAGATCAAAAGGCTGATGAAGGCATAGAAGATTACGTTGCTACTCTGCATACTCTTGCTTCAACCTGTAATTTCTGTGACTGCTTGAGAGAAAGTCTTTTGAGAGATAGAGTTGTCTTAGGCATCAAAGACAGCTCTACCAAAAAGCGACTGTTGCAAGAAGCTGATCTGAATCTTGAGACCTGCATCGCTATGTGTCGTGCTGCTGAAGCTACTTCTCCATCTCAGCCAGTGAAGATTGAGACATGGACTGAGGACACTACTGCAGTTCAACCTTGCCATGATCCATCTTTGCCAAATATTTCATGGGACGGGGTGAAAGTGGAAGACAGTAATTCAGATCTTGAAAATAATTATTCAGAAATAAATGCCCAGGCAAAATATTGCAATAAGAACTCCAGCAGTGTTGTCATCAAGATGGAATGGGTGCCAGGTGATGCAGCCAGCTCTGAATCCATCTCTACCAGGTACACAGACATGGACAGACCAGCAGGTGATCAACAGGTGAGTCTGTTTTCTACAGTCTGTAGGTTTATTCATGTTATCGAAAAGGTTTGCTATCGATTAATTAATTCCCTGCGATCAGCTTTATGCCAATTTGATTTATTCGAGGTCTTGGGGTCCTGGCTGAAAATATGCTGGGAGTGTGATTCAAGTTATTGATTGTCTTGTCACTGGATCACAAATCACAAATTTTATGCTTTTTGGAGTTAGATGCCTCTTGCCCCTCATTTTCAATTTCAATTTCAATTTCAATTTCACCGTTTCAATTTCTATGCTATCACGTATGTTCTTGCTGCTTGCTTGTTCTGTGCACATTTTGTATGCTATAATTTTCATTATCATGTTCTGTTCCATTCTGTTATCACTTGTGGCAGGCCCAATATTGTATAATATGACTTGTGTATGAGCGCTTTTTTTTTTTTGGCAGTATAAGCTTTAAGCTTGTTGTGCTCGTTCCCCCAATTTGTTATGATGCTGCTTTACTATTTATTATTCAATAACAAAATCTGTCTAACCCAAACAGGTTGAGTCCATTAGATACTATTCATAAACAGCAGCCTCATTTTCAGCCGTCATGGGACCAGCAGTTAGTCAGTGATGTACCGTTGGATTGAAAAGTGATAGAACAAACTGTCTTTGAGATAAGGTAAATCAACGTAGGACACATGTCCTGGCTCTTGCAGAAATCATTATGACAAAACGTGCCAGTGTTAAAAAATAAATCAAACATTTGTCCTGACAGGGGAGATACAATAGGACATTTTCAAGTAAGTCAATGTCCTATGATGGGGGCCCCGGGACATCACTGGTTAGTGTCAAAGACATGCATTGATGATGCCAGCTGTGGTCATGGGTTCAGTTCCCATCAGAAGCATTGGTTTGGGATATGTCAACTCCAGCCTCTTCCTATCCCCAGTGTCTTCGTCTCTGTGAATTTCAGGCTGCCCCCACCTGCAGAGTGCATCGCTGCTAATGCAGCGCCACCCATGTGTGGGGGGCTGGGGGTGAGGGACGAGTGAGGGGGTCGGGTTGGACTTGGGGAAACTTAGCTTCAGTTTGGTTCATACCAGGTAGCAGGCCTTTCCCTGCTCTTATCAAATTTTTACTGATGCAAGATAAAACATGTGGGTCAGACTTGCTTTAAGTCCCCAACCAAAGAACTCTACGTTCAAATTGATCAATCCCATCAAACTGTAAAGATAGAGTGAAGCTGGAATTCAAACACTTTGAAATGACTGGTGAAAATCTGAACCATCCTGACACCTTCCTTCGTTAACAGTCCATGTCAAAGTTTGGATTGGTGTTCATGTTTTAAAAACTTTAAATTATTGATTTGTTAAATTGTTTTGAGTATTGTTATATTTTGGATTGATGTTCAGAAGTCTTTTTATAAAATCTGGAATATTTTGCAGCCAGATATGAGTGAGTGTGTGTTCTTGAATTTAACGTCTATCCACCTTACAGTGATCTTAAACCAGTGTGTGTGTGTGTGTGGGTGTGTATGTGTGTGTGTGTCTGTATGTCTGTGTCTGTGTTTTGCTCAATCTCTCTCCATTTTCATTTAGTTTGATGCATTGAAGTGCTCTCATTGGCTTGAAGTGCTGTGCTTTGTGTGTGAGAGTGTGCTGTTTTTTCCTCTCTCTCCGCTCTTCATTTATGAAGTCTCCATAGCTTGAAGTGCTTTCTCTGACAAAATACAGCATGCCCAACAATTCATGGGGCACAGGCACTGCTAATCCTTTGCTGTGGGAAGGAATGAGTTAAAGGATATTTAAACACTTGTAATGGTTGTTTTCACAGAAGCCTCCTAATCCTTTGCTGATGGGTAGAATGAGTTTTTAAAAAACATTTTTTCAAATACTTGTAATAGTTTTAAATACTTGTAATAGTTTTCACAGAAGCCTGCTGATCCTTTGCTGTAGGATCAAATGAGTTAAAAGGTATTTAAACACTTGCAATGATTGTTTTCACAGAAGCCGGAACCATTATGGTCCATGAAGGAAGACTCACCAGATCAACCCTCAGCTGTCTACAGCACAGCACAGCCCATGTCTGACAACACTTCTGGGTCACTGCTGTCTCTGAAAAGAGGTCGTGTGTGTCAGCATTGTTCTGCTGCTTTTGTGCTGGTCAGCAGTTTGGAACTCCACCTGGCGTCAGTTCATGGAGAGAAACTGCACATGGTGTTACCTGGGTCCTCCACACCTGACAGATGTGATGCTGGTAACTGTAGCAACACAGGCATAGATAAAGAGAGAGATAGCAATAGCGACAGAAAAACAACTAAACAGAAAAATGATGGTAATGACACTGGTGATGAGGATGAAAAGAGCAGGAGACACTGTGTGTGTGATGTCTGCAGAAAGTCTTTCTCTAAGCCCAGCAATCTAAAAAGACACAAATTGATTCATAGTGGGTGTTATTAAGGCATTTGTGTGTGATGTGTGCAGTAAGTTTCTTTTCTTTACTCTGGCTGGACTGGCTGACCTGACCACAATGCACAAAACAGTCCACACAGGGGAGAGGCCTTACTGTCCACACTGTGGCAGTTGTTTTACAGCATTGACATCTTTACAGGTTCACATCAAGTCAGTTCATGAAGGTGCCAGACCCCATCTCTGTGATGTCTGTGGGGCAGCTTTCTCTAGGACTGGGGATTTAACAGTACATAAGAGAATTCACACTGGTGAAAAACCCTATGTGTGTTCAGACTGTGGGAAAGGTTTCACCACTTCTAGTCAGCTAATAAGGCATCGCATGTGCCACAGTGGAGAAAAACCTCACTTGTGTTCGGACTGTGGGAAAGGTTTCGCTGACTCCAGCTCACTGAAAAAACATCGTCTGATTCATTCTGACGAGACTCACGGTTGTCGTTACTGTTCTTTTGTTTCCAAGTATGCCAATTATTTGAAGGTGCATGTGCAGAAAATGCACAAATAGCACGGTACATTTGGTGATTTTGCTTCAAATGTTTGAAGATACATGCATAGAAAATCCACAAATAACACGGTACATTTTGGTGATTTTGCTTCAATTGTTTGAAGATACATGTGCAGAAAATGCACAAATAACACGGTACATTTCGAGGGGTAATTGCCTAAAGGTGTTATTATGAAAGAGAAAAAAGAAGGGTGATAACATGCTTAGGCAATTACCCCTCGAGTTTTGGTGATTTTGCTTTAGAAGATACATGTATAGAAAATCCACAAATAGTACGGTACATTTGGTGATTTTGCTTTAGAAGATACATGTATAGAAAATCCACAAATAGTACGGTACATTTGGTGATTTTGCTTTAGAAGATACATGTATAGAAAATCACAGAATAGCACGGTAATGGTGTGCGATACATGTACAGAAAATCCACAAATAGCACGGTACATTTGGTGATTTTGCTTTTGAAGATACATGTATAGAAAATCCACAAATAGCACGGTACATTTGGTGATTTTGCTTCAATTGTGGGTAAAGGTCAAGATGTGCCACCACACGTTATATTTCTCAGCTCTCCACCGCATTTTCTACACTTGCCTTTTTTACCAAACATTTTGCTGTATTTTTATTAACCTTTTCAGGTAATTATCTTTGTTGAGTAATTAATCGCTGTCATGATAAAGGCTATTATTAATATGACCCCCCCCTACCCCCCCCCCTATGTAGTGCAGTACACACAATAGTCCGCAGAGCATGTCACAGTCCTGGTTCATTGCGTTTTTCCCGTCTTGTCTTTATTTTCTACTAATATTGATATGCATGTGTTTAATTATGTAAAATTAATGAAAATTAGTGTTAAATATAGCAAACGATAGAGGATGAACGTACTCAATCAAGCAGTAAAAAAGGCAAGAGCGGAAAAATGTGAAACAAACGAGAAAACTGGACTGGTGGGGGGGGGGGTGGCGAATATATACTTGACCCCAATGGTGTTTAATTTGTTTCTATGCGCTATGTCTCTTCTAGTGCATAATGGGTGTGTGCATGCTTGTGCGTTGTACATATGTGTCTGTGTGTTTGTGCATGCCTTTGGGTGAGTGCTTGGGCATGTTGTGTGTGTGTGTGTGTGTGTCGGTATGTTAATGCATGTAAAGGGGTTGTTTTTAATATAAATTTATTTTAGAGTTTACTACATTGTAAAGCGCTTAGAGCTTTAAGATTAAGTGCTGTAAAAGTTTTCTTTATAAATGTAGATCAATAAACTGTGTGAAGCTACATGTATACAAAATGCACAAATAGCATGAATCATTTGGGGATTTTGCTTCAAGACTTAAAAAAGAAATCAAGAAATTCTGAAAGAAGCTATCTACAGTGGAAACCTCCCTTATAAGACCTCCCATTATTAGTATAAGACCTACTTCTCATTGCCCTTCTTTGTAAGTATTTAAAATTACCTCCCTTATAAGACCCCTCCCTTATAAGACCTCATATTGGAGATTTTTTTTTAACCTTCCATGCTTCCTGTGTATTCTAGTACCCAGAGACACATAAAAACCGTTATATCTCAAAAAGTATTTCATCATGAGTTTATCAAAAATAATGGCTTTATGTGTCTTAAATTTCATTAATGTGTATAAAATACAAATGATGTAATAATATAATGCGTCATTTGAACATGCTTGTCACTGATTATCATACAACCCATACTTTAAAGAGCAGAAATATGCCACTGCAGTGCATTGAGTACACCAGCAGCAATCTGGATAAGGATAAACACATGGTGACTCTTTGACGAGTCATCATCTGGAATAGGGATAAACACTATAAAATGCATGTCCCCTTTTTCAGTATGGGTAGTGGATCGTGACTGTGTTGTTGAACAGGGGATCCGGTGAAGGTTAATGGAGGTTCCACTGTATTATGTAGATTTTTAGCACATGTCAAATGCACATTTAACAACATTCTATGTTAGGGTTGGGATTCTGTTCTGCTGCTGTTGTTATTATTGTTGCTGTTTGTAACTCGCTGATCATGCTGTTGTTGTTATTGTTGCTTTTGTTCTGTTGCTGTTGTTGTTATTGTTGCTGTTTGTAACTCGCTGATCATGCTGTTGTTGTTATAACTCGCTGATCATGATATTGTTGCTGTTTGTAACTCGCTGATCATTTTGATAACTTTGATATGGCTCTAAATTTTATATTTTATATTATGAGAATGCTGTTAGTGTATCAACGTGTACAAAACAAAGAGACGTAAGTAAAAAAAATCGTCACTTCACATGAGGAATGAAAAACTCAATACTTTGGTCATTTCAGTCATTTCAGGCCAAATTACGTCAAATTTTTAAATTCATAAAGCGTCACCATCGGTGTTTTATCTTTGCAAACTGTTGTTTGACAGCTTTGTTAGGTGATGCAGCTAAGACCTGTTTACTCTACCGTCTACTCTTTTCGAGTAGTACTCTACTCAATTTGACCCTCTACTACGCTTTGAAACTGAAAAAAATGCTTCTAATTACTCATTTTACAGTGAAACACTTTCATGAAATACCAAACTAACACCCTCATTTTGCACCAAAGCTATAAATTTGTTCAAGACTAAGTGCAGGGGGGCAAAAGGTGTGTGCAAAGCTTGTCTTGATCAACTGGCAAGTCCAACACATCGACGTTGACCAATTTTGACTTGCATCTGTTTTCCACATGCTCATATGTTTGATACAGATTGATGTTATAAAGTTGTTGTTTTCGTATGTTTGTTAGTATGCATTGGACACAAGAGAGAGAGAGAGAGTGTGTGTGTGTGTGTGATTCTATCATGTGTTTGTAAGAGTTATTGGCACTTAATTGAAAAAAAGACCAAGTATCAGGTATTTTGTGTTGGAATGTCAATACTTCTTCTTCTTCTTCCATCGCTCAAGACAGTTTCCTGTCAATTATGAGCGCAGATCTTGCGTCATGCTGCCGTTTATGCGCCTAACTAAGAAATAGTTCGGGCCCAGCAAGTCCGACTTGAGGCTAGAGGAAATGTTTTTGAAAGTGTTTCATGAAAAAAAAAAGGCAGGAGAATGGACCAGTTAGGCAGCAAAGATATAGATGACAGTAAGCATGAGGGAAAAGAGGTTAAGAGAGTGACAGATTAGAGGAAGTTACTAAGCACATAACTTCCAAAAGGTGAAGGAACATAACTTCCAGAAGGTGGATGAAACCATGATAAAAAGGCCGCCCCTATTTATACGGGGGTGAATGTCAACACAAACTGTTGATCATGTTGGAAACAGGGGACTGCCCAGTGTGTTGATACAGCATCCCCGTGGGGATACCGGGGGATCTTTTGTACAAATAGTTCCTCCACCTTCTGGAAGTTCTGTGCTTGTAACTTTCTCTAAATCTGTCACTTCTCTTTGACTCTGCCTTTTCCTTTTGCTTACTGTTATCTACTATCTTTCTGACTTATTGGCCCACTCTCCTGCTTTTTTCCCTATAATTCCTTACAAAGATTATCTTTCAGACGACAAGTCGGACATGCTGGGCCTAATTATTTCTTTAGTTATGCGCATAACGGCAGCATGACTTATCTACGCTCATATGACAGGAAACTCGTTGAGCGAACAAAGTAGAAGAAGAAGATAGAGCATGAAAAAGTTTTACCCCTTGGGGATAGCGGGAGATCTTTCAGTATCAACAGTTTCCCCACCTTCCGGAAGTTTTGTGCTTGCATCTTCCTCTCATCCTATCACTCTCTATGACTGCCACGTTCTTTTCTTACTGTCATCTGCCTATTTGTTTGGCTTATAGGTCTAGTTTCCTATCTCTAACCCTTTCACCGCCAAACCGTCGCATTTATGCACCACAATGGTTTTAACTCCCATGTCACTAAAAGGCATCGAAGCATGGTCTGTTATCCAAAGACCCCATTATCTTAATTTTGGGAGGTAAGGACAGGCCCATTACTTTATACATGTCAACAGAGTAATCCCCATTATTTTACAGACATATTTTGTTTGTCGCTACCAAGGTGAGTTTAATGGAAATTTGTTTGCTGAACAAATGGCTGGCGGCGCAAGGGTTAACAAAACATTATTTTTTGGAAACTCCTCCGAAATCGGAATGTGGTTTGATTACCAGTCACGTGCTTATTTCAACCCTTATGGACATATGGACTGGGAATGTAGAGGGACGGAGGAGGGTGGGGTGAAGGGTACACATGCTTCTTTCACCCGTTTATGGCCTGGGATTGGAGGGAAGTGTTGTGACGAGGGAATGAGCTAAAGGTTAAGTCTCTAGGGGAAGACTTTTAAAGTGTTAAATTTTCAATGAGAACATTTTCCTTTGATCCCACTTCTCTAGGGTGTGGGAGATGAGCAACTTTCCCAGCCCCTTTTCATTTAATAAATTTATATTTTAGCCCAGGTTTTGACTCGTATGATTGAATGAAATACAATTAGTAGATTTTCTCTAAATGGCAGACAGAAATAAGAAGGTTTTTACATGAAAATTACAAAACTTCCACTCTCATCAGTCTGACCAATGTGTGATAATTATTTGTACACTTGTATTTTATTTACTCACAAATCTGTATAACAGATAATGAAGCAATAAGAAAGCAGCTCAACGGCGCCGAAATAAAACCGGGATGAAAAGTGAAATCCGAAAGGATTGTACAAGACTTTTCTCTGTCTTAAAAGTTTAGCCCCAAGCCGGAAGGAAGGGTTCACTATAATAATGAAAAGTGTGCACACACAGTGACAGTAATATGTACACACAAAATATGCGCGTGTGAAACACCACACACACACTCGCAACGCAAGAACACACACACACGCACACGCACGCACGCGCACGTACACACGCACACGCACCACACGCACCACACACACACACACACACAACACACTACACACAGGCGCATGCAAGAGGTTGCCTCACACACACGAGACATAGCTTGTAATCTATCATAAATGTTTATGAATGCCTTTGATTTGTACAAGAATTTAACTCAAAGTTACCTCAATAAACAACCAGACATAACCAACTGGCCTGCAGTGTGAGTCACAATTTGTGTTTGCCATTTGATGTTCACCTTTGACCTCTGCTCTGTGTAGAGTGAGAGCTGAATGATGATTCATTTTTTTAGTTTCAGTTATAGAGAATCAGTTTACAGCTTTGTCTTTTGTGAATTACTACGACTTTCAAAATAGGAGGCATTACACTCATTGCTGCAGCCTTGGGAATTAGTTAGCCTTTGGGGACAATCCCAATTGTCATCAGTCCTCATGCTACCAAGATAGTGGGGATGTACCTTGGGCAAGGTGTTTCCACTATAAACAAGTTTCATCCCAGCTTTCTAAACTGTCAGTTTCCTCTTTTTACTATCTGGTGGTGATAGCCATACAGACTGACAAGCACACAACTACAGGTTAATACGAAAGACAGGGGCAACACAAACACAGAACAGGAGCATTCACTCAGTGAAACACACCAAGCCAAAGTAAAGATTCAGGTGGTTTATTTCTGTTTTTAAAACTAGTTGATGAACAATAATACATGTAATTCCAAATCTAAATCAACATTTTGTTTTCAAAATATTTCATTAAGAGAACTGATTTAAAATCTAAAGAATGAATTTCCATCTTGTCCCACTAATTGAATATAGATAACCAGTAACAACTTAAGTACAAATTATTTTGGTAATACTCTAACCATGCATAACATTTCATCATAATCCATTACTGACTCAACTAATGTTGTTGAAAATCAAGACTGACAGATGAAAATTGCTTTGTTAAATGACAATATTTATAATTTGGTTATCTGTGTTTTTATAATTCAGCGTTACCATTTGGTGTCATGGCCATTCGGCATTCAACTTTCGGTATTTTTCGGCATTTTCCGGTGTTTAGACACCCGGAAGGAAGTGTTGCAGTAGAACTACAAAGTAACCTCCCTTTGATGTGAACTGACGTAACTTCCTGTCGCTGTGAAGCACGAATCAACGAATGCACAGATTGTTTTCATCAATCATCGCTTGTTAGGCGCTTCAGTGTCGTTCAGTACATGTACTTTATATGTGTGGAAACCTATTGGCAATGTACAAGAAATGAAAAAGTGATCTGCGACAGCTAGATTTTCTTATTCAAGATTCAAAGAACATTTTCCATGGTGATTTGCGAGAACAGCCAGTCCCACTCCCAGTCTTCTTCCCGC
>CM065709.1:2017886-2078019 GCA_017654935.2 Phymorhynchus buccinoides | reverse complement strand
TTCGAACGCACATGTGTGGATATACATTTATATAGCATAATGCATGTGTCATCTCAAACATATATGCATTACTTTTGCATTGTGTGTGATGTTGGTTGGTGTATGCGTGTTGCACATTACTGGCACCAAAAAGAAAAGGAACTGTTTCTCACACTGTCTCACCTCAAGCTCAAAGAGAAATCCTGCTTCTTTCCTGGCCCCTGATCCCTAGATGATACAGAACCAGATTGAACTGCAGTAGTGTTCTCAGTCCATGTCACAGTTTTCACTGGCTGAGATGGAGAAGTAGCTTCAGCAGCACGACACATAGTGATGCAGGTCTCCAGATTCAGATCATCTTCTTTCAACAGTTGCTTTCTGGTAGAGGCGTCTTTGATGCCTAAGACAACCCTGTCTCTCAAAAGACTGTCTTTCAAACAATCGCAGAAATTACAGGTTGAAGCAAGAGTGCGCATAGAGCAGAAATGTAAGGTCATCCGCAGTCTCATGAGCCCTCTGCTTTCGTGTGTTGAACATATATCTTTCATAAGTTTCATTGGTCTTTTGAAGGAAACGATCGTCAATAAAAATATTGTCTGTGGAGAGATCTGCTGCTTGCTGCTTTCCACTGTACATGGTGATAGTCAATCCTTCTGGACAGACTCCAGAGACTGATACTGAGATGGTAGCCGGGGAAAACAACCTTACACAAGCTGGGGACCTTTGCATAAGAAATGTATTAATTTTCCTTTAAGTCTTGCACTGCCACTGGTGTTAATTATACCATGTTACTGGCAACATCTTCATGCAACGTGCAGGGTGAATGCAGATGCAGACGATCGTCATTAGCTAACATTCCCTTTGGAAAAAAGCTTTTCTATGAATGCGGAAGAAGACTGGGAGTGGGACTGGCTGTTCTCGCAAATCACCATGGAAAATGTTCTTTGAATCTTGAATAAGAAAATCTAGCTGTCGCAGATCACTTTTTCATTTCTTGTACATTGCCAATAGGTTTCCACACATATAAAGTACATGTACTGAACGACACTGAAGCGCCTAACAAGCGATGATTGATGAAAACAATCTGTGCATTCGTTGATTCGTGCTTCACAGCGACAGGAAGTTACGTCAGTTCACATCAAAGGGAGGTTACTTTGTAGTTCTACTGCAACACTTCCTTCCGGGTGTCTAAACACCGGAAAATGCCGAACGGTGAATGCCGGATGGTCATGACACCATATGGTGAAGCTGAATTATAAAACCACAGATAACCAAATTATAAATATTGTCATTTAACAAAGCAATTTTCATCTGTCAGTCTTGATTTTCAACAACATTAGTTGAGTCAGTAATGGATTATGATGAAATGTTATGCATGGTTAGAGTATTACCAAAATAATTTGTACTTAAGTTGTTACTGGTTATCTATATTCAATTAGTGGGACAAGATGGAAATTCATTCTTTAGATTTTAAATCAGTTCTCTTAATGAAATATTTTGAAAACAAAATGTTGATTTAGATTTGGAATTACATGTATTATTGTTCATCAACTAGTTTTAAAAACAGAAATAAACCACCTGAATCTTTACTTTGGCTTGGTGTGTTTCACTGAGTGAATGCTCCTGTTCTGTGTTTGTGTTGCCCCTGTCTTTCGTATTAACCTGTAGTTGTGTGCTTGTCAGTGTGTACGACTATCACCACCAGATAGTAAAAGAGGCGACTGATATTTTAGAAAGCTGGGATGGAATTTGTTTATGGTGGAAACACCTTGCCCAGGGTACATCCCCACTCTCTTGGCAGTGAGGACTGATGACAATTGGGATTGTCCCAAAAGGCTAATTCCCAAGGCTGCAGCACTAAGTGTAATGCCTCCTATTTTGAAAGTCGTAGTAATTCACAAAAGACAAAGCTGTAAACTGATTCTCTATAACTGAAACTAAAAAAATGAATCATCATTCAGCTCTCACTCTACACAGAGCAGAGGTCAAAGGTGAACATCAAACGACAAACACAAATTGTGACTCACACTGCAGGCCAGTTGGTTAGGTTGGGTTGTTTACTGAGGTTAGTTTGAGTTACATTTTTGTCCAAATCAAAGGCATCCATAAACATGTATGATTAGATTACGAAGCTATGTCTCTGTGTGTGAGGCAACTCTTGCATGCGCCTGTGTGTGTGTGTGTGTGTGTGTGTGTGTGTGTGTGTGTGCGCGTGTGCGTGTACGTGCGCGTGCGTGCGTGTGCGTGTGTGTGTGTGCGTGCGTGTGCGAGTGTGTGTTCACACGCGCATATTTGTGTGTGTACATATACATGTCACTGTGTGTGCACACTTATTCATTATTATAAGTGACCCTTCCGGCTTGGGGCTAAACGTTTCAGACAACAGACAAAAGTCTTGTACAATCCTTTCGGATTTCATTTTTCATCCCGGTTTTGTTTCGGCACCGTTGAGCTGCTTTCTTATTGCTTCATAATCTGTTATTCAGATTTGTGAGTAAATAAAATACAAGTGTACAAATAATTCTCACCCTTTGGTCAGACGGATGAGAGTGGAAGTTTTGTAATCTTCATGTAAAAACCTACTTCTTTCTGTCTGTCATTTAAAGCAAATCTACCACTTGTATTTCCTTCAATCCTACGAGCCAGAACCCAGGCCAAAATATAAATCTATTAGATGAAAAGGGGCTGGGACGTCGCTCATCTCCCACACCCTAGAGAAGTGGGCTCAAAGGAAAATTTTCTCATTGAAAATTTAACTTTAAAAGTCTTCCCCTAGAGACTTCACCTTTAGCCCATTCTCTCGTCACATCCCTTCCCTCCCATCCCAGGCCATAACGGGTGAAAGAAGCATGTGTCCCTTCACCCCACCCCCTCCGTCCTCTACATTCCCAGGCCATATGGCCATAATGGGTGAAAGAAACACGTGTCTTGTAATCAACACATTCCGATTTCGGAGGAGTTCTAACAATAATTTTTGTTAACCCTTTTGCTGCCAGCCATTTTTCAGCAAACAAATTTCCATTAAACTTACCTTGGTAGCGAAAAAAATCTGTCTGTAATATTGGGGATTCCTCTGTGACATATTTAAAGTAAGGCCTATCCTTGCCTCCCAAAATTAAGAGAATAGGGTCTTTGGATAACAGACCCTGCTTCGATGCCTTTTAGTGACATGGGTGTTAAATCATTGTGGTGCATAAATGCGACGTTGGTGGTGAAAGCGTTAAATAGGAAAATAGACCTATAAGGCAAACAAATAGCAGAAGACAGTAAGAAAAGAACGTGGCAGTCATAGAGAGTGATAGATGAGAGGAAGTTGCAAGCACAAAACTTCCAGAAGGTGGGGAAACTGTTTATACTGAAAGATCTCCCGCTATCCCCAAGGGGTAAAACTTTTTCATGCTCTATCTTCTTCTTCTACTTTGTTCGCTCAACGAGTTTCCTGTCATATGAGCGTAGATGCGTCATGCTGCTGTTATGTGCCCAACTAAGAAATAGTTAGGCCCAGCATGTCCGACTTCGGCTGAAGAAATCTTTGTAAGAATTTATAGAAAAAAGGCAGGAGAATGGACCAGTCAGATAGAAAGATAGCAGATAACAGTAAGCAAAAGGAAAAGGCAGAGTCAAAGAGAATGACAGAATTAGAGAAAGTTACAAGCACAGAACTTCCAGAAGGTGGAGGAACTATTTGTACAAACGATCCCCCGGTATCCACACGGGGGATGCTGTATCAACACACTGGGCAGTCCCCTGTTTCCAACATGATCAACAGTTTGTGTTGACATTCACCCCCTGTGGGGATACCGGGGGGCTTTTATATAAATAGTTCATCCACCTTCTGGAAGTTATGTTCCTCCACCTTTTGGAAGTTATGTGCTTGTAACTTCCTCTCATCTGTCACTCTCTTTAACTCTGCCTTTTCCCATTTGTTTACTGTCATCTACTATCTTTCTGCCTAACCGGTCCATTCTCCTGCCTTTTTTTCATGAAACACTTTCAAAAACATTTCCTCTAGCCTAAGTCGGACTTGCTGGGTCTAACTATTTCTTAGTAAGGCGCATAACGGCAGTATGATGCACAACTGCGCTCATAATTGACAGCAAACTGTCTTGAGCGATGGAAGAAGAAGAAGAAGTATTGACATTCCAACACAAAATACCTGATACTTGGTCTTTTTTTCAATTAAGTGCCAATAACTCTTACAAACACACAATAGAATCACACACACACACTCTCTCTCTCTCTCTCTTGTGTCAATGCATACTAACAGGAAAAACAACAACTTTATAACATCAATCTGTATCAAACATATGAGCATGTGGAAACAGATGCAAGTCAAAATTGGTCAACGTCGATGTGTTGGACTTGCCAGTTGATCAAGACAAGCTGCATAACCTAACAAAGCGGTAAAGCAACAATTTGCAAAGATAAAACACAGATGGTGACGCTTTATGAATTTAAAAATGACGTAATTTGGCCTGAAATGACTGCAATATTGAGTTTTTCATTCCTCATGTGAAGTGACGATTTTTTTTACTTACGTCTCTTTGTTTTGTACACGTTGATACACTAACAGCATTCTCATAATATAAAATATAAAATTTAGATTTAATTTGAGCCATATCAAGTTATCAAAATGATCAGCGAGTTACAAACAGCAACAATAACAACAACAGCAGCAGAACAAAATCCCAACCCTAACATAGAATGTTGTTAAATGTGCATTTGACATGTGCTAAAAATCTACATAATACAGTGGAACCTCCCTTAAAAAAATCATCCAATATGAGGTCTTAAAAGGGAGGGGTCTTATAAGGGAGGTAATTTTAAAACTTATAAAGAAGGGCAATGTCTCAGAGAAGTAGGTCTTATAAGGGAGGTAGTCTAATAATGGGAGGTCTTATAAGGGAGGTTCCACTGTAGATACATTCTTCAGAATTTCTTGATTTCTTTTTTAAGTCTTGAAGCAAAATCCCCAAATGATTCATGCTATTTGTGCATTTTGTATACATGTAGATTCACACAGTTTATTGATTTATATTTATAAAGAAAACTTTTACAGCACTTAATCATAAAGCTCTAAGCGCTTTACAATGTAGCAAAATCAATTCATATGAAAAACAACCCCTCACATGCATTAACATACCGACACACACCCTCCTATCCCCCTCATTTACACACACACACACACACACACACACACACACACACACACACACACACACACATGTACATAGCTAAATATTAATAAAATACATAGACATCATTACATCAATTATCAATTTACATAAACAAGTTTCACATTTACAATGACAGCAGCAAAAGTAAAGTACACATAGGCACACACACACACACACAAAGGCATGCACAAACACACAGACACATATGTACACGCACAAACACGCACGCACCCATTATGCACTAGAAGAGACAAGCTCATAGAAACAAATTAAACACAACTGAAGCAAAATCACCAAATGTACCGTGCTATTTGTAGATTTTCTATACATGTATCTTCAAAAGCAAAATCACCAAAACTCAAGGGGTAATTGCCTAAGCATATTATCACCCTTCTTTTTGATAACACGTTTAGGCAATTACCCCTCGAAATGTACTGTGTTATTTGTGCATTTTCTGCACATGTATCTTCAAACAATTGAAGCAAAATCACCAAATGTACAATGTTATTTGTGGATTTTTTATGCATGTATCTTTAAACAACTGAAGCAAAATCACCAAATGTACCGTGTTATTTGTGCATTTTCTGCACATGCACCTTCAAATAATTGGCATACTTGGAAACAAAAGAACAGTAACGACAACCGTGAGTCTCGTCAGAATGAATCAGACGATGTTTTTTCAGTGAGCTGGAGTCAGCGAAACCTTTCCCACAGTCCGAACACAAGTGAGGTTTTTCTCCACTGTGGCACATGCGATGCCTTATTAGCTGACTAGAAGTGGTGAAACCTTTCCCACAGTCTGAACACACATGGGGTTTTTCACCAGTGTGAAATTTCTTATGTACTGTTAAATCCCCAGTCCTAGAGAAAGCTGCCCCACAGACATCACAGAGATGGGGTCTGGCACCTTCATGAACTGACTTGATGTGAACCTGTAAAGATGTCAATGCTGTAAAACAACTGCCACAGTGTGGACAGTAAGGCCTCTCCCCTGTGTGGACTGTTTTGTGCATTGTCAGGTCACCAGCCTGAGTAAAACTCTTACTGCAGACATCACACACAAATGCCTTAATACCACTATGAATCATTTTGTGTCTTTTTAGATTGCTGGGTTCAGAGAAAGACTTTCTGCAGACATCACACACACAGTGTCTCCTACTCCCACTATGAATCAATTTGTGTCTTTTTAGATTGCTGGGCTTAGAGAAAGACTTTCTGCAGACATCACACACACAGTGTCTCCTGCTCTTTTCATCCTCATCACCAGTGTCATTACCATCATTTTTCTGTTTAGTTGTTTTTCTGTCGCTATTGCTATCTCTCTCTTTATCTATGCCTGTGCTGCTACAGTTACCAGCATCACATCTGTCAGGTGTGGAGGACCCAGGTAACACCATGTGCAGTTTCTCTCCATGAACTGACGCCAGGTGGAGTTCCAAACTGCTGACCAGCACAAAGGCAGCAGAACAACGCTGACACACACCACCTCTTTCCAGAGACAGCAGTGACCCAGAAGTGTTGTCAGACATGGGCTGTGCTGTGCTGAAGACAGCTGAGGGATGATCTGGTGAGTCTTCCTTCATGGACCATAATGGTTCCGGCTTCTGTGAAAACAATCATTGCAAGTGTTTAAATACCTTTTAACTCATTCGATCCTACAGCAAAGGATCAGCAGGCTCCTGTGAAAACAATCAATGCAAGTGTTTAAATACCTTTTAACTCATTTGATCCTACAGCAAAGGATCAGCAGGCTCCTGTGAAAACAATCATTGCAAGTGTTTAAATACCTTTTAACTCATTTGATCCTACAGCAAAGGATCAGCAGGCTTCTGTGAAAACTATTACATGTACAAGTATTTAAATGGGTTTTTTAAACTCATTCTACCCATCAGCAAAGGATTAGAAGGCTTCTGTGAAAACCATTGCAAGTGTTTAAATATCCTTTAACTCATTCCTCCCCACAGCAAAGGATTAGCGGTGCCTGTGCCCCATGAATTGTCAGGCATGCTGTATTTTGTCAGAGAAAGCACTTCAAGCTGTGGAGACTTCATAAATGAAGAGAGGAGAGAGGAAAAAACAGACACTCTCACACACAAAGCACTTCAAGCCATGGAGACTTCAATGCATCTAAATGAAAAATGGGAGAGAGATGAGCAAGCACAGACACAGACAGACACATACAGACAGACAGACTGACAGACAGACACACACACACACTCACTGGTCTAAGATCACTGTAAGGTGGATAGACGTTAAATTCAAGAACACACACTCACTCATTCTGGCTGCAAAATATTCCAGATTTTATAAAAAGACTTCTGAACATCAATCCAAAATATAACAATACTCAAAACAATTTAACAAATCAATAATTTAAAGTTTTTAAAACATGAACACCAATCCAAACTTTGACATGGACTGTTAACGAAGGAAGGTGTCAGGATGGTTCAGATTTTCACCAGTCATTTCAAAGTGTTTGAATTCCAGCTTCACTCTATCTTTACAGTTTGATGGGATTGATCAATTTGAACATTGAGTCCTTTAGATGGGGACTTAAAGCAAGTCTGACCCACATGTTTTATCTTGCATCAGTAAAAATTTGATAAGAGCAGGGAAAGGCCTGCTACCTGGTATGAACCAAACTGAAGCTAAGTTTCCCCAAGTCCAACCCGACCCCCTCACTCGTCCCTCACCCCCAGCCCCCCACACATGGGTGGCGCTGCATTAGCAGCGATGCACTCTGCAGGTGGGGGCAGCCTGAACATCACAGAGACGAAGACACTGGGGATAGGAAGAGGCTGGAGTTGACATATCCCAAACCAATGCTTCTGATGGGAACTGAACCCATGACCACAGCTGGCATCATCAATGCATGTCTTTGACATTAACCAGTGATGTCCGGGGCCCCCATCATAGGACATTGACTTACTCGAAAATGTCCTATTGTGTCTCCCCTGTCAGGGCAAATGTCTCATTCATTTTTTAACACTGGCACGTTTTGTCATAATGATTTCTGCAAGAGCCAGGACATTGTCCTATTGATTTATCTTGTCTCAAGACAGTTTGTCCTATCACTTTTCAATCCACGGTACATCACTGACTAACTGCTGGTCCATGACGGCTGAAAATGAGGCTGCTGTTATTAATAGTATTAATGGACTCACCTGTTGGGTTAAACAGATTTTTTATTGAATAACACATACTAAAGCAGCAGCATAAACAAATTGGAACGAGCACAACAAGCTTAAAGCTTATACAAAGCGCTCAAACACAAGTATATTATACAATATTGCCTGCCACAAGTGATAAGAGAATGGAACAGAACATGATAATGAAAATTATAGCATACAAAACGTGCACGAACAAGCAAGCAACAACAAGAACAATAACATAGAAATTGAAATTGATTGAAAATGAAATTGAAATTGAGGGGGCAAGAGGCATCTAACTCCAAAAAGCATAAAATTATTTGTGATTTGTGATCCAGTGACAAGACAATCAATAACTTGAATCACACTCCCAGCATATTTTCAGCCAGGACCCCAAGACCTCGAATAAATCAAATTGGCATAAAGCTGATCGCAGGGAAGTAATTAATCGATAGCAAACCTTTTCGATAACTGAATAAACCTACAGACTGTAGAAAACAGACTCACCTGTTGATCGCCTGCTGGTCTGTCCATGTCTGTATACCTGGTGGAGATGGATTCAGAGCTGGCTGCATCATCTGTCACCCATTCCATCTTGCAGACAACACTGCTGGATTTCTTATTGCAATATTTTGCCTGGGCATCTATATCTGAATAATTCTTTTCAAGATCTGAATTACTGTCTTCCACTTTCACCCCGTCCCATGAAATATTTGGCAACAATGGATCATGGCACGGTTGAACTGCAGTAGTGTCCTCAGTCCATGTCTCAGTCTTCACTGGCTGAGATGGAGAAGTAGCTTCAACAGCACGACACATAGCGATGCAGGTCTCCAGATTCAGATCAGCTTCTTGCAACAGTCGCTTTCTGGTAGAGCTGTCTTTGATGCCTAAGACAACTCTATCTCTCAAAAGACTTTCTCTCAAGCAGTCACAGAAATTACAGGATGAAGCAAGAGTATGCAGAGTAGCAACGTAATCTTCTATGCCTTCATCAGCCTTTTGATCTCGTTTGTTGAACACATATCTTTGATAAGTTTTGCTGGTCCTTCCAAAGAAATGGTTGTCAAACGCAGTGATGATGTTGTCGACAAAGTCATCTGCTGGAAGCTGCATTCTGTTGTACAAGGCCAATCCTTCTTTGCCCAGTGTGTGCAGAAACAAGGCTCTTTTGCACGCCTCTTCTTCATCACTCAGTCTTGTATCGATGCAGTAATGGCTCCACAACTGCTTAAACAATTTCCATCCATCTCCACCCTTCTTTACGTCTAAACGAGGAGGTGGCTTTACAAGAGTCACTTGACGAAGTGTGTTGGGATGAGGTTGGACGCGCTCCATTTTGTCCCTGTTGATGCACAAACGACGATCAGCGTCAGAAGTGTTGTGGAGCGTTGCAAATCAGAACTGCTCTTTCCATCAATAAATTATCTTCAGGTCAGGTCAGGTAGTTAGGACATTAGGCCTTGCGGCCTCTTCATTGTCCTGTCATTTTTGTTTGAATTTTTGCACAGCTGAGAGGTTTTTATATTTTGTTTTCGGCAAATCTGCCTTTTAGTCATGCTCATATTGTAGTTTTGATATGTTGGTGTATTTATCAAGGAGGTTTTTTAATAGTATTAGATTCTGTGCTCGTTTAATATGTGCAGGAAGAGTATTCCAAAACTTTGTTACTCTGTTAGAAAAGAATTGCTTTCTAATACTAGTTCGGCTATTCTGGGTTAGTATTTTTAAATCACTACCTGACCTGACCTGACCTGACCTGACCTAATTAATTTTGTTGCTCTTCCCTTACTACCCTACCCTAAATTTGATGTAAAAACCGTCGGTGTAATAAAATATGAAATTCTGCGTAGTCAAATCGTCTTCTTGCTAAATTATTGAGTCAAAAAGATTTTGACAAAACGACTAATCACACTACATTAAGTTCTGCAGCGGAGAAATATATGCGTCTTTGCCATTCTTTCTTTCCCAAATGTCCTGGCAGACCTGGTGGCAACAAACCAAGAATGCTGAGGGTAAAGGTCAGTTCAGAAGAGGCCAAAACAAAAATTGTGAGGAATGCGTATCAGCTAAACAAGGGTGTGACTAAAGCAGAGGACAGGGTATATATCAATCCTGACTACACCCCACTAGAAAGACAAAAACAAAAGACACTCAGAGACCAGCTAAGGGAAAGAAGGGGACAGCCTGGGGGGGATGATCTGGTGATCAGGAACGGGGAGATAGTAAAAAGACCAAAGAGGGAAGACGCGGGGGAGGCAGACAAAAAACAGTGACGTGAACATGTTGACGAAAACAAAACAAATGTACATAGTTTTAAAGGCAGTTTTGAAGGTAGTTTTAATAAAGGATGTAGAAAAATTGAAGAGCCGGGTTTTAACGTTTTTTTACACTAATGCTGATGGTATGATAAATAAGAAAAGCGAACTTCTTCTCCAAATAGATGAATATGAGCCCAAAATTATTGCTATCACTGAGACCATTCCGAAAAATGTAAAAGAATTTATACCCTCGGAATACAGCTTAGACAATTATAACATGTTCCATAATGAAAGCCCCAGCCGTGGAGTAGCTTTGTTCTTCGACAAAACCTTACATGTACAAGAATGCACTACCCTAAACAATAACACATTTCAAGAGGCAGTCTGGTGCCAATTCCAAACACAGGATAAAGAGAAAATTTTAGTTGGATGCATTTACAAAAGTCCCAATACCACTGAAGAAAACTTACAAAAACTATATGAAATGTTAAGAGATGATGAAATAAAAAAATATGACAAAGTTTTAATCATGGGTGATTTTAACTTCCCTAATATAAGATGGGATGGACAGTGGACAAATGCAAAAGATAATGATTTTATTGAAATGTTAGGAGATGGTTTTATGTTCCAAATGGTGAACAAACCCACAAGGACAAGGGAAGGACAAAAAGAAAATATTCTCGACTTAATCTTAGTAAATGATACTCAAATGATATCTGACATCATACATTCCAGTCCCCTCGGTAAGAGTGACCACCAAGTCTTAATTTTTTCCATGTACGCAAGGGTACATAATACAGAAAGTTTAGAACAAACAGTAATATATAATATGAAAAAAGGAAATTTTTTACAATTGAGACAGGATTTTTTAAATCACATTTGGGACCACTTGTACGACATGAGTGTTGATGATTGTTGGCAGGACATCAAAGATAAAATTCATTTCTCAATGGACAACAATATACCAAAAATAAAAGGTAATATTAAGAATAAAAAGAAAAAGTATAGACCCTATTGGATGTCACTGGGATTAAGAAAAAGTGTAAGAAAGAAGAACAGACTTTATAGAAGATACTTGGAAAATGGTAAATCTAAAGCTAGTAAACGTTACCGAGATTACATAGAATTGAGAGATAGGAGCTCTAAGCAGATGAGGAGGGAGACAAAAGACCATGAAAAACAAATAGCAAAAAACTGTAAGCTAAATCCCAAGCTGTTTTGGAAGTACATTAATTCTAAGCTCAAGTTATGTACTGGCGTCAGTTCACTTAAAGATAAACAGGGAGACATAGTCACAGCTGACCAGGATAAAGCTAACGTTTTGAATGATTATTTTGCTAGTGTTTTCGCTAAAGAAAATAGATTCCTTGCCTCAAATTAAAGATGAATCACCAGCTAACTGTACAGACATTGTTATTACAGTAGAAGCTATAAAGAATAAACTTAAGCACTTAGATGTGAACAAAGCCCAGGGGCCAGATAAGGTCCCAGCCAGAGTACTAAAAGAATTACATACAGAACTAGCACTTCCTTTAACAATTTTGTTCAATAAAAGTTTAGAATCAGGGGAACTCCCAGTAGATTGGAAAACGGCAGAGGTTATAGCCATTTATAAAAAAGGAACAAGAACAGATCCGGGAAATTACAGGCCTGTGAGCCTCACATGTATAACATGTAACATTTTAGAACAGTTTGTTCGGGACGCAATTGTTAAACACATGACTGATTTTGATCTGTATACAGACTGCCAACATGGATTCAGGGCAGGGCGTTCTTGTATGACCCAGCTATTAGATGTGATGGACGATTTTACTAAACTGTTGGAAGACAAGGAGGCTTTCGATATTGTATACTTAGATTTTAGGAAGGCCTTTGATTCTGTGCCGCACGAAAGACTTCTCCTAAAACTACAGGCATATGGCATAACTGGGAACATACTAAGGTGGGTAAGACATTTCCTAAAAGGCAGATTACAAAAGGTGCAGGTAGGGGCAAAACTATCATCTAATATTGACGTTTTAAGTGGCATTCCCCAGGGTAGTATCCTGGGGCCAATACTTTTTACAATTTTTATCAATGATCTCCCGGAGGAAATACAAAGTGTCTGTAAGATATTCGCAGACGATACCAAACTTTACAACTGTTCTAAATATTCAGACATAATACAAAATGACATAGATAAACTTATAGAATGGTCAGAAAAGTGGAATCTCTATTTTAATGCAGGAAAGTGCAAAGTCATGCATGTGGGCTATGACAATCAAAATGAAACTTATGAAATTTCCCACGGTTCAGCTAAACATGTTTTGGAAACCTGTTCAGATGAAAAAGACTTAGGAGTCATATTTGATTTTAAACTCAAATTTGATAAACACATTACAACAGCAGTAAACAAGACCAATAGAATATTGGGTTTAATTAGAAGAAGTTTTATGGAATTAAATACAGAAGTTTTTTAGAACCTATATAAAAGTTTAGTAAGACCTCATCTTGAGTATGGAAATCTAATTTGGAACCCTTTTCTTAAAAGACAATCTACACAAATTGAAAGGGTACAAAGGCGAGCAACCAAATTAATAAAATCAATACAAAATTTGGAATATGGGGACAGACTTCATAAGTTAAGTTTACCATCCTTAAAATTTAGAAGAGTAAGGGGAGATTTGATAACTGTATATAAAATTTTGAATAACCCTGACAAAACTAACAAGCATTTGTTTCAATTGTCTAACGATTTGAGAACCCGTAACACTAACAGTGATCTAAAAATACTAACCCAATACAGTAGAACTAATATGAGAAAAAACTTCTTTTCTAATAGTCACCCAGCACTGGAACAATCTCCCTGCACAAACTAAACTTGCTTCCAACATTAACCATTTCAAAAACCTCCTAGATGTATCGTCACTAATAAGGAGACCTTATACAGATGTACAACATTTTTAACAACTTAGATGACATTAGCATTGATTCTCTTTTTAGTAATTTTACACTATCCATTTATAACAGCACTAGAAATCAAGAGGGAAAATTACATATACAGCGTTGTAATACTAACAGGCGTAAACATGTTTTAGTAATCGAGTTGCTAACCTCTGGAATTTACTAACACCTAACCTAAAAAGAGCACCAACACTAAATACCTTCAAAAATCTCCTTGACAAAGATGAAAATTTTAGTCAACTATTTTTTAAACATGATGATTGAATTACAATCATAATTTTAAAAAGGCATGCTTATGCAAACAAAACAGTGTTAATGAAGGGACGTTTATAAGCCGCGAGGCTTAGGCTTGAGCCAGTCCCACACTATACTATACTAGATAGTGACCCCAAAATTAATGTTTTTAAATACAATTATGATTAAGACGACAATGATAGTTCAAAAAGCGCCACAGCGGTGCCAATCTGATTAATGAACAAAACCACAATAACAAACAATCAAAAGATAGGGCACATCAAGATGCAGCGAGTCCTGGCTGCCCTGAAGATCTGACCTGACCTGGTAAGGGAGGTAAGCGATTAGGACTACAAAGTGAACTCCCTTTGGATGAACTGACGTAATTTCCTGTTGTGCCAGAAGTCGATTCAGAATCACTGAATGCACAGATTGTTTTCATCAATCGTCGTTCGCTAGGCCTGTAAATTAGTAATATATCTTTATATTTAGGAAAAGAACGTTGGTGATCTACAATGCAAATAGCTAGAAGCTACAACAGTTGAAAAGGATCTAGGTCTGTCTTTTGTTGAACCTCACAATTATTGATTATGTAATACTGTACTAAAAGCAAAATATCGTATTTCAGGATTACTTGTCAGAACTCTCCCAATTTCCGTCGAGTTTATAGCCTTCATAGGCTCATTCGACGTACAAATCCAGATACAGAAGATTTAGAGGTGATCTTATAGAAATACAAAATTCTCCATGGGCTTTATGACTATACTACCACAAAACAATTACTAACAGAACCATAACAAAGATGATGGTGGTTGTTCACAGAAAGAAGAAGAGATCTGTGTGAGGATGAAAGAACCTGCAGTCAAACCTTTTTCACTAACCGTATTACTAACGCATGGAATAATCTTCCAAACGAAGCAGTAAATGCATCGTCACTAAATGCATTCAAGAACTCATTAGATCGATATATTTGGAATATTGTGTATTCAGTAAATTTAAACAAATTAGACAAATAAAGCACGACTGCCTAAGTAGTCGATCGGTAATGCTGATACAACATTAATAACAAAAAGAACCAATCTAGAGGGCAAAAGGCTGAAAAGCCTATAGTGCCATGATATGATTATGATAAAGGGTGAAAAGAGGATCCGTGCCAGATTGATTTTTCCCCCCTGTATATATTCATAGATAGTTGGCAAAAGTGAAAAACCTGCCAATAGGCAATATTACTAAATGGCATTACTAAATACATCAGTGCAAGACTGAATACAGCAAATCAATGAATTGCTTGTGAACAGAAGGTCTTTGTTGTTTCTGTTCAACTTCCTTGTCTCAGTGCCAGTCTCTGGTCTGGCCCAAAGGATTTTCTATCACCATGTCCAGTGCAATGCAGCAAGCAGCAGATCACTCTGTGGACAATGTCATTATGGACTATCGTTTCCTTGGACAGACCAGTGAAACTTATGAAAGATATGTGTTCAATACTCGAAAGCAGAACGCTCATGAGACTGCGGATGACTACATTTCTGCTCTATGCACTCTTGCTTCAACCTGTAATTTCTGTGATTGCTTGAAAGACAGTCTTTTGAGAGACAGGATTGTCTTGGGCATCAAAGACAGCTCTACCAGAAAGCGACTGTTGCAAGAAGCTGATCTGAATCTGGAGACCTGCATCGCTATGTGTCGTGCTGCTGAAGCTACTTCTCCACCTCAGCCAGTGAAAACTGTGACATGGACTGAGGACACTACTGCAGTTCAAGCTGGTTCTGTGTCATCTGGGGATCAGAGGCCAGGCAAGAAGCAGGATTTCTCTCTGACCTTGAGGTAAGAGAAGGTGTAAAATAGGTTTTACCTTTTTTGAAGGGAGGGGAGTAAGCAGGGCTCCCCTTTTTGTTTGACCATAGAGAGTATTTTCACCCCCAGAAAGCAGTTTTCTCACCTCCAGGGTGAACTTATAGAGTGTGAAAAATCACACACACACAATAAACGTAAATGCATTCAAAGATTCAGTATTGTCAATAAAATATGTAAGTATTGTATGCACAGGCAGTATGAAGCAAACGTAAGCCTTTCACCCCTCCCCTGTGTGTGTGTGCATGTGTGTGTGACAGTTTGTGTTGGGAAAATTAATTAAAATATCAGTCCTCTCTCTCTCTCTCTCTCTCTCTCTCTCTCTCTCTCTCTCTCTCTCTCTCTCTCTCTCTCTCTCTCTCTCTCTCTCTCTCTGAGTCTCTCTCTGTGAGTCTCTCTCTGTGTTTGTGTGTGTGTGTGTGTTTGGAAAGCTATTGTCAATGTCAGACTTCTCTGTTTGGTGCTCTCTCTCTCTCTCTCTCTCTCTCTCTCTCTCTCTCTCTCTCTCTCTCTCTCTCTCTCCATCTCTCTCTCTCTCCATCTCTCTCTCTCTCTCTCTCTATCTCTCTCTCTCTCTCTCTCTCTCTCTCTCCTCCCTCCCTCCCTCCCTCCCTCCCTCCCTCCCCTCTGTCTCTCTCACTACTCAGGCCCCTCTCATAGACATAGACACCACACACGTTTAGCTTAGAAAAAACAATCCATTGCTTGAAACGGACTCTTTAAATTCAATGGTCTTGGTGGAAGGTGAAGGACAGGTCATGGTGTACGTGATTATTCCAGACTGGTTACAACTTCAATGACCTATGAGTATGACAATGCGTCCTCCATCAGGATTGCCTCCACCCCTCCCATCTACGTATCATTACCCAGTCCCCTTTCCTTGCTACTCTTCATCTTGCCTTTACTTCTGCAGTCCTATTTCAAACGTTAGTCTGTCCTTTTTTATCTGCCCCCCCCCCCCCCCCCCCCCCCCATCAGTCTGTCATGTCTAGATCCTAACTCTCTCTCTCCTTCCCCTCCCTGACATGCCTAATTGGTCTCATGGGGCAAGTTTACTGATAAAGCTATGGGCGAGTTGAGTGCAACTTCTACGAAATTGGATATCACCCTACGGCACTCTGCAGAATTATATTGCGTGGTGCTACCCTCAAGTGATTCTTTGAATGCGTCTTTTCACCCCGAGCACGAAGTTTTAATGCATCTGTCACACACATTTGACGCACAGAATGGGGAGCCCTGTAAGGGAGGGGGAAGAGGATGAGGGGTGCACTTTATAGATGCTGCTCCTTTCTCTTCAGTCTTTGGTTTTGATTTGCATTTTGATAACTCTGGTGCTTTAACTGTTGGGAAAGGGGGGGTAGGGGGTCCTTTCTTTCAGACTTTGGCATTGAATTGGTAGGCCCTGGAGTTTTCACACACAGGAAATAAAATTACTTGAATTGAAAGAATAGCATAGCTCAAACTGTGTCTTGTGTGATTCCAGACACTGTGACCCAATGGCATTCCCTGATGAAGTAGATATGTCAGGGATCAACATCAAGACAGAGTTGGATGATTCCGATGATGACTCAGCACATCAGTGGACCACAGAGCACCAGAGTTCAGGTCAGTGGCACTTTAACTGTCTTCAACAGACATCATGATGCAGTGAGGGAGGCTGTGTACATATTAGACGCAGTAACCCCATGCACTTATCCGGAATTAAGTAAAAGAAAGGAAAATAAGCGAACGCGTTTCCGCATTTTTCTTTTTCCGCATGGAAGCGTGTGCGCTTATTTTTTCCTTCTTTCTTTTACTTATTTGTGGGTTTTTTGTGCGGAACTTACTTACATGTACGTGCACTTACGCTTACAGTGTGTGAGCACTGTATGACATATAACAAAGTGTAAAAACATATAGAAAGAGGGATAAGCTCACTAATTTATAAACTGTCATTCATATCACTTTTTTTTTATCATGTTAAAAGTAGTTTAACTTTTAAAAAAATAATAAAGTAAAAACTATGTTGAATAGTTTTAACTTTTTCTAAAAACTAAATAAAGAGAACATTTTTATTGCATTTTTCCTTTTTAGTTAAAGGTAAAGGTGTCCCATTACCTATGGGCCGAAAGGGCAGTGAACTGTTAGAGGTTCACCATATCAAGGGCATGGCATCATGGAAGGCGGAGCCCATCCCTCTCCTTCTGCCGCCTTTAATCTTCCCTGAACGAATCAGGTACCAATTCACAAGATGAATAAAACACCAGTAATATAAAAAGAAAAAAAGTAGCTCTTTCAATGTTAACTTTATCATGAAAGAAGATGGGTTAAATGTGTTTTGATGTCCAGAGTAAACAGTTGATCATTGTGTGTTGCAGGTTTTCCCAGGGACAGGACTGAACAAAATGTGAGTATTATCACCATCTCCTGTGTTTTTACAGTCAGTGTTGTTATGTGCTTTTTGTACGTTGTGGCCAAGTCAAATTGTTTGCTGGCTGTAATCCTCATAGCAGTCATGGTGAAATCCTGATAGTGGGTACAGTGTAGTCTTTGGTGGATGACTATGACCGTCAAACTAGGAGGCATGGGCACTGACTATAATCCTAATAGCAGTCAAGGGGAAATCCTGATAGTGGGTACAGTGTAGTCTTTGGTGAATGACTATGACCGTCAAACTAGGAGGCATGGGCACTGACTATAATCCTAATAGCAGTCATGGTGAAATCCTGATAGTGGGTACAGTTTAGTCTTTGGTCAATGACTATGACCGTCAAACTAGGAGGCATGGGCACTGACTATAATCCTAATAGCAGTCATGGTGAAATCCTGATAGTGGGTACAGTTTAGTCTTTGGTCAATGACTATGACCGCCAAACTAGGAGGCATGGGCACTAACTATAATCCTAACAGCAGTCAAGGGGAAATCCTGATAGTGGGTACAGTGCAGTCTTTGGTCAATGACTATGACCGTCAAACTAGGAGGCATGGGCACTGACTATAATCCTAATAACAGTCAAGGGGAAATCCTGATAGTGGGTACAGTGCAGTCTTTGGTCAATGACTATGACCGTCAAACTAGGAGGCATGGGCACTGACTATAATCCTAATAGCAGTCAAGGGGAAATCCTGATAGTGGGTACAGTGCAGTCTTTGGTCAATGACTATGACCGTCAAACTAGGAGGCATGGGCATTGACTATAATCCTAATAGCAGTCATGGTGAAATCCTGATAGTGGGTACAGTGTAGTCTTTGGTCAATGACTATGACCGTCAAACTAGGAGGCATGGGCACTGACTCTGTGCTGCAGCCAAGGGGATTAGTTGGCCTTTGGGGAACTTCACCAGTGACAGCTGTCCTTAAGTCCAAGTGTGGAGATGTACCCTGGGCAAGGCTTTTCAACAAGAGAATCATCCCAGCTCTCCAGAATAACAGTAGACTCCTTTGCTGTCTCAGAGACTTGGTCAGACATGACTGACTGGAGCACACACATGCACACGCACACGCACACGCACACACACACACACACACACACACACACACACACACAGACACCAGCACACACACACACACACACACACACACACACACGGTTTTTTTACTCTCTGTGTTTTACACCCTTGTCCGACTTCCAAGTGTATAACAAAACTGAATTATGTTGCATAAAAGATTATACTATGAAAAGTATCTGTAAATGTTTTAAAAACCAACGTTAGTCACAAAGCTTATGCAACCATTGTGCTTATGTGTGACCTTTTCAGACCTCCTCTTCCCCAAAAAGCTGTAGATGTTGCATAAAATGCTAAATGCTTAGGTGAAGTGTTAAGTGTGAATATTTGCAAAGATGACTGAAAGGAAAATTTAGCTTTTTGTTGTGCATTTTCATTGTCGCAGAAGCTGAAACCAGCATGGTCCATGGAGGAAGACTCACCAGATCAGCCCTCAGCTGTCTACAGCACAGTACAGCCCATGTCTGACAACACTTCTTGGTCACTGCTGTCTCTGAAAAGAGGTTGTGTGTGTCAGCATTGTTCTGCTGCCTTTGTGCTGGTCAGCAGTTTGGAACTCCACCTGGCATCAGTTCATGGAGAGAAACTGCACATGGTGTTACCTGGGTCCTCCACACCTGACAGATGTGATGCTGGTAACTGTAGCAACACAGACACAGAGGAGGGGGTAGATAGCCATAGTCAAGGGAAAATGATAAAAAAGAAAGTTGGTGATAATAAGACTGGTGATAAAGATGGAAAGAAAAGGAGTCAGCATGTGTGTGATGTCTGCAGAAAGTGTTTCCCTACACCCAGCAAACTGAAGAGACACAAATTGACTCATAATGGGGATACTGGTGATAAAGATGGAAAGAAAGGGAGGAGACAGCATGTGTGTGATACTTGTGGAAAGTCTGTCCCTAGACCTAGCGATCTGAAGAGACACTCATTGATCCATAGTGGTGTTAAGGCATTTGTGTGTGATGTGTGCAGTAAGAGTTTTACTCAGGCTGATGGCCTGAGAAAACATAAAAGAATCCACACAGGGGAGAGGCCTCACAAGTGTCCACACTGTGACAGTGGTTTTAATGAGTCAGGTCGTTTACAGCGCCACATCAAATCAGTTCATGAAGGTGCCAGACCCCATCTGTGTGATGTCTGTGGGGCAGCTTTCTCCAATCCTATAAATTTAACAGTACACCGGAGAATTCACACAGGTGAAAGACCACATGTGTGTTCAGACTGTGGGAAAGACTTTGCCAATTATAGTATTCTAGCGCAACATCGTCTGATCCACACAGGAGAAAAACCTCATTTGTGTTCAGTCTGTGGGAAAGGCTTTAACCAGTCCAGTTCTCTAGCAAGACACCGTCTAACTCACACAGGAGAAAAACCCCATGTGTGTTCGTTCTGTGGGGAAGCCTTTGTCCAGACCAGTCATCTAGCAACACACCGTCTGATCCACACTGGACAGAAACCTCACGGCTGTCCTCACTGTCCTGCTGCTTTCAGATATTCACAGCAGCTGAGGGCACACATACACAGTAAACACCAGTGACACTGTACACTGCAGTAACACACATTGTGGTTCCCAGGACACTGAGACTGTTGAAATTGGGTTCATGCTTCAGAAGAGGTATGACAGGGTACCGTATTTTTCGGATCATTTGGCGCTGCTGTGTATAAGGCGAATAGGGCAATTTTCAAGAAAAATCTGAAAAAAATTAAAGTAAAAGGCGCCCTCGTTTATAAGGCGATACACACCTCGCAAAAGAAAGTTGAAATTTGAAGCCCGTACACGTCCTGTAAATGCTTACCAACCGCCATTACTGCTGTCATAAACGAGAGTTGGCTCCCTTCTCAAATAATCGAACTTCAGTTTTTGCGACTTCTGGTTGTTGTGTTTGGACGTTTCCTCGTGGAAACTGGTAGAATAATGGCATTTTAAGCTCTACAACAATGCTTTTTACATCCAATGAAGGGTTATGGCATCTGTTGGATGGTATCTCGGATGATAATAGGGATTTTGAAGCATTTTAACGTGAGTATTCGTCGTATCGGCGACTCGTTACCACTTTCGATGTTGTGACTCACAGTAGACTGTACTGAGCATGGCAATCGTTGCCTCTCTTCTCATGATTTTGTTCACTAATAGGGTGCCCTCGTTTATTAGGCGCATAGATCGCAATTGGGAAAAAAAATCGCCTTATAGTCCGAAAATTACGGTAATTATGTAAATGTCTGCTTGTTGAAGGGATAGTGAACAGAATAACATTGTGTGTATCAGGTGGGGCATGTATGACAGCGTAATTATGTAAATGTCTGTGCATGTTGAAGGGATAGTGAACAGAATAACATTGTGTGTATCAGGTGGGGAATGTATGACAGCGTAATTATGTAAATGTCTGTGCATGTTGAAGGGATAGTGAACAGAATAACATTGTGTGTATCAGGTGGGGCATGTATGACAGCGTAATTATGTAAATGTCTGCATGTTGAAGGGATAGTGAACAGAATAACATTGTGTGTATCAGGTGGGGCATGTATGACAGCATATTTATGTAAATGTCTGCATGTTGAAGGGATAGTAAACAGAATAACATTGTGTGTATCAGGTGGGGAATGTATGACAGCGTAATGATGCAAATGTCTGCATGTTGAAGGGATAGTGAACAGAATAACATTGTGTGTATCAGGTGGGGAATGTATGACAGCGTAATGATGCAAATGTCTGCATGTTGAAGGGATAGTGAACAGAATAACATTGTGTGTATCAGGTGGGGAATGTATGACAGCGTAATGATGCAAATGTCTGCATGTTGAAAGGATAGTGAACAGAATAACATTGTGTGTATCAGGTGGGGAATGTATGACAGCGTAATGATGCAAATGTCTGCATGTTGAAGGGATAGTGAACAGAACAACATTGTGTGTATCAGGTGGGGAATATATCATAATTATGTAAATGTCTGTGCACATTGAAGGGGTAGTGAACAGAATAACATTGTGTGTAACAGGTGGGGAATGTTTTTTAAATGTGTGTGTGGGCAATTAGTGTTTTATTTTTATTTTTAAAAGTTTATACATTTTTAAAGTTTATAAACATTAATTAAAAAACCTGTTTTAAGTTGTTTAATATTTCCTTGCTATTATTTCTTCTATTGTTGTCTAAGAAATTTGATTTGAATTATTGGAAGTTTGTCCTTCTTTGATCACTCAGACAGTTTCCTGTTATATGATGAGCACAGTTGCGTCATGCTGCCGTTATGCGCCTAAGACAGTTAGGCCCAGCATGTCCGACTTTGGCTGGAGAACACTTTTGTTAAGGATTTCTAGAATAAAAGCAAGAGAATGGACTAGTGAGGCAGAAAGATAGTAGATGACAGTAAGTAAAGGTAAAAGGCAGTCAAAGAGAGTGACAGATTAGAAGAAGTTACAAGCAAAGAACTTCCAGAAGGTGGGGGAACTATTTGTACACACACAAAACGGTATCCACACAGGGTGTGTGTCATTGAATTGAAGTTCTCTGTTATCTTCAAAAAGATTAAACTGAATTTTTGAAAGTTTATCATTGAATTGCAGTTCTCTGTTTTATTGTTATCTTTAAAAAGTTTAAATTGAATTTATGAAAGTTTGTTTATCTTTGTATAGCAGTTATTTGTTTTATTGTTATTTTCAAAAAGGTAAAACTGAATTTTTTAAAGTTTATCATTGAATTGCAGTTTGTTTATGAAATTTCGTTTATCTTTGTATAGCAGTTATTTGTTTTAGTGACATCTTCAAAATGAATTAAACTGAATTTTTGAAAGTTTATCATTGAATTGCAATTCTGTTTTATTGCCTTCAAGAAGTTTAAATTGAATTTCAAAAGTTTGTTTGTCTTTGAATGGCAGTTATGTGTTTTATGGTTGTCTTCATAAAGTTCAGCATGATCTGAAGGAGTGGGTCACAGGGCAGACTCAAAGAGTGGAAGTTAAAATGACATACATTTGCTTATCATTGAATTTAAGCACACACGCCACACACACATGCGTGCACACATACATGCACATACACACTCGCATAGACACACATACAGACACTCATTCACACATGCACACACACATACACCACATCTCACACACACAGGCACTCATTCACATACACACACTGCACCACACACTTGCTTACAGATTGCTGTTTATAAATGTTTACCCCTGTCCTATGATTTATCACTGAATATGAGAACTGAACTCAAAGTGACCTCAATAAACAACCTAAACTAACTGGCCTGCAGTGTGAGTCACAATGTGTGTTTGTCCTTTGATGTTCACCTTTGACCTCTGCTCTGTGTGACAATGGATGGTGTGAGATGATGGGAGAGTACATCAGTGTGTGGAAAACTTCATCACTTGGGATGGATGGTGTGAGATGATGGGAGAGTACATCAGTGTGTCTAGGCCCTTAACTCCAATGGCTTTTATCATTGGCTGACATTAGTTTGGGCCAACAGTAAAGAGAGAGTGAGAGCTGTAGGACCAGTGATTGTCTACAGCAATGGAAAATCATTGTACAGCTCAGTCTGTTGTGAATGACTATGACTCTCACACTAGGAGGCATTTGCACTGGCTCTTTGCTCCGCAGCCTTGGGGATTTGTTGGCCTTTGGGGATCCTCCCTGTCCTAAAGTCCTCTTGGCTGAGAGAGTGGGGATGTCCCCTGGGAAGGCGTCTCCTCAATAAACAATTTCCAGCCAAGCTTTCCAGAATAGCAAGTGCCTCCTCTGTTATCTGCAGGTTATAGTCACAACTGACTAGCACCCCCCCCCCCCCCCTTACACAAGTTTGCACACACAGATTTACACACACACACACATACATACATAAACACATTCATACACCATCAGCACCAACAAACTGGCACAAAACAAAGGAACATCACAAACAGAAAAACAAACACTCAGTGTAATTCATCAAGCCAAACTGAAGTTTCCATTGTTTTATTGCAAGTTTCAAAACATTTTATGAAAACGAAGATGTAATCAAAATTCAAAGAAAACAATTCCAATAACTCAACACATAATAATAATACTGAACATTTATATAGCGCTTTACTCCCTTTGCAGGGAGCTCAAAGCGCTTTACATGGACAAAACACAAATAAGTTAACATTATACACATAAGACACACTACAATCAAATCAAATATACATAAAATAACATTATTTAAACAAAGCCCTATTCATAACCACAGGGCTAACATCTCAAACAAAGCCAGTTTAAAAGGAAACAAAGGAAAAGAGAACAAATAAAATAAAAGTGAATGCTTTCTCAACCACTACTGGACACCATCCTCAACCACTACCACAACTAGAAAGCACTGACACAAACAAAACCAGTTAAAAAGATGACTAATAATTCAATCATACATCCAATTGATCTCACATTTTTGTGTGGTTTATTTTATGAATTTAAATTCATAAAACATCTGAATGATGATACAGATTTAAGAATTATGATCTTCATACAAAATCATACCCTCCTTGGTGAAGGTAATACATAATCCACAGAGAAATACAGACTGAGCAGACAACATGAACAGTGTATCTTGCAGTGTATCTCTGAAAAAGACAACACACAAATCATGAGGACTTTTTGAAACTCAATAGGTACAACAGTCACACATGAAGAGATGTGATGAACATAAACAAAATGCTTATAAATTATATGCAAATCTCTCTCTCTCTCTCTCTCTCTCTCTCTCTCTAACATATGAGAGCGTGTTTCTGAATGTTTTTGCTGGTGCTTACGTGCCAATTCAGTTTTAGTGTGATATGATTTTCATAATGATGTTTAGATGTTGTTGCACATTTGCTTTGTATTTACATTATGTGTTTGCATGCTCTTTATAACCACATTTTTCCTTTTTCTTTTCTCATTTTATAGCTATGTTGGTTAATAAAGTTATTAATGCAAACATAAAGGATTGAAGTCAAGTACTGAGACATGGAACGGCTATCATTAACCTTTACCGGATCATGCTTTTGACTACACAGACACGATTGTGCGGGTCTTCCACGACCCATACTCCGTTAAAAAAAAAGGGACAAGCATTTTAACAGTGTTTATCCCTGTCCAGATGATGCGGGTCCTCCAGGACCAAAGAGTCACCATGTGTTTATCCTTATCCAGATGGTGCGGGTCTCCCACGACCCATACTCAATGCACTGCAGTGGCATATTTCTGCTCTTTAAAGTATGGGTTGTAGGAGACCCGCGCCATCAGGACAAGCATGTTAAAATGACGCATCATATTACGTCATTTGTATTTTATACACATTAATGAAATTTAAGACATGTAAAGCCATTAACGTTTTTGATAAAGTCATGAAATTTCATGACGATTGCTTAAATAGTTTTTGAGATATAACAGTTTTTGTGTGTCTCTGGGTCCTGGGCGACCCTGGAAGTCTGGTAAAGGTTAACAATAGCAGCAGAAAGATTTCAGTTCAAATGTTTGTGTTGCTGCAAGTGACAGTCACAGCATAGTTATAGCATTTAGCCAACATATTCACAGATTCTCTGACATAATCATGTCATCACACACAGATACAGTCATCCTCAAACTCTGTTATATTGTGATAAAGAATATTACACACATGGTGATGGAGGAAAGTCCAAACTCAGATTCAAATCTCCACTGGGTATTTCTATTTTCCGCCCTTCCCCCTCTCTAAAGTCTTCAATGAACATTAAACCTCATAATGTGAAATGATTTTATTTTTTTCTCAAAGTAAACACACGAACACCATTTTTTCAAGCTTTCAAAACTCAACGTTTTTTTCTTCAGGAATGAGTGAAAGGAAATGACACAAAAGTTTTACAGGTACAGTGGAACCTCCCTTATAAGACCTTCAAAAATCAACCAAAATGAGGTCTTATAAGGGAGGGGTCTTATACGGGAGGTAATTTTAATACTTATAAAGAAGGGCAATGTCTCAGAGAAGTAGGTCTTATGTGGGAGGGAGTCTTATAATGGGAGGTCTTATAAGGGAGGTTCCACTGTACAGGTGAACATAGATCGGAAAAAAAGGAAAAAACCGAGTGAGTAAGAAACACAATATGCACGAACTAAGGCAGCTGAACAGAAGTCATTAACTTCAAATAGAGGGAGAACATTGCACACACAAACTCATATTTGAACGTTCGCACACACACACACACACAGAGGAACACACATACGCACGCACTTACACACGCACGTACATACACAGTTTTATTTCATAATATTCACAATGTGAAATATCACATGAACGGAATTTTGATTTGATACTAACTTTACAATTTTGGTCATACCGCACATGTTCTATTAGCATAAAACATTGGCCATTTAAAGTCAAGCAATATCAAGCTTTGACCATTTTAACAATAAGAAAAAATAGCAAAACACAATAAAAGAAAGAAAGAGAGAAAAAAATGTTAATCCCCCAACTCTGACACATAACTTTATTTTGTTCACTGCGATTTCAACATGCAATAGAAATGTACTTCATTAATACAATTCCTCTATAAGTCGTGTGTGTCCTCTTTGAAGAGTTTTAAGATGTTATAATATTACAGCAACTTTTGCAAACTACATGAAACTTCCTGGGAACCACACTGTGTGTTTTAAACTGTAATACAGTAAAGTGCTACTTGTGTTTCCTCTGTGTGTCCCTTGAACCCTTTCACCCTTGACACTGAGTCTGTTCTTCAGATTATAAAGTGCTACTTATGTTTCCTCTGTGTGTCCCTTGAACCCTTTCACCCTTGACACTGAGTCTGTTCTTCAGATTATAAAGTGCTACTTATGTTTCCTCTATAAGTGTCCCTTCAACACTTTCACCCATGACACTGAGTCTGTTCTTCAGATTATAAAGTGCTACTTGTGTTTCCTCTGTGTGTCCCTTCAACACTTTCACCCATGACACTGAGTCTGTTCTTCAGATTATAAAGTGCTACTTGTGTTTCCTCTGTGTGTCCCTTCAACACTTTCACCCATGACACTGAGTCTGTTCTTCAGATTATAAAGTGCTACTTATGTTTCCTCTATAAGTGTCCCTTCAACACTTTCACCCATGACACTGAGTCTGTTCTTCAGATTATAAAGTGCTACTTATGTTTCCTCTATAAGTGTCCCTTCAACACTTTCACCCATGACACTGAGTCTGTTCTTCAGATTATAAAGTGCTACTTGTGTTTCCTCTGTGTGTCCCTTCAACACTTTCACCCATGACACTGAGTCTGTTCTTCAGATTATAAAGTGCTACTTGTGTTTCCTCTGTATGTGTCCCTTCAACACTTTCACCCTTGACACTGTCTTTTCTTCAGATTATAAAGTGCTACTTGTGTTTCCTCTATAAGTGTCCCTTCAACACTTTCACCCTTGACACTGTCTGTTCTTCAGATTATAAAGTGCTACTTGTGTTTCCTCTGTGTGTCCTTTCAACACTTTCACCCTTGACACTGTCTTTTCTTCAGATTATAAAGTGCTACTTGTGTTTCCTCTGTGTGTCCCTTCAACACTTTCACCCATGACACTGAGTCTTTTCTTCAGATTATAAAGTGCTACTTGTGTTTCCTCTGTATGTGTTTCTTCAAATGCTCGGAGCGCCTGAAAGCAGCAGGACAGTGAGGACAGCTGTGGGGTTTGTGTCCAGTGTGGGTCACACAATGTCTTGCTAGAGCACTGGGGTCAGCAAAACCTTTCCCACAGTCTGAACACACGTTGAGTTTTTTATCTGCATGAATTCTCCTGTGCCTTGTTAAATCGCTAGTCCTAGAGAACGCTGCCCCACAGACATCACAGACATGGGGTCTGGCACCTTCATGGACTGACATTATGTGGAGCTGTAAATGACCCGACTCTTTAAAACCACTGTCACAGTGTGGACACTTGAAAGGCCTCTCCCCTGTGTGGATTCTCTTGTGTCTTGTAAGGGCATCTGTCCGAGTAAAAGTCTTACTGCACACATCACATACAAAAGGTTTATGACCACTATGTGTCAGCTTGTGTTTCTTCAGATTACAAGCCTCAGCAAAACTCTTACTGCACACATCGCATGCAAAAACTTTATGACTGCTATGTGTCTGTTTGTGTGTATTCAAATGAGAAGCCAGAGTAACACTCTTGCTGCACACATCACACACAAATGCTTTAACATAAGTGTGAAAGGATTTGTGTGTTTTCTGTGAGCTGGGTGCAGAAAAACACTTTCCACAAGTATCATACGCATGTTGCCTCCTTTTCGTCTTTCCACCGTCATCACTAGTATCATTATCATCATTCTTCTTTTTGGGCGTTTTTCTGTCACCATGACTATCTACCTCCTCATCCATGTCTGTGTTGCTACAGTTACCAGCATCACATCTGTCAGGTGTGGAGGACCCAGGTAACACCATGTGCAGTTTATCTCCATGAACTGATGCCAGGTGGAGTTCCAAACTGCTGACCAGCACAAAGGCAGCAGAACAATGCTGACACACACAACCTCTTTTCAGAGACAGCAGTGACCCAGAAGTGTTGTCAGACATGGGCTGTGCTGTGCTGTAGACAGCTGAGGGCTGATCTGGTGAGTCTTCCTCTGTGGACCTTGCTGGTTCTGGCTTCTGTGAAAATGAAAATGCACAACAAAAAGCAAACATTTTCCTTTCAGTCATCATCTTTGTAGATTTTCACACTCGACACTAAGCCTTAAGCATATGCATATTACCAGTATTGTATATACAGGTGTTTTTTTTATGGAGGATCACACACAAACTTCCCTGACAATAAACAGATCTGTGTGATTGCTTGCCACAAACAAGAGGAAAGCATGCTTTGTAGTGCTACAAATTTATGCATAAACACAATAATTGCATAAACGTTTCGACATTTGTTGGTGCTCTGTCATAGTATAATATTTTATGCAACTATGATTTCTTCTACACTTGGAAGTCAGACAAGGGTGGGAAGCACACACAGCTAAAATCATGGTGTGTGTGTGTGTATGTGTGTGTGTGTGTGTGTGTGTGTGTGTGTGTGTGTGTGTGTGCTCCCCAAGTCAGTCATATCTGTTGTTTGTTGTTGTTGACGTACCCTGGCTAAAGACTCCAGGGATCATCCCAACAGCCAAAGCAATTGAACACTATGGTACAAATACATCAGCTAGGTATGAGAACATTACGTGCATGACCGGTTTTGATTACCCCGTCATGTGGGCAGCCACACTCCATCTTCGGGGGAGTATGTCATATCTAACCATGACTTCCAGACAACAGAGGAGGATGCTGTTATGCTGGAGAGCTGGGATGATTCTTATGATAGAACTGTGTCAAGAAGGCTGTATTTAGGATAAGTACAGCAGTCTTGACACAGTTCTATCGATCTGTCATTGAAAGCATACTCAGTTTTTCAAAATCTGTCTGGTATGGATCAGCTTCAGCTAAAGATAAAAGGAAACTGCATCAAGTCGCCAAGACAACCTAAAAAATCATAGGTCATAAACTTCCATCTCTAGATAACATCTATAGTGTGTGCATAAGATGCAAAGCTAAATCCATTATATCTGATAGCACACACCCAGCCAACCATCTGTTTCAATCTCTCCCTTCTGGTAAAAGGTTCTGCTCTTTTAAGTGCAAATCTAACCACCTGAAGAACAGCTTTTACCCCTCTGCTGTCAGAGCCATCAATACTCAGTAGGCTCACTCCCCTAGGGGAATTCTTTATCTTATTTTGCTCAGTTAAACTTGGTGTCAATCGGTGTGCCTGCATGCTCACGGTCTTGTGTGTGTGTGTGTGTGTGTGTATGTGTGAGCGCGTGTGCGAGGGGGTGGGGGCATGTGTTGGTATAAATGTGTATGCACACGTGTATGTGTGTATTGGTGTAGGTGTGTGTCTGAGAGTTCTAAGGGAGAGACTGATACATGATTGTGTAATCTGATTTTGTTACCAAAAGTGTTCCCTCTTGTATTGGTTGTCCATCCATGTGCATGCATTCGTTGTCCTTTAATTGTGTCTTGTGCAAAACCAAAGCGATTTCCTTTGTACTCTGATGCACTGGCTGATCAAAGACTCTTGAATCTTGTTGTTGAAAAGCTGTGCCAAGGGAACACCTCCACACTCTTTCACCAAACAGACTTTTAAGGCAAAGCAGCTGATCCAAGGAATCGGGTCATGCTGATCCGACATTCGCTGCCCCGCGCTACAGAGAAAAAGGTAGGGATAAAAAAAAGGTGCTGCACATGAGGAGGAAGGCAGAATGAAGCCACACGGCTCAACTCGATCCTTTTCAAGTTCAAGTTCAAGTATACTTTAATATATCCCCAAAAAAGAAATTCAGGTTAGGTGCAACAACATGACAGAAATACAACATAACTGGAAGAACATTAATCAAACGTGTGAAACAAAATTATACCAACCAAATAATTATCATTAAAATTCATTACATCAACTTTATAATGTGCACATTTAACACACACACACACCGGCTGTGCCATTAAGGACAACTGAAGTTCTCCCAAAGGCCAACTAATTCCCTTGGCTGCAGCACAAAGAGTCAGTGCCCATGCCTCCTAGTTTGACGGTCATAGTCATTGACCAAAGACTACACTGTACCCACTATCAGGATTTCCCCTTGACTGCTATTAGGATTATAGTCAGTGCCCATGCCTCCTAGTTTGACGGTCATAGTCATTGACCAAAGACTAAACTGTACCCACTATCAGGATTTCCCCTTGACTGCTATTAGAATTATAGTCAGTGCCCATGCCTCCTAGTTTGATGGTCATAGTCATTGACCAAAGACTACACTGTACCCACTATCAGGATTTCCCCTTGACTGCTATTAGGATTATAGTCAGTGCCCATGCCTCCTAGTTTGACGGTCATAGTCATTGACCAAAGACTACACTGCACCCACTATTAGGATTTCACCATGACTGCTATTATGATTACAGCCAGTAAACAATTTGACTTGGCTCCAACCTACAAAAAGCACATAATAACAGTGACTGTAAAAACACAGGAGACGATGATAGTACTCACATTTTGTTCAGTCCTGTCCCTGTGAAAACCTGCAACACACAATGATCAACTGTTTACTCTGGACATCAAAACATATATTTAAACCATCTTCTTTCATGATAAAGTTAACATTGAAAGCACTACTTTTTTTCCTTTTTATATTACTGGTGTTTTATTCATCTTGTACTAAACAAGCAAAATCGCAAGACAAATGTCCCCTCTATTTATAGTTTAAAAAAGTTAAACTATTCTAACATAATTTTCACTTTATTTCAAATTAAAAACAACAACAACAAACTACTTTTAACATGATACATCAAAGGCAAAGTGATATGAATGACAGTTTATAAATTAGAGAGCTTATCCATCTTTCTATCTGTTTTTACACTTTGTTAGATGTCATGCAGTGCTCTCACACTGTAAGAGCACGCACACAAATACGCATTAAGTTCCACATGGAAACACCATAAATAAGCAAAAGAAAGGAGGACAAAATAAGAGCTTTCTTTTACTTATTTACGGATAAGCGCATGGGCTTTCCATGTCTAATAATATTAATAATAATAACAAATAACATTTATAGAGCGCCCTTTCTCTCTTGAGCTCACGGCGCTTCACAATTGTTTAAATAAATACATAGATCATAAATAAGTAGAGGTGGGGGAAAAAACTGGTTTGAACCGAAAAACCGGTCTTGAAATTCTGCGGTTCGAAAAAGCAGTTCGAGTTGCTGTGAACCGGTTTTTTTAACTGCAAACTGAAAGTAAGTTTCTCTTAGAATAATGCATTCTTTTCGAAGAACAACACTGAATCTCAGCGCAGATTGGGTGTTTGCAAACCAAGAGTAGCTGTTTCTAGTTGTCTGGTGTTGTAAGGAGCAAGTATGGCCATGATTAGGCCTACACCACAGTAACGAACATTTGGAGGCATTTTCTCCTGAGAGAAAAAAATCGAAAGAGTGATGGAGTGATTGTAGAAACTATTGCACCAATAGAATTGTGAATGGAACAACAATAAAACAATGTCTTTTGAAGTTTATTTAATTTCATTTCTATAAATTCTTATGCTAAGAAGATGAGCAAATATGTTCGGAAAAAAATTTGATATGCACACACACACACACACACAAACACCACACACACACACACACACACACACACACACACACACACACACACTCTCTCTCTCTCCCTCTCTCTCTCTCTCACACACACACACACACACACACACACACACACACTTATAGGCATCTAAAGTAAATCCCCAATGCCCCACATGACTGGAGAGGACGTAAAAACCCTATTATCACACATATCACGCTTCATAAACTGCTTATTAACGTACATCCAGTAGTTATTGTTCGATGAAAATGAATGCGCTTACTGAAGATATTGTCTAAAAGTAGAATATATGTCATTACTGTTGTAAGAATGAGATAGTAGCAGTAACAGCTTTTCTCCACCCAACCCTGGGACTGAGAGAGAGAGAATGTGTGTGCGTGCATGTGCGTGTACAAGCGCGCGTGTGTGCGGTTGTGCGCTTGTGACTGTGTGTGTGCGCGCGCGCTCGTGTGTGATATTTTTTCCTTGCATTGTGAAAGATTTTCTCTTCTCATTTTGTTTATCTGTTCAGGTACATAATTAAGATTATTATATTTTGTATTCCTTATCCTCCCGCTACATATCTGATTGTTCTCAAAGCTGGTTCATTGCGTTGTGAATGTGCCACCATCCTTCACACTCCAACCGCCATATGACGTTTTGTTTTTGCTTTGGTTTAATTATTTTCCCTATGATTATAATATTTTTCAACTACACCCCTACCCTCACCTTCCTTTGACACGGGCAGATGGCCCCATCATTAAAATGTTTGTTGGAGTTGAGCCAAGTTTTTAGTTGAGTGTGTGTGTATGTGTGCGCGCGCGTGTGTGTGTGAATATTCTGACAAATACATATGTTTGCATAGGTGAAACTACTGATGCGAGTACTGGTTAAAAAAACCGGTTCCAAAAGACCGGTTCGGGACGAAAAACTGGTTCAAAAATTTGAACCGGTTCTCAACTCTATAAATAAGCTACTACAATATTAACTATCACAAACATGCACACAGCCACAACACGCACAGGTCCGCACACCCCCACACCCACGCACACCCACCCACCCAAAATGTGGGGAACATAATTTTAAGGCAGGAAACAGGACAAGGAAGAAATCAGAGGTATTGCCGGAAGAGGTGAGTTTTAAAGACCTACTGATCTAAGCGACCAAAACGTGTTGAAAGACTCCTAAATTGTAACTAGATTCCTTCGTTCACATTGGTTTTTGAAAATTCTGCACCGTCTTTTTATAATTCAGCCAGAAACGGGTTTAGCTCACCTGTACAGGCTAATTAGCGCCATTGTTGTTTACATGGCAACTTACTACGGCGCCGCCATGTTTACTCAGGGTGCGGACATGTTTAGTCCTTTACCACAATAGACGGGCGCCATGTTAGCTACAGGGCGCAGCCATTGTGAACGACATGTACTTTCAATGCACAACTAAGAATTCTATGAAAGAACTTCATTTGCGAAGCGAACGGCTTTCTTTGCATTAACGTAGAGAAATTCAGTCCTGTTCTTCAATAATTCCAAGATATTCTACGTCTCCAATACTTAGAAACTATGATACGGATCACCGGAAAGGTGAATCGAACAGACGACATTTTGCTGTGTGCCAGACACTGATACTGTGATAGGCCTTGAGCTTGCACGACTGTGTTGACAGTGCCACAAACGAACGAATAATCTGTATCTACACTAGGCCTACCTAGTGTCAATAGATTCTACTCTCAAAACGGATGAAAATATGAGTGTGTGCTATTTGGATGCGCAGATCTGGATGATGTGATTCCACAGAAAGGAAAGATTAGAGTCTAGACATCATCGCTAAATCTTCTATCTTGAAGATAATCTTCCTGTAGATCTAGATCTTTGACACACGTAGACTGGTGGGCTGTTTGACAAACTTCTAGCCTGTTTAGCGGAAAGTAATGACGTGAAACCGACAAGAATTACGGAAAAGAGATGTGCCAAACGTTCACCGATCAGCTTGTGTGCAGTACCAGCAACAACATAATTCTTTTCGTCAGTCACAATGGCCAAAACATTGATGTTTCCCTAGATCTACATCAAAATGATCAACGCACCTGTCGATGATCAACATTACTTAGCCTACAGTGGAAAAACGAAGTGTAAGTACACTTGTTTGATTGATTGAGCAGTGTCTCAATCAATTGTCTTTATGGTTGGGGCCTGGGCACTACCTGGGGTGTCTAGGGTCGGCTAGTTTCCAGCTTGCTGGGGGCGAACGTGAAAATTAGTAGCTGACGGCAGCTTCCTGTAGTTTTCCCCTCCCCATCCCGGAACTAGTTTTTTAAATTTTGTTTGCTACTCCTGTTTTTACCTTAGATATTGAAGCTGAACCCAAGTAAATAATAATTAATAGGGTGACGTGCATAGCCTTTTCTGGAAAACTGATAGGCCTAATGTAATGTGTGTACCCTTTTCTCTCATTCCCTCTTCCGCCTCTTTTCTATGGTCACCCCCTAAAGTGTGTACAGTTACTTCCAGATAAAGAGGTTGTTCACCACCACAGAAGAAGAAGAAGAAGAGGGAGAGAAAACTACTGTACGTTACATGTACTTTATTTTAACTAGAGCCAATTGACCTTTAGTAGCTTACTGCACGTTTTTTTAAAATTTGGTAACATTATACCCTAAGTCATATTGGTGTTAGATCTAGTATGTTTGGTTATTTGCTCTTCTTCAACCACTTAGACAGTCTTCTGTCATAAATGCAGATGTGCCATGCTGCCGTTATGCACCTTATAAATAATTAGGATCAGCATGTCCGTTTTCAAATGCAGATAAACTGTAAGAATGTCTAGAACAAAAACACGAGAATGGATCAGTAAGGCAGAGAGATTGTAGATGACAGTAAGCAAAGGGAAAAGGCAGTCAAATGGAGTGATAGAATAGAGGAAGTAGGAGGCACAGAACTTCCAGAAGGCACTATATGTGCAAAGACAACCTACCTCCCAATATCCCACAGGGGAATGGTTATCTATGAATTTGGTCTCCCATATAATTTTTGTTTTCTTCTGATCAAACAAGGGCAGTCCATGGCATCCATACAGGACAGACAGGAGTCTCCTACATACAGGTAAAATTCAGTATGTAAGCCAGTGATGTACCGAGGATAGAAAAGTGACAGGACAAACTGTCCTGAGATTAGAGAAATCAACAGGACAATGTCCCAGCTCTTGCCGAAATCAATAAGACAAAGCGTGCCAGTATTGGCAAATTTAATTAGACATTAATTTGTCCTGACAGGGGAGAACACAATAAATAACATTTTCAATTTTAATAGGTCAGTGGCCTATGACCTGGATCTCGGGACATCACTGTTAATAAGCATCCCGATTCATATACAGTATAATGCATGCACATGGAGAGACACACGCACACACACACACACACACGCGCGCGCACGCGCGCGCGCGCGCACGCGCGTGCATGCACACAGTGACGCAGCGAGAGTCAATTCATTTTACTTCTTTTTTTTCTGATTGATAAACATGCGTCTTTTGTGTTTCCATTCTTATACAATTTATACACAAAAACATCATAGTACAGTATAGTATAGTGTGAGACTGGCTCAAGTCTAAGCCTTGCGGCTTATAAAAGTCCCTTCATTGATCACTGTTTTGTTTGCTTGAAGCATGCCTTTAAAATTATGATTGTATTTCAATCATCATTAAAAAAAATAGTTTGCTAAAGTTTTCATCCTTGTCAGTGGGATTTCTTTTAGCTGAGCATCAGTTCATGGATTGACAAAGAGGACTAGGCCCCTCAAAATGATCATCTCACTTTGTGTAATTGGTGTGGGTATTTTTTGTGGTCAATATGTTTTTCCTTGGAAAATGTTGCAAGTTTTCTTTGTAAAGCGAAAATCAAGTGTTAGTGTAAAATAAAACTAGCAAAAGAGTGTCCAAAGTCCATGTTATATTTAGAACTTTGTATATAAAACTTATCTGAATCTCTGGCTCTCAATGTTTTTAAATGTCCAAGTCACAGTTGAGCTATGTGTAGTTTGATTATGTTGCATTTGTTATAGCTTATGTTCACAAAACTGTAAAATACTATTACTTATGTTTTTGCTTCTAGTGACCTACAGGTATTTTAACAGTTAATATTTGAATATCTTATATTACAGGTGCAGTCCATATCACAAGCTGTGCAGGATGGACAGGGGTCTCCAACAGATACCGACCACATGCGGGTAAAAATCAGTAGTTACTGGTATGTATGCACTTGTGTTTGTATTGTATGCTAGTCTGTCGTTTCCGACAATGACTGCCAGATAGCAGAGGGGGCAGATGCTATTCTGGCGGGCTGGGCTAGAATTTGTTTGTAGTGGAGATGCCTTGCCCAGGGCACTTATGTACTTGCATGCTTACACAACACACACATGCACGCACGCGCACGCACGCACGCACACGCACACACACACACACTGCAGACTTGTGTAAGTTTCTGTGAATTAATAAAGTCATCTTTAATAATTCAAACTAAGATGTGAGAAAGGATTTGAATAGTGAAATAGTAAGGCTAAAAGAGAATCTATAGAACTAGAAAAGGGAAGGGGACTCGTGTGTTGTATGTGTGCAACATATCCGTGATTAGAAAGCTATGCCATTCTTGAATTAATATTGTTTTGTTTGTACACAGTTCTCTCTACCATAGTTTGCCATGTTCTGTATGTATGATTACATGGGCGAGCGTGCCTCCTCCTTTTTGAGAAAGTGAGTGGATTTGTTCCTCTGTAATCTTAATTCATACAGGGTTAGCATGGCTGGTGGAGTGGCATAGGCAACTTTGGTGGGGGAGTAGTATCCCTTTAATGGATAGTTCCCTACCCATGCTAATTTTCACAAGATGTGTGAAGTAAATATAAATGATGTTCAGGAAGTAACAAGGCACATAAAATGTGACGTAAGTGTCCCGCGCGACCCGCTTTCTTTATTTCTTATCTACACCCCCCCCCCCCCCTTCTCCCCCCCCCCTCTCCTTTTCATTTCTCTGTCCGGCCGCCACGTTAATTGCCACCCACCATCTAAAGAATGCAGATTCCGGGATTGGTCCCTTTTGAAGGTCGACTTGTCTCCCCGGTCAGCACGTACCACCTACCGAGGTTATCTCCCTTCACCCCCTCCCCCCCCCCTCTCTTATCTACCGTCGCATCACAAGAAAGTGACAACCGAGGTTATCTCCCTTTGAAGATGGTTTTGCTTTTCCGAGCACGAGAAGGATTTTGAATGTCCGGCACGTGATAAGGATGTAATAGGCGCGCGATTGTTCGGTACATTTAGAACAGCAATCTTGTGACGTGTGGACTGTAATACACCAATAGCAGGCTTTCATTGTTTGAAAGTGAAGGCTATAATTGGAGTGGTGAGAAAAAGTTGTCACACAAGATGCTGAAACGTAGCTAGAGCAACACTCACAACCAGTCATCATAAGCCCACTAGTAAGTATTATTGATGGCAGGTGATTGAGATCTGGTTTGTTTGACTCTAGTTTTGATCTAGATCCTATGTTCAATGATGAATAAGGAGTAGATAGATATGTTATAGAAAAGAAGTGGTAAACATTCTATTCTATTTATGTGCACTGATTATTTGTGTGTGTGTTTTTTGACTTGAACACTTTTGGTACCAGAACCGGAGTTTATGCCTACTAACCCTTTTGTCTATTTTTAGTAGGAAACCTATGGGCCGCAATCTTGCACTATTTTTAGTAGGAAACCTATGGGCCGCAATCTTGCACTTTATGATACCCTTCCTTTCCAGGTGTTGGATGGAGAGTGATGATGTCTTGATCACCTTTTATGTTTTACTGATCTCAGTTTGTTAACTGAAATTCAGTTTATTTATTAACTACATGTAGTGCTATTGTACAAGGGAAGCCTTCAAGCCGGTTGGGATTCACTAATTCCCTGCCGACTGAAGCCCCTTGTCTCTAAGCCATAGAGATCTACATCCACCTTCTCCTGTGATTATCAGCAGGGCATCGTGGGCAGGAAGATCATCCCGGACTCCACAAGCACCAAGACGGGTCCGTCGCCAAGACAACCTGCACCCAGAATCCGCGAGGAGACCACGCCTGAACCGTGCCATCCCGCGAAGCCGTAACCGGAACGACTGGGAGCTACTCTCACTTGACGAGCAAGCCCAGAACTTGAAACAGCTAAGTCCACCTGACTGCGCCAATCATTTGAACTTTCCTACGGACACCGAATATAATTAGTAACCCTTCCGGCATGGGGCGAACCTTATAGAAAGACAAAAGTCTTGTGAATCCTTTCGGATTTCATTGTGTTTTAACCATATTTTGTTTTGGCGCCATTGAGCTGCTTTATTATTATTGTTGCATAATCTTATGCAGATTTTGGGAGTAAATAAAATACAAGTGTCAAATAATCCTGAACCCTTTGGTCAGACTGATGAGAGTGGGAGTCTTGTAATTTCATGTAAAACCCTACTTCTCTCTGTCTGCCATTTAGAGCAATTCAACCACTTGTATTTCTTACAACCATCTGACGAGCCAGAACCCGGGCACAAATATAAATTTATTAGATGAAAAGGGGCCGGGAAAGTTGCTCATCTCCCATACCCTAGAGAAGTGGGCTAAAGGCAAATTATCTAAAGTCTTCCCTAGGGACTTAGCCTTTTAACCCATTACCTCGTCACATCTAATTGGGGGCTCGCGTCCGGGATATTTTTTTTTTCATAAAGTCTAACAAATTTCAATTCAAACTGTAGTGGGGTTCCGACAAGTCGGAGACCTACCGTTTGAATTGGAACCTTAGAAACTACAGTTTGAATTGAAATGTTAGACTTTATGAAAAAAAATATCCCGGACGCGAGCCCCCAATTAGATGTGACGAGGTAATGGGTTAAAAGGCTAAGTCCCTAGGGAAGACTTTAGATAATTTGCCTTTAGCCCACTTCTCTAGGGTATGGGAGATGAGCAACTTTCCCGGCCCCTTTTCATCTAATAAATTTATATTTGTGCCCGGGTTCTGGCTCGTCAGATGGTTGTAAGAAATACAAGTGGTTGATTTGCTCTAAATGGCAGACAGAGAGAAGTAGGGTTTTACATGAAATTACAAGACTCCCACTCTCATCAGTCTGACCAAAGGGTTCAGAATTATTTGACACTTGTATTTTATTTACTCCCAAAATCTGCATAAGATTATGCAACAATAATAATAAAGCAGCTCAATGGCGCCAAAACAAAATATGGTTAAAACACAATGAAATCCGAAAGGATTCACAAGACTTTTGTCTTTCTATAAGATTCGCCCCATGCCGGAAGGGTTACTAATTATATTCGGTGTCCGTAGGAAAGTTCAAATGATTGGCGCAGTCAGGTGAACTTAGCTGTTTCAAGTTCTGGGCTTGCTCGTCAGGTGAGAGTAGCTCCCAGTCGTTCCGATTACGGCTTCGCGGGATGGCACGGTTCAGGCGTGGTCTCCTCGCGGATTCTGGGTGCAGGTCGTCTTGGCGACGGACCCGTCTTGGTGCTTGGTGGAGTCAGGGATGATCTTCCGGCCCACGATGCCCTGCTGATAATCACAGGAGAAGGTGGATGTAGATCTCTATGGCTTAGAGACAAGGGGCTTCAGTCGGCAGGGAATTAGTGAATCCCAACCGGCTTGAAGGCTTCCCTTGTACAATAGCACTACATGTAGTTAATAAATAAACTGAATTTCAGTTAACAAACTGAGATCAGTAAAACATAAAAGGTGATCAAGACATCATCACTCTCCATCCAACACCTGGAAAGGAAGGGTATCATAATGTGCAAGATTGCGGCCCATAGGTTTCCTACTAAAAATAGTGCAAGATTGCGGCCCATAGGTTTCCTACTAAAAATAGACAAAAGGGTTAGTAGGCATAAACTCCGGTTCTGGTACCAAAAGTGTTCAAGTCAAAAACACACACACACAAATAATCAGTGCACATAAATAGAATAGAATGTTTACCACTTCTTTTCTATAACATATCTATCTACTCCTTATTCATCATTGAACATAGGATCTAGATCAAAACTAGAGTCAAACAAACCAGATCTCAATCACCTGCCATCAATAATACTTACTAGTGGGCTTATGATGACTGGTTGTGAGTGTTGCTCTAGCTACGTTTCAGCATCTTGTGTGACAACTTTTTCTCACCACTCCAATTATAGCCTTCACTTTCAAACAATGAAAGCCTGCTATTGGTGTATTACAGTCCACACGTCACAAGATTGCTGTTCTAAATGTACCGAACAATCACGCGCCTATTACATCCTTATCACGTGCCGGACATTCAAAATCCTTCTCGTGCTCGGAAAAGCAAAACCATCTTCAAAGGGAGATAACCTCGGTTGTCACTTTCTTGTGATGCGACGGTAGATAAGAGAGGGGGGGGGGTGAGGGGGTGAAGGGAGATAACCTCGGTAGGTGGTACGTGCTGACCGGGGAGACAAGTCGACCTTCAAAAGGGACCAATCCCTTAATCGGCATTCTTTAGATGGTGGGTGGCAATTAACGTGGCGGCCGGACAGAGAAATGAAAAGGAGAGGGGGGAGGGGAGAAGGGGGGGGGGGGGTGTAGATAAGAAATAAAGAAAGCGGGTCGCGCGGGACACTTACGTCACATTTTATGTGCCTTGTTACTTCCTGAACATCATTTATATTTACTTCACACATCATGTGAAAATTAGCATGGGTAGGGAACTATCCATTAAAGGGATACAACTCCCCCACCAAAGTTGCCTATGCCACTCCACCAGCCATACTAACCCTGTATGAATTAAGATTACAGAGGAACAAATCCACTCACTTTCTCAAAAAGGAGGAGGCACGCTCGCCCATGTAATCATACATACAGAACATGGCAAACTATGGTAGAGAGAACTGTGTACAAACAAAACAATATTAATTCAAGAATGGCATAGCTTTCTAATCACGGATATGTTGCACACATACAACACACGAGTCCCCTTCCCTTTTCTAGTTCTATAGATTCTCTTTTAGCCTTACTATTTCACTATTCAAATCCTTTCTCACATCTTAGTTTGAATTATTAAAGATGACTTTATTAATTCACAGAAACTTACACAAGTCTGCAGTGTGTGTGTGTGTGCGTGTGCGTGCGTGCGTGCGCGTGCGTGCATGTGTGTGTTGTGTAAGCATGCAAGTACATAAGTGCCCTGGGCAAGGCATCTCCACTACAAACAAATTCTAGCCTAGCCCGCCAGAATAACATCTGCCCCCTCTCCTATCTGGTAGTCATAGTCGGAAACGACAGACTAGCATACAATACAAACACAAGTGCATACATACCAGTAACTACTGATTTTTACCCGCATGTGGTCGGTATCTGTTGGAGACCCCTGTCCATCCTGCACAGCTTGTGATATGGACTGCACCTGTAATATAAGATATTCAAATATTAACTGTTAAAATACCTGTAGGTCACTAGAAGCAAAAACATAAGTAATAGTATTTTACAATTTTGTGAACATAAGCTATAACAAATGCAACATAATCAAACTACACATAGCTCAACTGTGACTTGGACATTTAAAAACATTGAGAGCCAGAGATTCAGATAAGTTTTATATACAAAGTTCTAAATATAACATGGACTTTGGACACTCTTTTGCTAGTTTTATTTTACACTAATACTTGATTTTCGCTTTACAAAGAAAACTTGCAACATTTTCCAAGGAAAAACATTTTGGCCACAAAAAATACCCACACCAATTACACAAAGTGAGATGATCATTTTGAGGGGCCTAGTCCTCTTTGTCAATCCATGAACTGATGCTCAGCTAAAAGAAATCCCACTGACAAGGATGAAAACTTTAGCAAACTATTTTTTTTAATGATGATTGAAATACAATCATAATTTTAAAGGCATGCTTCAAGCAAACAAAACAGTGATCAATGAAGGGACTTTTATAAGCCGCAAGGCTTAGACTTGAGCCAGTCTCACACTATACTATACTGTACTATAATGTTTTTGTGTATAAATTGTATAAGAATGGAAACACAAAAGACGCATGTTTATCAATCAGAAAAAAAAGAAGTAAAATGAATCGACTCTCGCTGCGTCACTGTGTGCATGCACGCGCGTGCGTTGCGCGCGCGCGTGCGCGCGCGTGTGTGTGTGTGTGTGTGTGCGTGTGTCTCTCCATGTGCATGCATTATACTGTATATGAATCGGGATGCTTATTAACAGTGATGTCCCGAGATCCAGGTCATAGGCCACTGACCTATTAAAATTGAAAATGTTATTTATTGTGTTCTCCCCTGTCAGGACAAATGTCTAATTAAATTTGCCAATACTGGCACGCTTTGTCTTATTGATTTCTGCAAGAGCCAGGACATTGTCCTATTGATTTCTCTAATCTCAGGACAGTTTGTCCTGTCACTTTTCTATCCTCGGTACATCACTGGCTTACATACTGAATTTTACCTGTATGTAGGAGACTCCTGTCTGTCCTGTATGGATGCCATGGACTGCCCTTGTTTGATCAGAAGAAAACAAAAATTATAGGGGAGACCAAATTCATAGATAACGATTCCCCTGTGGGATATTGGGAGGTAGGTTGTCTTTGCACATATAGTGCCTTCTGGAAGTTCTGTGCCTCCTACTTCCTCTATTCTATCACTCCATTTGACTGCCTTTTCCCTTTGCTTACTGTCATCTACAATCTCTCTGCCTTACTGATCCATTCTCGTGTTTTTGTTCTAGACATTCTTACAGTTTATCTGCATTTGAAAACGGACATGCTGATCCTAATTATTTATAAGGTGCATAACGGCAGCATGGCACATCTGCATTTATGACAGAAGACTGTCTAAGTGGTTGAAGAAGAGCAAATAACCAAACATACTAGATCTAACACCAATATGACTTAGGGTATAATGTTACCAAATTTAAAAAAAAAAACGTGCAGTAAGCTACTAAAGGTCAATTGGCTCTAGTTAAAATAAAGTACATGTAACGTACAGTAGTTTTCTCCCTCTTCTTCTTCTTCTTCTGTGGTGGTGAACAACCTCTTTATCTGGAAGTAACTGTACACACTTTAGGGGGTGACCATAGAAAAGAGGCGGAAGAGGGAAAGAGAGAAAAGGGTACACACATTACATTAGGCCTATCAGTTTTCCAAGAAAAGGCTATGCACGTCACCCTATTAATTATTATTTACTTGGGTTCAGCTTCAATATCTAAGGTAAAAACAGGAGTAGCAAACAAAATTTAAAAAACTAGTTCCGGGCTGGGGAGGGGAAAACTACAGGAAGCTGCCGTCAGCTACTAATTTTCACGTTCGCCCCCAGCAAGCTGGAAACTAGCCGACCCTAAACACCCCAGGTAGTGCCCAGGCCCCAACCATAAAGACAATTGATTGAGACACTGCTCAATCAATCAAACAAGTGTACTTACACTTCGTTTTTCCACTGTAGGCTAAGTAATGTTGATCATCGACAGGTGCGTTGATCATTTTGATGTAGATCTAGGGAAACATCAATGTTTTGGCCATTGTGACTGACGAAAAGAATTATGTTGTTGCTGGTACTGCACACAAGCTGATCGGTGAACGTTTGGCACATCTCTTTTCCGTAATTCTTGTCGGTTTCACGTCATTACTTTCCGCTAAACAGGCTAGAAGTTTGTCAAACAGCCCACCAGTCTACGTGTGTCAAAGATCTAGATCTACAGGAAGATTATCTTCAAGATAGAAGATTTAGCGATGATGTCTAGACTCTAATCTTTCCTTTCTGTGGAATCACATCATCCAGATCTGCGCATCCAAATAGCACACACTCATATTTTCATCCGTTTTGAGAGTAGAATCTATTGACACTAGGTAGGCCTAGTGTAGATACAGATTATTCGTTCGTTTGTGGCACTGTCAACACAGTCGTGCAAGCTCAAGGCCTATCACAGTATCAGTGTCTGGCACACAGCAAAATGTCGTCTGTTCGATTCACCTTTCCGGTGATCCGTATCATAGTTTCTAAGTATTGGCGACGTAGAATATCTTGGAATTATTGAAGAACAGGACTGAATTTCTCTACGTTAATGCAAAGAAAGCCGTTCGCTTCGCAAATGAAGTTCTTTCATAGAATTCTTAGTTGTGCATTGAAAGTACATGTCGTTCACAATGGCTGCGCCCTGTAGCTAACATGGCGCCCGTCTATTGTGGTAAAGGACTAAACATGTCCGCACCCTGAGTAAACATGGCGGCGCCGTAGTACGTTGCCATGTAAACAACAATGGCGCTAATTAGCCTGTACAGGTGAGCTAAACCCGTTTCTGGCTGAATTATAAAAAGACGGTGCAGAATTTTCAAAAACCAATGTGAACGAAGGAATCTAGTTACAATTTAGGAGTCTTTCAACACGTTTTGGTCGCTTAGATCAGTAGGTCTTTAAAACTCACCTCTTCCGGCAATACCTCTGATTTCTTCCTTGTCCTGTTTCCTGCCTTAAAATTATGTTCCCCACATTTTGGGTGGGTGGGTGTGCGTGGGTGTGGGGGTGTGCGGACCTGTGCGTGTTGTGGCTGTGTGCATGTTTGTGATAGTTAATATTGTAGTAGCTTATTTATAGAGTTGAGAACCGGTTCAAATTTTTGAACCAGTTTTTCGTCCCGAACCGGTCTTTTGGAACCGGTTTTTTTTTAACCAGTACTCGCATCAGTAGTTTCACCTATGCAAACATATGTATTTGTCAGAATATTCACACACACACGCGCGCACACATACACACACACTCAACTAAAAACTTGGCTCAACTCCAACAAACATTTTAATGATGGGGCCATCTGCCCGTGTCAAAGGAAGGTGAGGGTAGGGGTGTAGTTGAAAAATATTATAATCATAGGGAAAATAATTAAACCAAAGCAAAAACAAAACGTCATATGGCGGTTGGAGTGTGAAGGATGGTGGCACATTCACAACGCAATGAACCAGCTTTGAGAACAATCAGATATGTAGCGGGAGGATAAGGAATACAAAATATAATAATCTTAATTATGTACCTGAACAGATAAACAAAATGAGAAGAGAAAATCTTTCACAATGCAAGGAAAAAATATCACACACGAGCGCGCGCGCACACACACAGTCACAAGCGCACAACCGCACACACGCGCGCTTGTACACGCACACACATTCTCTCTCTCTCTCAGTCCCAGGGTTGGGTGGAGAAAAGCTGTTACTGCTACTATCTCATTCTTACAACAGTAATGACATATATTCTACTTTTAGACAATATCTTCAGTAAGCGCATTCATTTTAATCGAACAATAACTACTGGATGTACGTTAATAAGCAGTTTATGAAGCGTGATATGTGTGATAATAGGGTTTTTACGTCCTCTCCAGTCATGTGGGGCATTGGGGATTTACTTTAGATGCCTATAAGTGTGTGTGTGTGTGTGTGTGTGTGTGTGTGTGAGAGAGAGAGAGAGGGAGAGAGAGAGTGTGTGTGTGTGTGTGTGTGTGTGTGTGTGTGTGTGTGTGTGTGTGTACATGTGTGTGTGTGTGTGTGCATATCAAATTTTTTCCGAACATATTTGCTCATCTTCTTAGCATAAGAATTTATAGAAATGAAATTAAATAAACTTCAAAAGACATTGTTTTATTGTTGTTCCATTCACAATTCTATTGGTGCAATAGTTTCTACAATCACTCCATCACTCTTTCGATTTTTTTCTCTCAGGAGAAAATGCCTCCAAATGTTCGTTCCTGTGGTGTAGGCCTAATCATGGCCATACTTGCTCCTTACAACACCAGACAACTAGAAACAGCTACTCTTGGTTTGCAAACACCCACTCTGCGCTGAGATTCAGCGTTGTTCTTCGAAAAGAATGCATTATTCTAAGAGAAACTTACTTTCAGTTTGCAGTTAAAAAACCGGTTCACAGCAACTCGAACTGCTTTTTCGAACCGCAGAATTTCAAGACCGGTTTTTCGGTTCAAACCAGTTTTTTCCCCCACCTCTACTTATTTATGATCTATGTATTTATTTAAACAATTGTGAAGCGCCGTGAGCTCAAGAGAGAAAGGGCGCTCTATAAATGTTATTTGTTATTATTATTAATATTATTAGACATGGAAAGCCCATGCGCTTATCCGTAAATAAGTAAAAGAAAGCTCTTATTTTGTCCTCCTTTCTTTTGCTTATTTATGGTGTTTCCATGTGGAACTTAATGCGTATTTGTGTGCGTGCTCTTACAGTGTGAGAGCACTGCATGACATCTAACAAAGTGTAAAAACAGATAGAAAGATGGATAAGCTCTCTAATTTATAAACTGTCATTCATATCACTTTGCCTTTGATGTATCATGTTAAAAGTAGTTTGTTGTTGTTGTTTTTAATTTGAAATAAAGTGAAAATTATGTTAGAATAGTTTAACTTTTTTAAACTATAAATAGAGGGGACATTTGTCTTGCGATTTTGCTTGTTTAGTACAAGATGAATAAAACACCAGTAATATAAAAAGGAAAAAAAGTAGTGCTTTCAATGTTAACTTTATCATGAAAGAAGATGGTTTAAATATATGTTTTGATGTCCAGAGTAAACAGTTGATCATTGTGTGTTGCAGGTTTTCACAGGGACAGGACTGAACAAAATGTGAGTACTATCATCGTCTCCTGTGTTTTTACAGTCACTGTTATTATGTGCTTTTTGTAGGTTGGAGCCAAGTCAAATTGTTTACTGGCTGTAATCATAATAGCAGTCATGGTGAAATCCTAATAGTGGGTGCAGTGTAGTCTTTGGTCAATGACTATGACCGTCAAACTAGGAGGCATGGGCACTGACTATAATCCTAATAGCAGTCAAGGGGAAATCCTGATAGTGGGTACAGTGTAGTCTTTGGTCAATGACTATGACCATCAAACTAGGAGGCATGGGCACTGACTATAATTCTAATAGCAGTCAAGGGGAAATCCTGATAGTGGGTACAGTTTAGTCTTTGGTCAATGACTATGACCGTCAAACTAGGAGGCATGGGCACTGACTATAATCCTAATAGCAGTCAAGGGGAAATCCTGATAGTGGGTACAGTGTAGTCTTTGGTCAATGACTATGACCGTCAAACTAGGAGGCATGGGCACTGACTCTTTGTGCTGCAGCCAAGGGAATTAGTTGGCTTTGGGAGAACTTCAGTTGTCCTTAATGGCACAGCCGGTGTGTGTGTGTGTTAAATGTGCACATTATAAAGTTGATGTAATGAATTTTAATGATAATTATTTGGTTAGTATAAGTTTGTTTCACACGTTTGATTAATATTCTTCCAGTTATGTTGTATTTCTGTCATAAAATTGGACCTAACCTGAATTTCTTTTTTGGGGCTATTAAAGTATACTTGAACTTGAACTTGAAAAGGATCGAGTTGAGCCGTGTGGCTTCATTCTGCCTTCCTCCTCATGTGCAGCACCTTTTTTTTATCCCTACCTTTTTCTCTGTAGCGCGGGGCAGCGAATGTCGGATCAGCATGACCCGATTCCTTGGATCAGCTGCTTTGCCTTAAAAGTCTGTTTGGTGAAAGAGTGTGGAGGTGTTCCCTTGGCACAGCTTTTCAACAACAAGATTCAAGAGTCTTTGATCAGCCAGTGCATCAGAGTACAAAGGAAATCGCTTTGGTTTTGCACAAGACACAATCCAACAACAACGAATGCATGCACATGGATGGACAACCAATATAAGAGGGAACACTTTTGGTAACAAAATCAGATTACACAATCATGTATCAGTCTCTCCCTTAGAACTCTCAGACACACACCTACACCAATACACACATACACGTGTGCATACACATTTATACCAACACATGCCCCCACCCCCTCGCACACGCACTCACACATACACACACACACACACACACAAGACCGTGAGCATGCAGGCACACCGATTGACACCAAGTTTAACTGAGCAAAATAAGATAAATAATTCCCCTAGGGGAGTGAGCCTACTGAGTATTGATGGCTCTGACAGCAGAGGGGTAAAAGCTGTTCTTCAGGTGGTTAGATTTGCACTTAAAAGAGCAGAACCTTTTACCAGAAGGGAGAGATTGAAACAGATGGTTGGCTGGGTGTGTGCTATCAGATATAATGGATTTAGCTTTGCATCTTATGCACACACTATAGATGTTATCTAGAGATGGAAGTTTATGACCTATGATTTTTTAGGTTGTCTTGGCGACTTGATGCAGTTTCCTTTTATCTTTAGCTGAAGCTGATCCATACCAGACAGATTTTGAAAAACTGAGTATGCTTTCAATGACGGATCGATAGAACTGTGTCAAGACTGCTGTACTTATCCTAAATACAGCCTTCTTGACACAGTTCTATCATAAGAATCATCCCAGCTCTCCAGCATAACAGCATCCTCCTCTGTTGTCTGGAAGTCATGGTTAGATATGACATACTCCCCCGAAGATGGAGTGTGGCTGCCCACATGACGGGGTAATCAAAAACCGGTCACACACGTAATGTTCTCATACCTAGCTGATGTATTTGTACCATAGTGTTCAATTGCTTTGGCTGTTGGGATGATCCCTGGAGTCTTTTAGCCAGGGTACGTCAACAACAACAAACAACAGATATGACTGACTTGGGGAGCACACACACACACACACACACACACACACACACACACACACATACACACACACACACCATGATTTTAGCTGTGTGTGCTTCCCACCCTTGTCTGACTTCCAAGTGTAGAAGAAATCATAGTTGCATAAAATATTATACTATGACAGAGCACCAACAAATGTCGAAACGTTTATGCAATTATTGTGTTTATGCATAAATTTGTAGCACTACAAAGCATGCTTTCCTCTTGTTTGTGGCAAGCAATCACACAGATCTGTTTATTGTCAGGGAAGTTTGTGTGTGATCCTCCATAAAAAAAACACCTGTATATACAATACTGGTAATATGCATATGCTTAAGGCTTAGTGTCGAGTGTGAAAATCTACAAAGATGATGACTGAAAGGAAAATGTTTGCTTTTTGTTGTGCATTTTCATTTTCACAGAAGCCAGAACCAGCAAGGTCCACAGAGGAAGACTCACCAGATCAGCCCTCAGCTGTCTACAGCACAGCACAGCCCATGTCTGACAACACTTCTGAGTCACTGCTGTCTCTGAAAAGAGGTTGTGTGTGTCAGCATTGTTCTGCTGCCTTTGTGCTGGTCAGCAGTTTGGAACTCCACCTGGCATCAGTTCATGGAGATAAACTGCACATGGTGTTACCTGGGTCCTCCACACCTGACAGATGTGATGCTGGTAACTGTAGCAACACAGACATGGATGAGGAGGTAGATAGTCATGGTGACAGAAAAACGCCCAAAAAGAAGAATGATGATAATGATACTAGTGATGACGGTGGAAAGACGAAAAGGAGGCAACATGCGTATGATACTTGTGGAAAGTGTTTTTCTGCACCCAGCTCACAGAAAACACACAAATCCTTTCACACTTATGTTAAAGCATTTGTGTGTGATGTGTGCAGCAAGAGTGTTACTCTGGCTTCTCATTTGAATACACACAAACAGACACATAGCAGTCATAAAGTTTTTGCATGCGATGTGTGCAGTAAGAGTTTTGCTGAGGCTTGTAATCTGAAGAAACACAAGCTGACACATAGTGGTCATAAACCTTTTGTATGTGATGTGTGCAGTAAGACTTTTACTCGGACAGATGCCCTTACAAGACACAAGAGAATCCACACAGGGGAGAGGCCTTACAAGTGTCCACACTGTGACAGTGGTTTTAAAGAGTCGGGTCATTTACAGCTCCACATAATGTCAGTCCATGAAGGTGCCAGACCCCATGTCTGTGATGTCTGTGGGGCAGCGTTCTCTAGGACTAGCGATTTAACAAGGCACAGGAGAATTCATGCAGATAAAAAACTCAACGTGTGTTCAGACTGTGGGAAAGGTTTTGCTGACCCCAGTGCTCTAGCAAGACATTGTGTGACCCACACTGGACACAAACCCCACAGCTGTCCTCACTGTCCTGCTGCTTTCAGGCGCTCCGAGCATTTGAAGAAACACATACAGAGGAAACACAAGTAGCACTTTATAATCTGAAGAAAAGACTCAGTGTCATGGGTGAAAGTGTTGAAGGGACACACAGAGGAAACACAAGTAGCACTTTATAATCTGAAGAAAAGACAGTGTCAAGGGTGAAAGTGTTGAAAGGACACACAGAGGAAACACAAGTAGCACTTTATAATCTGAAGAACAGACAGTGTCAAGGGTGAAAGTGTTGAAGGGACACTTATAGAGGAAACACAAGTAGCACTTTATAATCTGAAGAAAAGACAGTGTCAAGGGTGAAAGTGTTGAAGGGACACATACAGAGGAAACACAAGTAGCACTTTATAATCTGAAGAACAGACTCAGTGTCATGGGTGAAAGTGTTGAAGGGACACACAGAGGAAACACAAGTAGCACTTTATAATCTGAAGAACAGACTCAGTGTCATGGGTGAAAGTGTTGAAGGGACACTTATAGAGGAAACATAAGTAGCACTTTATAATCTGAAGAACAGACTCAGTGTCATGGGTGAAAGTGTTGAAGGGACACTTATAGAGGAAACATAAGTAGCACTTTATAATCTGAAGAACAGACTCAGTGTCATGGGTGAAAGTGTTGAAGGGACACACAGAGGAAACACAAGTAGCACTTTATAATCTGAAGAACAGACTCAGTGTCATGGGTGAAAGTGTTGAAGGGACACACAGAGGAAACACAAGTAGCACTTTATAATCTGAAGAACAGACTCAGTGTCATGGGTGAAAGTGTTGAAGGGACACTTATAGAGGAAACATAAGTAGCACTTTATAATCTGAAGAACAGACTCAGTGTCAAGGGTGAAAGGGTTCAAGGGACACACAGAGGAAACATAAGTAGCACTTTATAATCTGAAGAACAGACTCAGTGTCAAGGGTGAAAGGGTTCAAGGGACACACAGAGGAAACACAAGTAGCACTTTACTGTATTACAGTTTAAAACACACAGTGTGGTTCCCAGGAAGTTTCATGTAGTTTGCAAAAGTTGCTGTAATATTATAACATCTTAAAACTCTTCAAAGAGGACACACACGACTTATAGAGGAATTGTATTAATGAAGTACATTTCTATTGCATGTTGAAATCGCAGTGAACAAAATAAAGTTATGTGTCAGAGTTGGGGGATTAACATTTTTTTCTCTCTTTCTTTCTTTTATTGTGTTTTGCTATTTTTTCTTATTGTTAAAATGGTCAAAGCTTGATATTGCTTGACTTTAAATGGCCAATGTTTTATGCTAATAGAACATGTGCGGTATGACCAAAATTGTAAAGTTAGTATCAAATCAAAATTCCGTTCATGTGATATTTCACATTGTGAATATTATGAAATAAAACTGTGTATGTACGTGCGTGTGTAAGTGCGTGCGTATGTGTGTTCCTCTGTGTGTGTGTGTGTGTGGGTGCGAACGTTCAAATATGAGTTTGTGTGTGCAATGTTCTCCCTCTATTTGAAGTTAATGACTTCTGTTCAGCTGCCTTAGTTCGTGCATATTGTGTTTCTTACTCACTCGATTTTTCCTTTTTTTCCGATCTATGTTCACCTGTACAGTGGAACCTCCCTTATAAGACCTCCCATTATAAGACTCCCTCCCACATAAGACCTACTTCTCTGAGACATAGCCCTTCTTTATAAGTATTAAAATTACCTCCCGTATAAGACCCCTCCCTATAAGACCTCATTTTGGTTGATTTTTGAAGGTCTTATAAGGGAGGTTCCACTGTACCTGTAAAACTTTTGTGTCATTTCCTTTCACTCATTCCTGAAGAAAAAAACCGTTGGGTTTTGAAAGCTTGAAAGAAAAAATGGTGTTCGTGTGTTTACTTTGAGAAAAAAATAAAATCATTTCACATTATGAGGTTTAATGTTCATTGAAGACTTTAGAGAGGGGGAAGGGCGGAAAATAGAAATACCCAGTGGAGATTTGAATCTGAGTTTGGACTTTCCTCCATCACCATGTGTGTAATATTCTTTATCACAATATAACAGAGTTTGAGGATGACTGTATCTGTGTGTGATGACATGATTATGTCAGAGAATCTGTGAATATGTTGGCTAAATGCTATAACTATGCTGTGACTGTCACTTGCAGCAACACAAACATTTGAACTGAAATCTTTCTGCTGCTATTGTTAACCTTTACCAGACTTCCAGGGTCGCCCAGGACCCAGAGACACACAAAAACTGTTATATCTCAAAAACTATTTAAGCAATTGTCATGAAATTTCATGACTTTATCAAAAACGTTAATGGCTTTACATGTCTTAAATTTCATTTATGTGTATAAAATACAAATGACGTAATATGATGCATCATTTTAACATGCTTGTCCTGATGGCGCGGGTCTCATACAACCCATGCTTTAAAGAGCAGAAATATGCCACTGCAGTGCATTGAGTATGGGTCGTGGGAGACCCGCACCATCTGGATAAGGATAAACACATGGTGACTCTTTGGTCCTGGAGGACCCGCATCATCTGGACAGGGATAAACACTGTTAAAATGCATGTCCCTTTTTTTTTATTTACTGGATGTAGTATGGGTCGTGGAAGACCCGCACAATCGTGTCTGTGTAGTCAAAAGCATGATCCGGTAAAGGTTAATGATAGCCGTTCCATGTCTCAGTACTTGACTTCAATCCTTTATGTTTGCATTAATAACTTTATTAACCAACATAGCTATAAAATGAGAAAAGAAAAAGGAAAAATGTAATTATAAAGAGCATTCAAACACATAATGTAAATACAAAGCAAATGTGCAACAACATCTAGACATCATTATGAAAATCATATCACACTAAAACTGAATTGGCACGTAAGCACCAGCAAAAACATTCAGAAACACGCTCTCATATGTTAGAGAGAGAGAGAGAGAGAGAGAGAGAGAGAGATTTGCATATAATTTATAAGCATTTTGTTTATGTTCATCACATCTCTTCATGTGTGACTGTTGTACCTATTGAGTTTCAAAAAGTCCTCATGATTTGTGTGTTGTCTTTTTCAGAGATACACTGCAAGATACACTGTTCATGTTGTCTGCTCAGTCTGTATTTCTCTGTGGATTATGTATTACCTTCACCAAGGAGGGTATGATTTTGTATGAAGATCATAATTCTTAAATCTGTATCATCATTCAGATGTTTTATGAATTTAAATTCATAAAATAAACCACACAAAAATGTGAGATCAATTGGATGTATGATTGAATTATTAGTCATCTTTTTAACTGGTTTTGTTTGTGTCAGTGCTTTCTAGTTGTGGTAGTGGTTGAGGATGGTGTCCAGTAGTGGTTGAGAAAGCATTCACTTTTATTTTATTTGTTCTCTTTTCCTTTGTTTCCTTTTAAACTGGCTTTGTTTGAGATGTTAGCCCTGTGGTTATGAATAGGGCTTTGTTTAAATAATGTTATTTTATGTATATTTGATTTGATTGTAGTGTGTCTTATGTGTATAATGTTAACTTATTTGTGTTTTATGTCCATGTAAAGCGCTTTGAGCTCCTGCAAAGGGAGTAAAGCGCTATATAAATGTTCAGTATTATTATTATGTGTTGAGTTATTGGAATTGTTTTCTTTGAATTTTGATTACATCTTCGTTTTCATAAAATGTTTTGAAACTTGCAATAAAACAATGGAAACTTCAGTTTGGCTTGATGAATTACACTGAGTGTTTGTTTTTCTGTTTGTGATGTTCCTTTGTTTTGTGCCAGTTTGTTGGTGCTGATGGTGTATGAATGTGTTTTAATGTATGTATGTGTGTGTGTGTGTGAAATCTGTGTGTGCAAACTTGTGTAAGGGGGGGGGGGGGGGGGGGGTGCTAGTCAGTTGTGACTATAACCTGCAGATAACAGAGGAGGCACTTGCTATTCTGGAAAGCTTGGCTGGAAATTGTTTATTGAGGAGACGCCTTCCCAGGGGACATCCCACTCTTCCCCACTCCTCCTGCCTCAGGACATTTCAGCCAAGAGGAGGATTTAGGACAGGGAGGATCCCCAAAGGCCAACAAATCCCCAAGGCTGCGGAGCAAAGAGCCAGTGCAAATGCCTCCTAGTTTGAGAGTCATAGTCATTCACAACAGACTGAGCTGCACAATGATTTTCCATTGCTGTAGACAATCACTGGTCCTACAGCTCTCACTCTCTCTTTACTGTTGGCCCAAACTAATGTCAGCCAATGGTAAAAGCCATTGGAGTTAAGGGCCTAGACACACTGATGTACTCTCCCATCATCTCACACCATCCATCCCAAGTGATGAAGTTTTCCACACACTGATGCACTCTCCCATCATCTCACACCATCCATTGTCACACAGAGCAGAGGTCAAAGGTGAACATCAAAGGACAAAACACACATTGTGAGCTCACACTGCAGGCCAGTTAGTTTAGGTTGTTTATTGAGGTCACTTTGAGTTCAGTTCTCATATTCAGTGATAAATCATAGGACAGGGGTAAACATTTATAAACAGCAATCTGTAAGCAAGTGTGTGGTGCAGTGTGTGTATGTGAATGAGTGCCTGTGTGTGTGAGATGTGGTGTATGTGTGTGTGCATGTGTGTGAATGAGTGTCTGTATGTGTGTGCTATGCGAGTGTGTATGTGCATGTATGTGTGCACGCATGTGTGTGTGGCGTGTGTGCTTAAATTCAATGATAAGCAAATGTATGTCATTTTAACTTCCACTCTTTGAGTCTGCCCTGTGACCCACTCCTTCAGATCATGCTGAACTTTATGAAGACAACCATAAAACACATAACTGCCATTCAAAGACAAACAAACTTTTGAAATTCAATTTAAACTTCTTGAAGGCAATAAAACAGAATTGCAATTCAATGATAAACTTTCAAAAATTCAGTTTAATTCATTTTGAAGATGTCACTAAAACAAATAACTGCTATACAAAGATAAACGAAATTTCATAAACAAACTGCAATTCAATGATAAACTTTAAAAAATTCAGTTTTACCTTTTTGAAAATAACAATAAAACAAATAACTGCTATACAAAGATAAACAAACTTTCATAAATTCAATTTAAACTTTTTAAAGATAACAATAAAACAGAGAACTGCAATTCAATGATAAACTTTCAAAAATTCAGTTTAATCTTTTTGAAGATAACAGAGAACTTCAATTCAATGACACACACCCTGTGTGGATACCGTTTTGTGTGTGTACAAATAGTTCCCCCACCTTCTGGAAGTTCTGTGCTTGTAACTCTTCTAATCTGTCACTCTCTTTGACCCTTTTACCTGTACTTACTGTCATCTACTATCTTTCTGCCTCACTAGTCCATTCTCTTGCTTTTATTCTAGAAATCCTTAACAAAAGTGTTCTCCAGCCAAAGTCGGACATGCTGGGCCTAACTGTGTCTTAGGCGCGTAACGGCAGCATGACGCAACTGTGCTCATCATATAACAGGAAACTGTCTGAGTGATCAAAGAAGGACAAACTTCCAATAATTCAAATCAAATTTCTTAGACAACAATAGAAGAAATAATAGCAAGGAAATATTAAACAACTTAAAACAGGTTTTTTAATTAATGTTTATAAACTTTAAAAATGTATAAACTTTTAAAAATAAAAATAAAACACTAATTGCCCACACACACATTTAAAAAACATTCCCCACCTGTTACACACAATGTTATTCTGTTCACTACCCCTTCAATGTGCACAGACATTTACATAATTATGATATATTCCCCACCTGATACACACAATGTTGTTCTGTTCACTATCCCTTCAACATGCAGACATTTGCATCATTACGCTGTCATACATTCCCCACCTGATACACACAATGTTATTCTGTTCACTATCCTTTCAACATGCAGACATTTGCATCATTACGCTGTCATACATTCCCCACCTGATACACACAATGTTATTCTGTTTACTATCCCTTCAACATGCAGACATTTGCATCATTACGCTGTCATACATTCCCCACCTGATACACACAATGTTATTCTGTTCACTATCCCTTCAACATGCAGACATTTGCATCATTACGCTGTCATACATTCCCCACCTGATACACACAATGTTATTCTGTTTACTATCCCTTCAACATGCAGACATTTACATAAATTATGCTGTCATACATTCCCCACCTGATACACACAATGTTATTCTGTTCACTATCCCTTCAACATGCAGACATTTACATAATTACGCTGTCATACATGCCCCACCTGATACACACAATGTTATTCTGTTCACTATCCCTTCAACATGCACAGACATTTAACATCAATTACGCTGTCATACATGCCCCACCTGATACACACAATGTTATTCTGTTCACTATCCCTTCAACATGCACAGACATCTACATAATTACGCTGTCATACATGCCCCACCTGATACACACAATGTTATTCTGTTCACTATCCCTTCAACAAGCAGGTGTAGATATATTTACATAATTACCGTAATTTTCGGACTATAAGGCAATTTTTTTTCCCAATTGCGATCTATGCGCCTAATAAACGAGGGCACCCTATTAGTGAACAAAATCATGAGAAGAGAGGCAACGATTGCCATGCTCAGTACAGTCTACTGTGAGTCACAACATCGAAAGTGGTAACGAGTCGCCAATACGACGAATACTCACGTTAAAATGCTTCAAAATCCCTATTATCATCCGAGATACCATCCAACAGATGCCATAACCCTTCATTGGATGTAAAAAAGCATTGTTGTAGAGCTTAAAATGTGCCATTATTCTACCAGTTTCCACGAAGAGAAACGTCCAAACACAACAACCGGAAGTCGCAAAAACTGAAGTTCGATTATTTGAGAAGGGAGCCAACTCTCGTTTATGACAGCAGTAATGGCGGTTGGTAAGCGTTTACAGGACGTGTACGGGCTTCAAACTTTCAACTTTCTTTTGCGAGGTGTGTATCGCCTTATAAACGAGGGCGCCTTTTACTTTAATTTTTTCAGATTTTTCTTGAAAATGGCCCTATTCGCCTTATACACAGCAGCGCCTAATGATCCGAAAAATACGGTACCCTGTCATACCTCTTCTGAAGCATGAACCCAATTTCAACAGTCTCAGTGTCCTGGGAACCACAATGTGTGTTACTGCAGTGTACAGTGTCACTGGTGTTTACTGTGTATGTGTGCCCTCAGCTGCTGTGAATATCTGAAAGCAGCAGGACAGTGAGGACAGCCGTGAGGTTTCTGTCCAGTGTGAGATCAGACGGTGTTCTTGCTAGATGACTGGTCTGGACAAAGGCTTCCCCACAGAACGAACACACATGGGGTTTTTCTCCTGTGTGAGTTAGACGGTGTCTTGCTAGAGAACTGGACTGGTTAAAGCCTTTCCCACAGACTGAACACAAATGAGGTTTTTCTCCTGTGTGGATCAGACGATGTTGCGCTAGAATACTATAATTGGCAAAGTCTTTCCCACAGTCTGAACACACATGTGGCTTTTCACCTGTGTGAATTCTCCGGTGTACTGTTAAATTTATAGGATTGGAGAAAGCTGCCCCACAGACATCACACAGATGGGGTCTGGCACCTTCATGAACTGAACGGGATTTTATGTGGCGCTGTAAACGACCTGACTCATTAAACCCACTGTCACAGTGTGGACACTTGTGAAGGCCTCTCCCCTGTGTGGATTCTTTTATGTTTTCTCAGGCCATCAGCCTGAGTAAAACTCTTACTGCACACATCACACACAAATGCCTTAACACCACTATGGATCAATGAGTGTCTCTTCAGATCGCTAGGTCTAGGGACAGACTTTCCACAAGTATCACACACATGCTGTCTCCTCCCTTTCTTTCCATCTTTATCACCAGTATCCCCATTATGAGTCAATTTGTGTCTCTTCAGTTTGCTGGGTGTAGGGAAACACTTTCTGCAGACATCACACACATGCTGACTCCTTTTCTTTCCATCTTTATCACCAGTCTTATTATCACCAACTTTCTTTTTTATCATTTTCCCTTGACTATGGCTGTCTACCCCCTCCTCTGTGTCTGTGTTGCTACAGTTACCAGCATCACATCTGTCAGGTGTGGAGGACCCAGGTAACACCATGTGCAGTTTCTCTCCATGAACTGACGCCAGGTGGAGTTCCAAACTGCTGACCAGCACAAAGGCAGCAGAACAATGCTGACACACACAACCCCTCTTTTCAGAGACAGCAGTGACCAAGAAGTGTTGTCAAGACATGGGCTGTACTGTGCTGTAGACAGCTGAGGGCTGATCTGGTGAGTCTTCCTCCATGGACCATGCTGGTTTCAGCTTCTGCGACAATGAAAATGCACAACAAAAAGCTAAATTTTCCTTTCAGTCATCTTTGCAAATATTCACACTTAACACTTCACCTAAGCATTTAGCATTTTATGCAACATCTACAGCTTTTTGGGGAAGAGGAGGTCTGAAAAGGTCACACATAAGCACAATGGTTGCATAAGCTTTGTGACTAACGTTGGTTTTTAAAACATTTACAGATACTTTTCATAGTATAATCTTTTATGCAACATAATTCAGTTTTGTTATACACTTGGAAGTCGGACAAGGGTGTAAAACACAGAGAGTAAAAAACCGTGTGTGTGTGTGTGTGTGTGTGTGTGTGTGTGTGTTGTGTGCTTGGTGTCTGTGTGTGTGTGTGTGTGTGTGTGTGTTGCGTGTGCGTGTGTGCGTGTGCATGTGTGTGCTCCAGTCAGTCATGTCTGACCAAGTCTCTGAGACAGCAAAGGAGTCTACTGTTATTCTGGAGAGCTGGGATGATTCTCTCTTGTTTGAAAAGCCTTGCCCAGGGTACATCTCCACACTTGGACTTAAGGACAGCTGTCACTGGTGAAGTTCCCCCAAAGCCAACTAATCCCCTTGGCTGCAGCACAGAGTCAGTGCCCATGCCTCCTAGTTTGACGGTCATAGTCATTGACCAAAGACTACACTGTACCCACTATCAGGATTTCACCATGACTGCTATTAGGATTATAGTCAATGCCCATGCCTCCTAGTTTGACGGTCATAGTCATTGACCAAAGACTGCACTGTACCCACTATCAGGATTTCCCCTTGACTGCATATTAGGATTATAGTCAGTGCCCATGCCTCCTAGTTTGACGGTCATAGTCATTGACCAAAGACTGCACTGTACCCACTATCAGGATTTCCCCTTGACTGTTGATTAGGATTATAGTCAGTGCCCATGCCTCCTAGTTTGACGGTCATAGTCATTGACCAAAGACTGCACTGTACCCACTATCAGGATTTCCCCTTGACTGCTGTTAGGATTATAGTTAGTGCCCATGCCTCCTAGTTTGGCGGTCATAGTCATTGACCAAAGACTAAACTGTACCCACTATCAGGATTTCACCATGACTGCTATTAGGATTATAGTCAGTGCCCATGCCTCCTAGTTTGACGGTCATAGTCATTGACCAAAGACTAAACTGTACCCACTATCAGGATTTCACCATGACTGCTATTAGGATTATAGTCAGTGCCCATGCCTCCTAGTTTGACGGTCATAGTCATTCACCAAAGACTACACTGTACCCACTATCAGGATTTTCCCCTTGACTGCTATTAGGATTATAGTCAGTGCCCATGCCTCCTAGTTTGACGGTCATAGTCATTCCACCAAAGACTACACTGTACCCACTATCAGGATTTCACCATGACTGCTATGAGGATTACAGCCAGCAAACAATTTGACTTGGCCACAACGTACAAAAAGCACATAACAACACTGACTGTAAAAACACAGGAGATGGTGATAATACTCACATTTTGTTCAGTCCTGTCCCTGGGAAAACCTGCAACACACAATGATCAACTGTTTACTCTGGACATCAAAACACATTTAACCCATCTTCTTTCATGATAAAGTTAA
>CM065709.1:2005386-2012886 GCA_017654935.2 Phymorhynchus buccinoides | reverse complement strand
TCATCGAACAGGTTCCAAAACATGTTTCGCTGAACCGTGGGAAAATTTCATAAGTTGCATTTTGATTGCATAGCCCACTGCATGAATTTGCAATCTTCCTGCATTAAAATAGAGATTCACTTTTGACCATTCTATAAGTTTATCTATGTCATCTTGGTATTATGTCTGAATATTTAGAAACATTGTAAAGTTTTGGTATCGTCTGCGAATATCTACAGACACTTGTATTACTCGGAGATCTTGATAAAAATTGTAAAAGTATTGGCCCAGGATACTAACCTGGGGAATGCCACTCAAACCGTCAAATACTTAGATGATAGTTTTGCCCCTACCTGCACCTTTTAATCCGCTTTAGGAAATGTCTACCCACCTAGTATGTCCAGTTATGCCTATGCCTGTAGTTTTAGGAGAGTCTTTCGTGCGGCCACAGAATCAAAGGCCTTCCTAAAAATCTAAGTATACATATCGAAAGCCGCCTTGTCTTCCAACAGTTAGTAAAAATCGTCCATCACATCTAAAGCTGGGTACATCAAGACCGACTGCCCTGCCCCTGAATCCATGTTGGCAGTCTGTCATGCAGATCAAATCATCAGGTGTTTAAAAATTGAGTCCCGGAACAAACTGTGCTAAAATGTTACATGTTATACATGTGAGGCTACAGGCCTGTAATTCCCGGATCTGCTTCTTGTTCCTTTTTATAAATGGCTAAACCTCTGCCGTTTTCCAACTACTGGGAGTTCCCCTGATTTCTAAACTTTTATTGAACAAAATTGTTAAAGAAGTGCTAGTTCTGTATGTATTCTTTAGTACTCTGGCTGGGACCGTATCTGGCCCCTGGGCTTGTTCAACATACTAGTGCTAAGTTTATTCTTATAGGCTTCTACGAATAACAAGTCTGTACAGTTAGCTGGTGCGATCAATCTTAAATTTGAGGCAAGGAACTATTTTCGAGCGAAAAACACTAGCAAAATTAATCAATTAAAACGTTTTAGCTTTATCCTGGTCAGCGTGACTATGTTTCCCTTTTTATCCTTAAGTGAACTGACGCCAGGACATAACTTGAATTAGAATTAATGTACTTCCAACACAGCTTGGGATTTAGTTACAGTTTTTGCTATTTGTTTTCATGGTCTTTTGTTCCCTCCTCACTCTGCCTTAGAGCTCCGATCTCTCAATTATGATAATTGGGTAACGTTACTAGCTTTAGATTTACCATTGTTCCAAGTACTTCTATAAAGTCCTGGTTCTTCTTTTTACACTTTTTTTAATCCAGTGAATCCAAAAGGGTCTAATTTTTCTTTTATTCTCTTTAAATATTACCTTTATTTTGGTATATTGTATGTCCATTGAGAAATGAATTATCTTTTGATGTCTCTGCCAAACAATCTAGCAACACTCATGGTCGACAAGTGGTCCCCAAATGTGATTTAAAAAATCCTGTCTCAATTGTAAAAAAATTTCCTTTTTAATATTCTATATACTGTTTGTTCTAAACTTTCTGGATTATGTACCTGCGTACATGGAAAAAATTAAGACTTGGTGGTCACTCTTAAGAGGGGACTGGAAATATGGTGATGTTCAGAATCATTGAGTATAATGTACTAAGATTAAGCCAAGAATATTTTCTTTTTGTCATTCCTTGTCCTTGTGGGTTTTCACCATTTGGAAACTACAACCATCTCCTACATTCCAATAATAATAATTATCTTTTACATTTGTCCACTGTCCATCCCAGCTTATATTAGGGAAGTTAAAATCACCCATGATTTAAAAATTTGTAAATTTTTTGTATTCATATCTCTTATACATTCATATAGTTTTGGAAGTTTTCTTCAGTGGTATTGGGGACTTTTGTAAATGCATCCAACAAAATTTCTCTTTATCCTGTGTTTTGGAATGGCACCAGGACTGCCTCTTGAAATGTGTTATTGTTTAGGGTAGTGCATTCTTACATGTAAGGTTGTGTCGAAGAACAAAGCTACTCCATGGCTGGGGGCTTTCATTATGGCACAGTTATAATTGTTCAAGCGTATCCGAGGGTCTAAAATTATTTTAATTTTTCGGACTGCGTCTCAGTGATATGCAATAATTTTGGGCTATATCATCTATTAGGAGAAGAAGTTCGTTTTCTTATTTATCATACCATCAGCATTAGTGTAAAAAAACGTTTTTTAAAACACGGTCTTCAATTTTCTACATCCTTATAAAAATACCTTCAAAATGCCTTTAAAACTAGTGAATTTGTTTTCGTCCAACATGTTCACGTCACTGTTTTTTGCTGCCTCCCCCGTCTTCCTCTTTGGTCTTTTTACTTCTCCGTTCCTGATCACCAGATCATCCCCCCCAGGCTGTCCCCTTTTCTTAGATGGTCTCTGAGTGTCTTTGTTTTTGTACTTTCTAGTGGGTGTAGCAGGATTGATAAACCCTGTCCTCTCTTTAATCACCACTTGTTTAGCTGATACGCATTCCTCACAATTTTGTTTTGGCCTCCTTCTGAACTGACCTGACCCTCAGCATTCTTGGTGTGTTGACCACCAGGTCTGCCAGGAAATTTGGGAAAGAAAGAATGGCAAAAGACGAATATATGTTCATTACCGCTGCGAACAATGTAGTGTGATTAGTCGTTTGTCAAAATCTTGTTGAATGAAAATTTAGCAAGGAAGCCGATTTGAATAGCAGAAGTCATATTTTATTTTACACCGAGGTTTAATCAAATTTAGGGTAGGTTTTTGTCAGTAATGGAAGAGCAACAAAAATTAATTAGGTCAGGTCAGGTCAGGTCAGGTCAGGTAGTGATTACAAATACTAACCCAGAATAGCCGAACTAGTATTAGAAAGCAATTCTTTTCTAACAGAGTAACAAAAGTTTTGGAATACTTCCACTGTACATATTAAACGAGCACAGAATCTAATTACTATTAACAAAAAACCTCCATTGATAAATACACAACATATTCAAACTACAATATGAGCATGACTAAAAAGGGCAGATTTGCCGAAAACAAAATAATAAAAACCTTCAGCTGTTGCAAAAATTCAAACAAAAATGACCAGGACAATGAAGAGGCGGCGAGTAGGCCTAATGTCTTAACTACCTGACCTGACCTGAAGGCATAATGTATGATGGAAAGAGCAGGTCTGATTTGCAAGCTCCACAACACTTCTGCCGTGATCGTCGTTTGTGCATCCAACAGGGACAAAATGGAGCGCGTCCAACCTCATCCCAACCACTGCGTCAAGTGAATCTTGTTAAAAGCCACCTCCTCCTTTAGATGTAAAGAAGGGTGGAGATGGATGAATGTTAAAGCCGTTGTGGAGCCATTACTGCATCGCATACAAGACTGAGTGAGAAGAAGAGCGTGCAAAAGAGACTGTTTCTGCACACACTGGGCAAGAAGGATTGGCGTACAACAGAATGCAGTCTCCAGCAGGACTTTTCGACAACATCATCACTGCGTTTGACAACATTCTTGGGAAGGACCAGAAAATTATCAATAGAGATGTGTTCAACAAACGGATCAAAAGGCTGATGAAGGCATAGAGATTTCGTTGTACTCTGCTACTCTTGCTTCAACCTATAATTTCTGTGAATGCTGAGAGAAAGGTTCTTTGAGAGTAGATTTGCGTCTTAGGCATCAAAGACAGCTCTACCAGAAAGCGACTGTTGCAAGAAGCCGATCGGAATTCTGGAGACCTGCATCGCTTATGTGTCGTGCTGTTGAAGTACTTCTCCATCTCAGCCAGTGAAGATTGAGACATGGACTGAGGACACACGGCAGTTCAACCTGCCATGATCCATCGTGCCAAAATATTCATGGACGGGGTTGAAGAGTGGAAGACATTATCAGATCTGAAAATAATTATTCAGAAATAAATGACCATGGCAAAATATTGCCAATAAGAATCCAGCAGTGTTGTCATCAAGATGAATGGGTGCCAGGGGATGCAGCCAGCCTCTGAATCATCTCTACCAGGTACACAGACATGGACAGACCAAGCAGGTGGATCAACAGAGTGAGTCTGTTTTTACATTCTGTAGGTTATTCAGTATCGAAAGGTTTGCTATCGATTAATAATTCCCTGCAATCAGCCTATGCAATTTGATTTCATTCGAGGTTGGGGTCTGGCTGAAAATATGCTGGGAGTGTGATTCAAGTTATTGATTGTCTTGCACTGGATCACAAATCACAAAATTTTATGCTTTTTGAGTTAGAATGCCTCTTGCCCCTCATTTCAATTTCAATTTCATTCAATTTCAATTCAATTCTATGTATTGTTCTGTGTTGCTGCTGTTCGTGCACGTTTTGTATGCTACAATTTCATATCATGTTTCTGTGCCATTCCTTATTCACTTGGGCAGGCAAATATTGTAAATAACTGTGTTTGAGCGCTTTTGTATAAGCTTTAAGCTTGTTGTGCTCGTTCCAATTGGTGTATGCTGCTGCTTTACTCTGTGCTATTTCAATAAAAACATCTGTTTAACCCAACAGGGAGTCATTATATACAGGATAACAGAAGCCTCATTTCAGCCGTCTGGACCAGCCAAGTTAGTCAGTGATGTACGTGGATTTTGAAAGTGATAGGACAAACTGTCTTGAGACAAGTAAATCAAAGGACATGTCCTGCTCTTGCAGAAATAATTATGACAAAACGTGCCAGTGTTTAAAAAAATAAAATCAAGACATTTGTCCGACAGGGGGAGATACAATAGGACATTTTAGTAGTAAGTCAAGTCCTATGATGGGGCCCCGGCGACATCAATGTTTGGTCAAAGAAATGCATTGATGATGCCAGCTGTGGTCATGGGTCAGTTCCATCAGAAGCATTGGTTTGGGATATGTCAACTCAAGCTCTTTCTATCCCCAGTGTCTTCGTCTCTGTGAAGTAGGCTGCACCACCTGCAGAGTGCATCGTGCTAATGCAGCGCCACCCATGGTGCGGGGGTGGGGCGAGGGACGAGGAGGGGGCGGGTTGGACTGGGGAAACTTAGATTCAGTTTGGTTCATACAGGTAGCAGGGCTTCCCCTGCTTATCAAATTTTTTAATGAGGACAAGATAAAAACATGTGGGTCAGACGTGCTGTAGTCCCCATATAAAGGAATCAATGTTCAAATTGATCTAATACCATCAAACTGTAAAGATGAGTGAAGCTTGGAATTAAAACACTTTGAAATGACTGGTGAAAATCTGAACCATCCGACACTTCCTTCGTTAACATCCATGTCAAACGTGTGGATTGGTGTTCATGTTTTAAAAACTTTAAAATTATTGATCGTTAAATGGTTTTGATGATTTTTTTTGGTTTTTATATTTTGGATGATGTTCAGAAGTCTTTTTATAAATATGATATTTGCAGCCAGAATGAGTGAGGTGTGTTTCTTGAATTTAAGTATATCCCACACCTTACAGTGATCTTAAAACAGGTGTGTGTGTGTGTCGGTGTGTAGTGTGTGTGTGTCTGATGTCTGTGTCTGTGTTGCTCATCTCTCTCCATTCATTTAGATGCATTGAAAGTCTCCAGCTGAAGGGCTAATGTGTGTGAGAGTGTCTGGTTTTTTTCCCTCTATCCTCTATTCCATTTATGAAGGCTCCATAGCCTTGAATTGCTTTCTCTGACAAATACAGCTGACCCCAAAATTCATGGCGCACAGGCACTGCTAATCCTTGCTGTGGGAAGGAATGAGTAAAAGGAGATTTAAACACTTGTAATGGTTGTTTTACCGAACGCCTAATCCTTTGCTGATGGTAGAAAGAGTTTTAAAAAAACAATCTAAACATACTTGTAATAGTTTTCACAGAAGCCTGCTGATCGTTGCTGTAGATCACATGAGTTAAAAGGTATTAAACACTTGCAAATGAGTTTTCACAGAAGCGGAACCATTATGGTCCATGAAGGAAGACTCACCAGATCAGCCTCAGCTGTTCTCACAGCACAGCACAGCCCATGTCTGACAACACTCTCTGGGTCACTGGCTGCTCTGGAAAGAGGTGGTGTGTGCAGCGTTGTTCTGCTGCCTTTTGCTGGTAGCAGTTGGAACTCCACCTGGCCGTCAGTTCATGGACAGAAACTGCACATGGTGTTACCGGGTCATCAACACCTGACAGAGTGATGCTGGTCACTGTAGCAACACAGGCATAGATAAAGAGAGAGATTAGCAAATTATCGACAGAAAAAACAACTAAACAGAAAAATCGATGGTAAGACATGGTGATGAGGACTGAAATAGATCAGGAGACACTGTGTGTGTGATGTCTGCAGAAAGTTTTCTCTAACCCAGCAATCTAAAACGACACACATTATTCATAGTGGATTAAGGCATTTGTGTGTGATGTGTTGCAGTAAGGCGTTTTACTCTGGCTGGTGACTGACAATGCACAAAACAGTCCCAATGGGAGCGGCCTACTGCCACACTGTGGCAGTTGTTACAGCCCGACATCTTTTACACTCCCCCTCATGTTTCACATCACAGTCCGTTCATGGAAGTGGCCAGACCCCATTCTGTGATGTCTGTGGGGCAGCTTTCTCTAGGATGGGGATTTATAACAGTACATAAGGAAATTTCACAGGCTGAAAAAAACCCTATGTGGTTCAGACGTTGGAAAGGTTTCCACCACTTCTAGTCAGTTATAAGGATAGCATGTGCACAGTGGAGAAAACCTCACTTGTGTTAGGACTGTGGGAAAGGTTTCGCGACTCCAGCTCACTGAAAAAACATCGTCTGAGTCATTCTGACGAGACTCACGGTTGTCGGTACTGTTTCTTTTGGTTTTCCAAGCTATGCCAATTATTTGAAGGTGCATGTGCAGAAATGCAACAAAAGCACGGGGTACATTGTGATTTGCTTCAAATGTTTGAAATATACTGCATAGAACAACCCACAAATAACACGGTACATTTTGAGTGATTATGCTTCAATTGTTTGAAGATTACATGTCAGAAAATGCACAAAAAACACGGTACATTTCGAGGGGTTAATTGCATAAGGTGTTATTATGAAGAGAAAAAAGAGGGTGATAACATGCTTAGGCAATACCCCTAAGTTTTGGTGATTTTGCTCTTGAAGAACATGTATTAGAAAAATCCACAAATAGTACGGTAAATTTGGTGATTTTGCTTTAGCAGATTACATGTATAGAAAATCCACAAATAGCATGGTACATTTGGTGATTTTTGCTTTAGAAGATAAATGTATAGAAACTCCACAAATAGCACGGTACATTTGGTTGATTTGCTTTAAGAAGATACATGACAGAAAACCACAAAAAGCACGGTACATTTGGTGATTTTGCTTTTGAAGATACATGGTATAGAAATCACAAAATAGCCGGTACATTTGGTGATTTGCTTCAATTGTGGGTGGTAAAGGTAAAGATGTTGCCCCCCCCCCGAATTTCTCAGCTCTCACCGATTTCACACTTGACTTCTTACCAAACATTTTTTTCTGTATTTTAAAAACCTTGTTCAGCTAATATTTTTGGTGAATATTAATCGGCAGTCAT
>CM065709.1:1971457-2004886 GCA_017654935.2 Phymorhynchus buccinoides | reverse complement strand
AGAGGAGTCAAAAAAAATATTCAATAGCAACAGTGTATTCTTACACCTTTTCTCACGCGCGTTTACACTAAGCCTATGGGTTAATATATGCAAATGATATCTCTGGATATTGTTTTCTATCTCACGGCTGGCAAGGCCTCTTTGCACTACTTGTACATCGGTATATTGTTTTATGTTTAAGACAGTGGAACCTCTCTTATCAGACCGCCAAAAATAATCCAAAATGACGTCTTTAAGGGAGGGTCTTATAAGGGAGGTAATTTTAAACTTACAAAGAAGGGCAACGTCTCAGAGAAGTAGGTCTTATGTGGGAGGGAGTCTTATAATGGGAGGTCTTATAATGGAGGTTCCACTGTAGTGTGATATCTTCTTTATACACTTTTATTACTGCTTTTTATTCATGATGCTTTGTTTACTGTGATGGTATTTATTCATTTATTATATCTTATAGTACCATGGACTTTACTTTTATCTCCTTATTTACTGTAATATTATTGGCATTGATACTACTTTTCTTCGAACAGTTATTTATATACCCAAGATGTGTGTGTATGTGCACGCACGCGCGCGCGCGCGCGCGTGTGTGTGTGTGTGTGTGTGTGTGTGTGTGTGTGTGTGTGCGTGTGTGGGCATAGTGATGTCTCCCAGTCATACTTTAACTCTAGTTAGATCAGTTAGTCTTAATAATTAATATAATGTATATAATGACTTATTTAATGTAATATAATATGTTTTGTGTCATGATCATCTTCTTACTGTACTTGTTGTCTGTTGTTTGTTTGTCTGGGGACAGCAGCAACATTTCCTTTTATGCAGTTTTTAAAAGGACAATAAATGATTTGATTGATAGATTTGATTGATAGATTTGATTGATTGATTGATTGATTGACTAACATAATTTGTGTTTGTCCCAGCCACTCTTGAGTCGATAATGTTTTACTACTCTTTTTTTTTTTTACTGATTAATAAAAATGCTCACTCCAGGTACCACGTTGTGCCGAATGACTGCAGCATCACAAACATTGAAATTGTCCATGTATTTTACTCAGCATCTCTTGTGGGGTCCATCTGATTTCCTTCTTGTTCTCTTTTAGCATTTCTGTTATCTCTGGGTTATAACGAAAAACTGTTTACCTTCAGTAGTTAAAAAGAACGTAGTGGACAATTTCAACGTTTGTGTTGATGCCATAATATTACGACATGGTACCTTCATTGTGCCTATTGTGAAAAAGTGTCGTGAAACACTGTTGATTTAAGAGTGACGGGATTTTTAATAAAATACATGTCTGTAGATTCCAGGGATGAAAGATGATAGAGAAATGTCTATTTTCCTTTCAATTATGGAGAACAAACAATGGTTTCAGGTTTATATCTAACAATTTTGATATTGTGCACAGTTATATCAAACCTTCATGCATCTTTGTAAACCTTTGTGCAATTTGTGTGTGTGGTGAAACATGCATTTTTGTCTGTTTGTGTTTAGTTTGTGGAACGAAAATTTTCATTTGAACTTTGTTTCAATGAACAATAACGTTGTAGGGTCTGTGCACATTTACAAAACCTTCCATACTAAAAACCCACCCGCAGAGTGGCACAGAGGTAAGGCGTTCGCCTCGTGTCAAATAAACCCGAGTTCATACCTGGGAACAGCAGATTGAGATTTTTTCTCTCACTCTGCACTAGGCCTTGTGGTCTGAACGTTAAATCTTTCAGATGAGACGATAAACCGAGGTCATGTGTGCCCATGCACTTTGTACATGTACGAGTTGCAACGAAATAGTTGTCATTTGCTCAAAATTTACCCCCACCCACCCTTTCCTTCTTCATGTCACACAAAAATCACATGCAATTTGTTTAAATGGGTGGCGCACCTCAGGCTGCGACGTTCGCTCCAGGTTGGAACAACACGGATTTCACAGACGCCTCTATGACTATTTTGTTTATATATACAAATACCAATTCGCCAATACAGTGAAAAATAATCAGATGTAAAATACAGATAGATGTCTGCGTGTATATATGCATACACATTCATATTTGTTACCTAAATACCAAAAATGACTTCCAGAGTTCTTCCCCTCGGATTGCTTATGGGTTTCAATACTGAAGTTTTCAATAATGTGCACAGTCTTAAGAAGTGAATTGTAATTGATTGATTATTCACACACACACACGCACACACACACACATGACAGATATAGAAACATATTTCTATTCAAATTTACTCCCCATTCTTTTACAACAAGAAGTCCAACATTAATGCAGATAATTAAAACAACGTAAATTACTTACTATGCAAATGTTTAAAGGTGTGCATGCAAGCACTTAATAATCAATCTAAATCCTAAATACAAACATTATAGTCTTCATTTACAATTATTGTTTTTCTTGCCCTGAGATAAGCAACACCAAAATGCGGCCATCTTGTACTGAAGTCACACTTGCACACGCACGCACACACACACACACACACACACACACACACACACACACACACACACACACACACACACATACACACACACACACACATACATACATACACACACTCACACACACACACACACACACACACACTATTGGATTTTTGCTTTCACTGAGAAGCAAAATTCTGCTATATTTAGGAAAAGGACAGGGTTAGGATCAGCCTAGGAGTATTTTTATATAACTGTAAGAAGCCCACTTTCGGAATGATGGTGGTAAACATGAGGGGGTGACCGAAGTACAAGATTGTCCTAAACGCTAGCACTTTGATTTGAAAACAAAAAGTCAAGTAAAAGCAAATTCAACATGCACACATAGCAGAATCCAACTATTCCTGCAGGAAATACAGTGGATTCCTGCTAACTCAAAAACACTGGATGACTCACAATAATTTTGTGGTCCCACTTTAATAATCCTTTAATGCTGTAACTCCTTAGTACGTTGATCACCTTTTCTTTGACCTTTCTTCTTTGACATCTCACTGCAGATTCAGTTCAAGTGTTCTCGAGTCCCAATCATGTCCTCCAACCTGTACTGGTTGGTAGTCTCTGGAGAGGGGGCTAGGTGGGGCTGGCTCCTCTCTCTGCCTCTCCAGCATCTCCGCCAGTTTGTGAGTGGAGGCCAGCTGGCCCACCACCTCCATCAAACTTGTAACATAGTCTGCAAATATATTAACAATTGCATGGTAAAGAATTTCACTTTTTAACGATTGCTTTTAAAAAAATATTTTATAAACAAAAGTTCCCCCATTTGGATACCGGGGGGTCTTTTGTATATTCCCCCAACCTTCTGGAAGTTCTGTGCTTGTAACTTCCTCTAATCTGTCACTCTCTTTGACTCTGCCTTTTCCCTTTGCTTACTGTCGGCTACTATCTGACCTATTGGCCCATTCCCCTGCCTTTAAAAAAAATTCAAATAACTTTTCTCCATTTAGCTCTTCCGGAATCGGAATGTGTCAGCTGTACTCAGCGAGGAGACCAATGAAAACTGAAAACTGAAAACCGGACACATACGTACTTGGTCCATTATGGCCTTTTGGCCTGGGAACGCAGAAGAAGACGAATAAACAAAAGTTGACCATGGAACCCTTGCAAGAAATACCTGTGAATACAAAAAGTGAAGCATGTAAATACTTGGTGTTATTTGTACAATGAGGAAAGCAAATAACATCACATATCTGTCCTTCAAAATAAATAGGCCTACAGGAAATAATAAAATAGAATGTTTTATGTGACGAGGTAATGGGTTAAAAGGCTAAGTCCCTAGGGAAGACTTTAGATAATTTGCCTTTAGCCCACTTCTCTAGGGTATGGGAGATGAGCAACTTTCCCGGCCCCTTTTCATCTAATAAATTTATATTTGTGCCCGGGTTCTGGCTCGTCAGATGGTTGTAAGAAATACAAGTGGTTGAATTGCTCTAAATGGCAGACAGAGAGAAGTAGGGTTTTACATGAAATTACAAGACTCCCACTCTCATCAGTCTGACCAAAGGGTTCAGGATTATTTGACACTTGTATTTTATTTACTCCCAAAATCTGCATAAGATTATGCAACAATAATAATAAAGCAGCTCAATGGCGCCAAAACAAAATATGGTTAAAACACAATGAAATCCGAAAGGATTCACAAGACTTTTGTCTTTCTATAAGATTCGCCCCATGCCGGAAGGGTTACTAATTATATTCGGTGTCCGTAGGAAAGTTCAAATGATTGGCGCAGTCAGGTGGACTTAGCTGTTTGAAGTTCTGGGCTTGCTCGTCAGGTGAGAGTAGCTCCCAGTCGTTCCGATTACGGCTTCGCGGGATGGCACGGTTCAGGCGTGGTCTCCTCGCGGATTCTGGGTGCAGGTTGTCTTGGCGACGGACCCGTCTTGGTGCTTGGTGGAGTCCGGGATGATCTTCCGGCCCACGATGCCCTGCTGATAATCACAGGAGAAGGTGGATGTAGATCTCTATGGCTTAGAGACAAGGGGCTTCAGTCGGCAGGGAATTAGTGAATCCCAACCGGCTTGAAGGCTTCCCTTGTACAATAGCACTACATGTAGTTAATAAATAAACTGAATTTCAGTTAACAAACTGAGATCAGTAAAACATAAAAGGTGATCAAGACATCATCACTCTCCATCCAACACCTGGAAAGGAATGGTATCATAAAGTGCAAGATTGCGGCCCATAGGTTTCCTACTAAAAATAGTGCAAGATTGCGGCCCATAGGTTTCCTACTAAAAATAGACAAAAGGGTTAGTAGGCATAAACTCCGGTTCTGGTACCAAAAGTGTTCAAGTCAAAAACACACACACACAAATAATCAGTGCACATAAATAGAATAGAATGTTTACCACTTCTTTTCTATAACATATCTATCTACTCCTTATTCATCATTGAACATAGGATCTAGATCAAAACTAGAGTCAAACAAACCAGATCTCAATCACCTGCCATCAATAATACTTACTAGTGGGCTTATGATGACTGGTTGTGAGTGTTGCTCTAGCTACGTTTCAGCATCTTGTGTGACAACTTTTTCTCACCACTCCAATTATAGCCTTCACTTTCAAACAATGAAAGCCTGCTATTGGTGTATTACAGTCCACACGTCACAAGATTGCTGTTCTAAATGTACCGAACAATCACGCGCCTATTACATCCTTATCACGTGCCGGACATTCAAAATCCTTCTCGTGCTCGGAAAAGCAAAACCATCTTCAAAGGGAGATAACCTCGGTTGTCACTTTCTTGTGATGAGACGGTAGATAAGAGGGGGGGGGGGGGGGAGGGGGTGAAGGGAGATAACCTCGGTAGGTGGTACGTGCTGACCGGGGAGACAAGTCGACCTTCAAAAGGGACCAATCCCGGAATCGGCATTCTTTAGATGGTGGGTGGCAATTAACGTGGCGGCCGGACAGAGAAATGAAAAGGAGAGGGGGGAGGGGAGAAGGGGGGGGGGTGTAGATAAGAAATAAAGAAAGCGGGTCGCGCGGGACACTTACGTCACAGAGGCCCCCCGAAGAAAAGATTCTGGTACCGGAATCTTCCTGTGGAACGCCGACTCCACTTTCGACTTGGGCGACAGGGACAAATTAGTGGGGAGACTGGGTCGGCTGGAATGGTGGAACATCTGGTCGCAACACAGAGTTCAAAGGAGCAGGTGGGTTAGAGATCAGTGGAATGGATTCCGACTGAGGTTGGTGCGGCAATCCTGTGTTGAGTTGTCCCAAGGTTGATTGCAGAATAGCAAACACCTCTTGCCTGAGTTTCCCCTTTAGCCTGGATTCATCATTGCTGATGATGTGGTTTGGTAGGCCGATTCGGGCGAAAATGGCTTTGAGTGCCGCGGCTACCTGACTAGCATCAAGTGAGGAGATTGGGGCGGCATCGCACCTCATGGTACATATGTCGACCACGGTGACTATGTACCGGAATTTCTTCTTCCGTTGAGGTAGAGGCCCGACCAAGTCGACTGCCACTCGCTGAAAGGGAGGGGTAGGTGACGGCTGTACGTGCGGCGGCCTGTCCCGATAGTACCTTCGGTGGGTGTTTGCGGGTACAGTGCTGCCTTTCACCTGAGGTACCTGTGGCGAGTGGTCTTGGGTCGTTAGGCGGACATTCCTTGGGAAGGATTTTCCAAGTTGTGGCGGACTTGGGGACTTGGGACAATCTGGATTGGCTCGCGCGGCAATTTGGTTTGCCGCGTTGAGAGGTTTCTTCCCCGCTGAGGGAGATTTGCTCTTTGGGAAGGAGGGAGGGAGTTGGTTTGTGGATTGGGGAGAAGGGAATCCTGCTGAAACTAGGGCAGGTTGAGAGGGGTGCCCTAAAAACACATACTGTGATCCCAGTATGAGGTCATAGACAGGACTGTCCATGAGCACTGCCTTGATGGGTCCCTTTACAAATCTGGTGTCGACATTGATTATGGCGACTGGCAAAGTGGAAGGGGGGATTGCAGCATCAGGGCCTTGCAGAGAGATGAAGTCTCCCGTGTATGCTGACGCGGGGACTAGGGATCCGCAGACAATTGCGTCGCATGACAGTCCAGTGTCATAGAGACACTGAACAGGGATGTTGTTGACAGTCGCCTGTCCAACGACTGATGGTGTGCCTGGACACTGTACTGGGGAGGGGTTTGTGCAGTTCTGCGAAGTCGAGACGACTTGCATAGTTGCAACATTTTGCCGCTTGTAAGCAAGTTTCCTGCAGTCATCCCGATTGTGGGTGTTCGACTTGCAGTATGAGCAGAATAAGGGTTGTCCCAGTGGTTGTCGTTCATGGGTAGAACTGTTTGACCCACTGTTGGAGTTGGGGTTACCCCTGCTCTGCTGTGAAGCAGTGGACCCAAAACTTGCTGTAGTTTTGGCCTTTTAGGGGCGCTAGGTTCATCATGGGCTAGAGTGTACCTATCACTTAGCTGGATGAGGTCAGCCAGAGTTGTGGCACCTTGTTCGGCAGTAAAGGTGCGTAACTCTGGGGACATGGTTTCGCGCAGTTGCTCGCCAACCATCAGTTCCCTTAAATCCTCATAGGACTCAGTTTTGGCAGAAAGGGACACCCATTTTGTCAGATAGTTCCCCAGTCTATCTGAAAATTGGGCATAGGACTCTCCCCTACCTTTTCTGGTTGACCGGAACTTTTTCCGGTAGGCGTCCGCTGTCAACTGGTATCTGTTGAGCAGGGCTTCTTTCAAAGCTGGGTAGTCGGTAATTTGGCTTGACGGAAGTTTACTGTATACCTCATAAGCCACACCCCTGAGACTTTGGGCAAGCTTGAGGTTGTACTTTTCCGGAGCAAGCTCAAATTCCTGGGCCAGTCTTTCAAATCTATCGAGGAATGCATCGATAGACTCTGTTGCCTCATTGAATGCCTCCAATGTGAAGGTCATGGCTGAGGTATGAATGAGAGGGGGAAAATTTTGAGGGGCAGCAGTCTCAGAGTCTGCTGAGTTTTCTAGCTGCTTCATAGCTAGCTCATGGTCTCGTGCTTTTTCCCGCTCAGTGGCCTCAAGTTCGAGTTCTTTATTTTTGGCATCCTGCACTAGTTGTCTCTGCCTTAACTCATGAGTACGGATTTGCTCTTGCTCCTGAGCGTCGCGATCTTTATCTGCTTGTTGAGCCTCGCGAGCTTTATCAGCCTCTTGAGCCTCATGAGCTCTCTGCTTTATTAGCCTCTTGAGCCTCCCGAGTTTTGTCAGCCTCTTGAGCCTCATGAGCTCTCTGTTTGTCTTTCTCGGCCTCCTCGCGAGTTTTCTCTTTGTCATATTCAGATATGACAAAATTTGCTAACTCTTGGCCTGACATTCCTAGAGATTCTCCCCATTCTTTAAGTTCCCGCCTAAGTTTAACAATCTCAGCCATGGTTGTAAATACAACTATTCAAAATAAAAACAAAGCTGCTGAGTTGAATGTATCAAACAACACTTAACTATTTCAGCATAAACAGAAATAGCATGCACATCAAAATAAAGTCATAAATAGCATTCAAACAAATCAAATCAAAACACAGTGAATCAAATCACAATAACTTTCCCAGTGGACACAAGATCAGTTTTGAAAAGGAACTACAGTTTGAATTGAAATTTGTTAGACTTTATGAAAAAAAATATCCCGGACGCGAGCCCCCAATTAGATGTGACGAGGTAATGGGTTAAAAGGCTAAGTCCCTAGGGAAGACTTTAGATAATTTGCCTTTAGCCCACTTCTCTAGGGTATGGGAGATGAGCAACTTTCCCGGCCCCTTTTCATCTAATAAATTTATATTTGTGCCCGGGTTCTGGCTCGTCAGATGGTTGTAAGAAATACAAGTGGTTGAATTGCTCTAAATGGCAGACAGAGAGAAGTAGGGTTTTACATGAAATTACAAGACTCCCACTCTCATCAGTCTGACCAAAGGGTTCAGGATTATTTGACACTTGTATTTTATTTACTCCCAAAATCTGCATAAGATTATGCAACAATAATAATAAAGCAGCTCAATGGCGCCAAAACAAAATATGGTTAAAACACAATGAAATCCGAAAGGATTCACAAGACTTTTGTCTTTCTATAAGGTTCGCCCCATGCCGGAAGGGTTACTAATTATATTCGGTGTCCGTAGGAAAGTTCAAATGATTGGCGCAGTCAGGTAGACTTAGCTGTTTCAAGTTCTGGGCTTGCTCGTCAGGTGAGAGTAGCTCCCAGTCGTTCCGATTACGGCTTCGCGGGATGGCACGGTTCAGGCGTGGTCTCCTCGCGGATTCTGGGTGCAGGTTGTCTTGGCGACGGACCCGTCTTGGTGCTTGGTGGAGTCCGGGATGATCTTCCGGCCCACGATGCCCTGCTGATAATCACAGGAGAAGGTGGATGTAGATCTCTATGGCTTAGAGACAAGGGGCTTCAGTCGGCAGGGAATTAGTGAATCCCAACCGGCTTGAAGGCTTCCCTTGTACAATAGCACTACATGTAGTTAATAAATAAACTGAATTTCAGTTAACAAACTGAGATCAGTAAAACATAAAAGGTGATCAAGACATCATCACTCTCCATCCAACACCTGGAAAGGAAGGGTATCATAAAGTGCAAGATTGCGGCCCATAGGTTTCCTACTAAAAATAGTGCAAGATTGCGGCCCATAGGTTTCCTACTAAAAATAGACAAAAGGGTTAGTAGGCATAAACTCCGGTTCTGGTACCAAAAGTGTTCAAGTCAAAAACACACACACACAAATAATCAGTGCACATAAATAGAATAGAATGTTTACCACTTCTTTTCTATAACATATCTATCTACTCCTTATTCATCATTGAACATAGGATCTAGATCAAAACTAGAGTCAAACAAACCAGATCTCAATCACCTGCCATCAATAATACTTACTAGTGGGCTTATGATGACTGGTTGTGAGTGTTGCTCTAGCTACGTTTCAGCATCTTGTGTGACAACTTTTTCTCACCACTCCAATTATAGCCTTCACTTTCAAACAATGAAAGCCTGCTATTGGTGTATTACAGTCCACACGTCACAAGATTGCTGTTCTAAATGTACCGAACAATCACGCGCCTATTACATCCTTATCACGTGCCGGACATTCAAAATCCTTCTCGTGCTCGGAAAAGCAAAACCATCTTCAAAGGGAGATAACCTCGGTTGTCACTTTCTTGTGATGCGACGGTAGATAAGAGAGGGGGGGGGGAGGGGGTGAAGGGAGATAACCTCGGTAGGTGGTACGTGCTGACCGGGGAGACAAGTCGACCTTCAAAAGGGACCAATCCCGGAATCTGCATTCTTTAGATGGTGGGTGGCAATTAACGTGGCGGCCGGACAGAGAAATGAAAAGGAGAGGGGGGAGGGGAGGGGGGGGGGGGGGGGTGTAGATAAGAAATAAAGAAAGCGGGTCGCGCGGGACACTTACGTCACATTTTATGTGCCTTGTTACTTCCTGAACATCATTTATATTTACTTCACACATCTTGTGAAAATTAGCATGGGTAGGGAACTATCCATTAAAGGGATACTACTCCCCCACCAAAGTTGCCTATGCCACTCCACCAGCCATGCTAACCCTGTATGAATTAAGATTACAGAGGAACAAATCCACTCAGTTTCTCAAAAAGGAGGAGGCACGCTCGCCCATGTAATCATACATACAGAACATGGCAAACTATGGTAGAGAGAACTGTGTACAAACAAAACAATATTAATTCAAGAATGGCATAGCTTTCTAATCACGGATATGTTGCACACATACAACACACGAGTCCCCTTCCCTTTTCTAGTTCTATAGATTCTCTTTTAGCCTTACTATTTCACTATTCAAATCCTTTCTCACATCTTAGTTTGAATTATTAAAGATGACTTTATTAATTCACAGAAACTTACACAAGTCTGCAGTGTGTGTGTGTGTGTGTGTGCGTGCGTGCGTGCGTGCGCGTGCGTGCGTGTGTGTGTTGTGTAAGCATGCAAGTACATAAGTGCCCTGGGCAAGGCATCTCCACTACAAACAAATTCTAGCCTAGCCCGCCAGAATAACATCTGACCCCTCTCCTATCTGGTAGTCATAGTCGGAAACGACAGACTAGCATACAATACAAACACAAGTGCATACATACCAGTAACTACTGATTTTTACCCGCATGTGGTCGGTATCTGTTGGAGACCCCTGTCCATCCTGCACAGCTTGTGATATGGACTGCACCTGTAATATAAGATATTCAAATATTAACTGTTAAAATACCTGTAGGTCACTAGAAGCAAAAACATAAGTAATAGTATTTTACAGTTTTGTGAACATAAGCTATAACAAATGCAACATAATCAAACTACACATAGCTCAACTGTGACTTGGACATTTAAAAACATTGAGAGCCAGAGATTCAGATAAGTTTTATATACAAAGTTCTAAATATAACATGGACTTTGGACACTCTTTTGCTAGTTTTATTTTACACTAATACTTGATTTTCGCTTTACAAAGAAAACTTGCAACATTTTCCAAGGAAAAACATATTGACCACAAAAAATACCCACACCAATTACACAAAGTGAGATGATCATTTTGAGGGGCCTAGTCCTCTTTGTCAATCCATGAACTGATGCTCAGCTAAAAGAAATCCCACTGACAAGGATGAAAACTTTAGCAAACTATTTTTTTTAATGATGATTGAAATACAATCATAATTTTAAAGGCATGCTTCAAGCAAACAAAACAGTGATCAATGAAGGGACTTTTATAAGCCGCAAGGCTTAGACTTGAGCCAGTCTCACACTATACTATACTGTACTATAATGTTTTTGTGTATAAATTGTATAAGAATGGAAACACAAAAGACGCATGTTTATCAATCAGAAAAAAAAGAAGTAAAATGAATCGACTCTCGCTGCGTCACTGTGTGCATGCACGCGCGTGCGCGCGCGCGCGCGCGCGTGTGTGTGTGTGTGTGTGCGTGTGTCTCTCCATGTGCATGCATTATACTGTATATGAATCGGGATGCTTATTAACAGTGATGTCCCGAGATCCAGGTCATAGGCCACTGACCTATTAAAATTGAAAATGTTATTTATTGTGTTCTCCCCTGTCAGGACAAAAATGTCTAATTAAATTTGCCAATACTGGCACGCTTTGTCTTATTGATTTCGGCAAGAGCTGGGACATTGTCCTGTTGATTTCTCTAATCTCAGGACAGTTTGTCCTGTCACTTTTCTATCCTCGGTACATCACTGGCTTACATACTGAATTTTACCTGTATGTAGGAGACTCCTGTCTGTCCTGTATGGATGCCATGGACTGCCCTTGTTTGATCAAAAGAAAACAAAAATTATATGGGAGACCAAATTCATAGATAACCATTCCCCTGTGGGATATTGGGAGGTAGGTTGTCTTTGCACATATAGTGCCTTCTGGAAGTTCTGTGCCTCCTACTTCCTCTATTCTATCACTCCATTTGACTGCCTTTTCCCTTTGCTTACTGTCATCTACAATCTCTCTGCCTTACTGATCCATTCTCGTGTTTTTGTTCTAGACATTCTTACAGTTTATCTGCATTTGAAAACGGACATGCTGATCCTAATTATTTATAAGGTGCATAACGGCAGCATGGCACATCTGCATTTATGACAGAAGACTGTCTAAGTGGTTGAAGAAGAGCAAATAACCAAACATACTAGATCTAACACCAATATGACTTAGGGTATAATGTTACCAAATTTAAAAAAAAAACGTGCAGTAAGCTACTAAAGGTCAATTGGCTCTAGTTAAAATAAAGTACATGTAACGTACAGTAGTTTTCTCCCTCTTCTTCTTCTTCTTCTGTGGTGGTGAACAACCTCTTTATCTGGAAGTAACTGTACACACTTTAGGGGGTGACCATAGAAAAGAGGCGGAAGAGGGAATGAGAGAAAAGGGTACACACATTACATTAGGCCTATCAGTTTTCCAGAAAAGGCTATGCACGTCACCCTATTAATTATTATTTACTTGGGTTCAGCTTCAATATCTAAGGTAAAAACAGGAGTAGCAAACAAAATTTAAAAAACTAGTTCCGGGATGGGGAGGGGAAAACTACAGGAAGCTGCCGTCAGCTACTAATTTTCACGTTCGCCCCCAGCAAGCTGGAAACTAGCCGACCCTAAACACCCCAGGTAGTGCCCAGGCCCCAACCATAAAGACAATTGATTGAGACACTGCTCAATCAATCAAACAAGTGTACTTACACTTCGTTTTTCCACTGTAGGCTAAGTAATGTTGATCATCGACAGGTGCGTTGATCATTTTGATGTAGATCTAGGGAAACATCAATGTTTTGGCCATTGTGACTGACGAAAAGAATTATGTTGTTGCTGGTACTGCACACAAGCTGATCGGTGAACGTTTGGCACATCTCTTTTCCGTAATTCTTGTCGGTTTCACGTCATTACTTTCCGCTAAACAGGCTAGAAGTTTGTCAAACAGCCCACCAGTCTACGTGTGTCAAAGATCTAGATCTACAGGAAGATTATCTTCAAGATAGAAGATTTAGCGATGATGTCTAGACTCTAATCTTTCCTTTCTGTGGAATCACATCATCCAGATCTGCGCATCCAAATAGCACACACTCATATTTTCATCCGTTTTGAGAGTAGAATCTATTGACACTAGGTAGGCCTAGTGTAGATACAGATTATTCGTTCGTTTGTGGCACTGTCAACACAGTCGTGCAAGCTCAAGGCCTATCACAGTATCAGTGTCTGGCACACAGCAAAATGTCGTCTGTTCGATTCACCTTTCCGGTGATCCGTATCATAGTTTCTAAGTATTGGCGACGTAGAATATCTTGGAATTATTGAAGAACAGGACTGAATTTCTCTACGTTAATGCAAAGAAAGCCGTTCGCTTCGCAAATGAAGTTCTTTCATAGAATTCTTAGTTGTGCATTGAAAGTACATGTCGTTCACAATGGCTGCGCCCTGTAGCTAACATGGCGCCCGTCTATTGTGGTAAAGGACTAAACATGTCCGCACCCTGAGTAAACATGGCGGCGCCGTAGTACGTTGCCATGTAAACAACAATGGCGCTAATTAGCCTGTACAGGTGAGCTAAACCCGTTTCTGGCTGAATTATAAAAAGACGGTGCAGAATTTTCAAAAACCAATGTGAACGAAGGAATCTAGTTACAATTTAGGAGTCTTTCAACACGTTTTGGTCGCTTAGATCAGTAGGTCTTTAAAACTCACCTCTTCCGGCAATACCTCTGATTTCTTTCTTGTCCTGTTTCCTGCCTTAAAATTATGTTCCCCACATTTTGGGTGGGTGGGTGTGCGTGGGTGTGGGGGTGTGCGGACCTGTGCGTGTTGTGGCTGTGTGCATGTTTGTGATAGTTAATATTGTAGTAGCTTATTTATAGAGTTGAGAACCGGTTCAAATTTTTGAACCAGTTTTTCGTCCCGAACCGGTCTTTTGGAACCGGTTTTTTTTAACCAGTACTCGCATCAGTAGTTTCACCTATGCAAACATATGTATTTGTCAGAATATTCACACACACACGCGCGCACACATACACACACACTCAACTAAAAACTTGGCTCAACTCCAACAAACATTTTAATGATGGGGCCATCTGCCCGTGTCAAAGGAAGGTGAGGGTAGGGGGGTAGTTGAAAAATATTATAATCATAGGGAAAATAATTAAACCAAAGCAAAAACAAAACGTCATATGGCGGTTGGAGTGTGAAGGATGGTGGCACATTCACAACGCAATGAACCAGCTTTGAGAACAATCAGATATGTAGCGGGAGGATAAGGAATACAAAATATAATAATCTTAATTATGTACCTGAACAGATAAACAAAATGAGAAGAGAAAATCTTTCACAATGCAAGGAAAAAATATCACACACGAGCGCGCGCGCACACACACAGTCACAAGCGCACAACCGCACACACGCGCGCTTGTACACGCACACACACTCTCTCTCTCTCTCAGTCCCAGGGTTGGGTGGAGAAAAGCTGTTACTGCTACTATCTCATTCTTACAACAGTAATGACATATATTCTACTTTTAGACAATATCTTCAGTAAGCGCATTCATTTTAATCGAACAATAACTACTGGATGTACGTTAATAAGCAGTTTATGAAGCGTGATATGTGTGATAATAGGGTTTTTACGTCCTCTCCAGTCATGTGGGGCATTGGGGATTTACTTTAGATGCCTATAAGTGTGTGTGTGTGTGTGTGTGTGTGTGTGTGTGTGAGAGAGAGAGAGGGAGAGAGAGAGAGTGTGTGTGTGTGTGTGTGTGTGTGTGTGTGTGTGTGTGTGTGTACATGTGTGTGTGTGTGTGTGCATATCAAATTTTTTCCGAACATATTTGCTCATCTTCTTAGCATAAGAATTTATAGAAATGAAATTAAATAAACTTAAAAAGACATTGTTTTATTGTTGTTCCATTCACAATTCTATTGGTGCAATAGTTTCTACAATCACTCCATCACTCTTTCGATTTTTTTCTCTCAGGAGAAAATGCCTCCAAATGTTCGTTACTGTGGTGTAGGCCTAATCATGGCCATACTTGCTCCTTACAACACCAGACAACTAGAAACAGCTACTCTTGGTTTACAAACACCCAATCTGCGCTGAGAATCAGTGTTGTTCTTCGAAAAGAATGCGTTATTCTAAGAAAAACTTACTTTCAGTTTGCAGTTAAAAAAACCGGTTCACAGCAACTCGAACCGGTTTTTCGAACCGCGAAATTTTAGCACCGGTTTTTCGGTTCAAACCAGTTTTTTCCCCCACCTCTACTTATTTATGATCTATGTATTTATTTAAACAATTGTGAAGCGCCGTGAGCTCAAGAGAGAAAGGGCGCTCTATAAATGTTATTTGTTATTATTATTAATATTATTAGACATGGAAAGCCCATGCGCTTATCCGTAAATAAGTAAAAGAAAGCTCTTATTTTGTCCTCCTTTCTTTTGCTTATTTATGGTGTTTCCATGTGGAACTTAATGCGTATTTGTGTGCGTGCTCTTACAGTGTGAGAGCACTGCATGACATCTAACAAAGTGTAAAAACAGATAGAAAGATGGATAAGCTCTCTAATTTATAAACTGTCATTCATATCACTTTGCCTTTGATGTATCATGTTAAAAGTAGTTTGTTGTTGTTGTTTTTAATTTGAAATAAAGTGAAAATTATGTTAGAATAGTTTAACTTTTTTAAACTATAAATAGAGGGGACATTTGTCTTGCGATTTTGCTTGTTTAGTACAAGATGAATAAAACACCAGTAATATAAAAAGGAAAAAAAGTAGTGCTTTCAATGTTAACTTTATCATGAAAGAAGATGGTTTAAATATATGTTTTGATGTCCAGAGTAAACAGTTGATCATTGTGTGTTGCAGGTTTTCACAGGGACAGGACTGAACAAAATGTGAGTACTATCATCGTCTCCTGTGTTTTTACAGTCACTGTTATTATGTGCTTTTTGTAGGTTGGAGCCAAGTCAAATTGTTTACTGGCTGTAATCATAATAGCAGTCATGGTGAAATCCTAATAGTGGGTGCAGTGTAGTCTTTGGTCAATGACTATGACCGTCAAACTAGGAGGCATGGGCACTGACTATAATCCTAATAGCAGTCAAGGGGAAATCCTGATAGTGGGTACAGTGTAGTCTTTGGTCAATGACTATGACCATCAAACTAGGAGGCATGGGCACTGACTATAATTCTAATAGCAGTCAAGGGGAAATCCTGATAGTGGGTACAGTTTAGTCTTTGGTCAATGACTATGACCGTCAAACTAGGAGGCATGGGCACTGACTATAATCCTAATAGCAGTCAAGGGGAAATCCTGATAGTGGGTACAGTGTAGTCTTTGGTCAATGACTATGACCGTCAAACTAGGAGGCATGGGCACTGACTCTTTGTGCTGCAGCCAAGGGAATTAGTTGGCTTTGGGAGAACTTCAGTTGTCCTTAATGGCACAGCCGGTGTGTGTGTGTGTTAAATGTGCACATTATAAAGTTGATGTAATGAATTTTAATGATAATTATTTGGTTAGTATAAGTTTGTTTCACACGTTTGATTAATATTCTTCCAGTTATGTTGTATTTCTGTCATAAAATTGGACCTAACCTGAATTTCTTTTTTGGGGCTATTAAAGTATACTTGAACTTGAACTTGAAAAGGATCGAGTTGAGCCGTGTGGCTTCATTCTGCCTTCCTCCTCATGTGCAGCACCTTTTTTTTATCCCTACCTTTTTCTCTGTAGCGCGGGGCAGCGAATGTCGGATCAGCATGACCCGATTCCTTGGATCAGCTGCTTTGCCTTAAAAGTCTGTTTGGTGAAAGAGTGTGGAGGTGTTCCCTTGGCACAGCTTTTCAACAACAAGATTCAAGAGTCTTTGATCAGCCAGTGCATCAGAGTACAAAGGAAATCGCTTTGGTTTTGCACAAGACACAATTAAAGGACAACGAATGCATGCACATGGATGGACAACCAATACAAGAGGGAACACTTTTGGTAACAAAATCAGATTACACAATCATGTATCAGTCTCTCCCTTAGAACTCTCAGACACACACCTACACCAATACACACATACACGTGTGCATACACATTTATACCAACACATGCCCCCACCCCCCTCGCACACGCACTCACACATACACACACACACACACACACACAAGACCGTGAGCATGCAGGCACACCGATTGACACCAAGTTTAACTGAGCAAAATAAGATAAATAATTCCCCTAGGGGAGTGAGCCTACTGAGTATTGATGGCTCTGACAGCAGAGGGGTAAAAGCTGTTCTTCAGGCGGTTAGATTTGCACTTAAAAGAGCAGAACCTTTTACCAGAAGGGAGAGATTGAAACAGATGGTTGGCTGGGTGTGTGCTATCAGATATGATGGATTTAGCTTTGCATCTTATGCACACACTATAGATGTTATCTAGAGATGGAAGTTTATGACCTATGATTTTTTAGGTTGTCTTGGCGACTTGATGCAGTTTCCTTTTATCTTTAGCTGAAGCTGATCCATACCAGACAGATTTTGAAAAACTGAGTATGCTTTCAATGACGGATCGATAGAACTGTGTCAAGACTGCTGTACTTATCCTAAATACAGCCTTCTTGACACAGTTCTATCATAAGAATCATCCCAGCTCTCCAGCATAACAGCATCCTCCTCTGTTGTCTGGAAGTCATGGTTAGATATGACATACTCCCCCGAAGATGGAGTGTGGCTGCCCACATGGCGGGGTAATCAAAACCGGTCATGCACGTAATGTTCTCATACCTAGCTGATGTATTTGTACCATAGTGTTCAATTGCTTTGGCTGTTGGGGATGATCCCTGGAGTCTTTAGCCAGGGTACGTCAACAACAACAAACAACAGATATGACTGACTTGGGGAGCACACACACACACACACACACACACACACACACACACACACACACACACACACACACACACCATGATTTTAGCTGTGTGTGCTTCCCACCCTTGTCTGACTTCCAAGTGTAGAAGAAATCATAGTTGCATAAAATATTATACTATGACAGAGCACCAACAAATGTCGAAACGTTTATGCAATTATTGTGTTTATGCATAAATTTGTAGCACTACAAAGCATGCTTTCCTCTTGTTTGTGGCAAGCAATCACACAGATCTGTTTATTGTCAGGGAAGTTTGTGTGTGATCCTCCATAAAAAAAACACCTGTATATACAATACTGGTAATATGCATATGCTTAAGGCTTAGTGTCGAGTGTGAAAATCTACAAAGATGATGACTGAAAGGAAAATGTTTGCTTTTTGTTGTGCATTTTCATTTTCACAGAAGCCAGAACCAGCATGGTCCACAGAGGAAGACTCACCAGATCAGCCCTCAGCTGTCTACAGCACAGCACAGCCCATGTCTGACAACACTTCTGAGTCACTGCTGTCTCTGAAAAGAGGTTGTGTGTGTCAGCATTGTTCTGCTGCCTTTGTGCTGGTCAGCAGTTTGGAACTCCACCTGGCATCAGTTCATGGAGAGAAACTGCACATGGTGTTACCTGGGTCCTCCACACCTGACAGATGTGATGCTGGTAACTGTAGCAACACAGACATGGATGAGGAGGTAGATAGTCATGGTGACAGAAAAACGCCCAAAAAGAAGAATGATGATAATGATACTAGTGATGACGGTGGAAAGACGAAAAGGAGGCAACATGCGTATGATACTTGTGGAAAGTGTTTTTCTGCACCCAGCTCACAGAAAACACACAAATCCTTTCACACTTATGTTAAAGCATTTGTGTGTGATGTGTGCAGCAAGAGTGTTACTCTGGCTTCTCATTTGAATACACACAAACAGACACATAGCAGTCATAAAGTTTTTGCATGCGATGTGTGCAGTAAGAGTTTTGCTGAGGCTTGTAATCTGAAGAAACACAAGCTGACACATAGTGGTCATAAACCTTTTGTATGTGATGTGTGCAGTAAGACTTTTACTCGGACAGATGCCCTTACAAGACACAAGAGAATCCACACAGGGGAGAGGCCTTACAAGTGTCCACACTGTGACAGTGGTTTTAAAGAGTCGGGTCATTTACAGCTCCACATAATGTCAGTCCATGAAGGTGCCAGACCCCATGTCTGTGATGTCTGTGGGGCAGCGTTCTCTAGGACTAGCGATTTAACAAGGCACAGGAGAATTCATGCAGATAAAAAACTCAACGTGTGTTCAGACTGTGGGAAAGGTTTTGCTGACCCCAGTGCTCTAGCAAGACATTGTGTGACCCACACTGGACACAAACCCCACAGCTGTCCTCACTGTCCTGCTGCTTTCAGGCGCTCCGAGCATTTGAAGAAACACATACAGAGGAAACACAAGTAGCACTTTATAATCTGAAGAAAAGACTCAGTGTCATGGGTGAAAGTGTTGAAGGGACACACAGAGGAAACACAAGTAGCACTTTATAATCTGAAGAAAAGACAGTGTCAAGGGTGAAAGTGTTGAAAGGACACACAGAGGAAACACAAGTAGCACTTTATAATCTGAAGAACAGACAGTGTCAAGGGTGAAAGTGTTGAAGGGACACTTATAGAGGAAACACAAGTAGCACTTTATAATCTGAAGAAAAGACAGTGTCAAGGGTGAAAGTGTTGAAGGGACACATACAGAGGAAACACAAGTAGCACTTTATAATCTGAAGAACAGACTCAGTGTCATGGGTGAAAGTGTTGAAGGGACACACAGAGGAAACACAAGTAGCACTTTATAATCTGAAGAACAGACTCAGTGTCATGGGTGAAAGTGTTGAAGGGACACTTATAGAGGAAACATAAGTAGCACTTTATAATCTGAAGAACAGACTCAGTGTCATGGGTGAAAGTGTTGAAGGGACACTTATAGAGGAAACATAAGTAGCACTTTATAATCTGAAGAACAGACTCAGTGTCATGGGTGAAAGTGTTGAAGGGACACACAGAGGAAACACAAGTAGCACTTTATAATCTGAAGAACAGACTCAGTGTCATGGGTGAAAGTGTTGAAGGGACACACAGAGGAAACACAAGTAGCACTTTATAATCTGAAGAACAGACTCAGTGTCATGGGTGAAAGTGTTGAAGGGACACTTATAGAGGAAACATAAGTAGCACTTTATAATCTGAAGAACAGACTCAGTGTCAAGGGTGAAAGGGTTCAAGGGACACACAGAGGAAACATAAGTAGCACTTTATAATCTGAAGAACAGACTCAGTGTCAAGGGTGAAAGGGTTCAAGGGACACACAGAGGAAACACAAGTAGCACTTTACTGTATTACAGTTTAAAACACACAGTGTGGTTCCCAGGAAGTTTCATGTAGTTTGCAAAAGTTGCTGTAATATTATAACATCTTAAAACTCTTCAAAGAGGACACACACGACTTATAGAGGAATTGTATTAATGAAGTACATTTCTATTGCATGTTGAAATCGCAGTGAACAAAATAAAGTTATGTGTCAGAGTTGGGGGATTAACATTTTTTTCTCTCTTTCTTTCTTTTATTGTGTTTTGCTATTTTTTTCTTATTGTTAAAATGGTCAAAGCTTGATATTGCTTGACTTTAAATGGCCAATGTTTTATGCTAATAGAACATGTGCGGTATGACCAAAATTGTAAAGTTAGTATCAAATCAAAATTCCGTTCATGTGATATTTCACATTGTGAATATTATGAAATAAAACTGTGTATGTACGTGCGTGTGTAAGTGCGTGCGTATGTGTGTTCCTCTGTGTGTGTGTGTGTGTGCGAACGTTCAAATATGAGTTTGTGTGTGCAATGTTCTCCCTCTATTTGAAGTTAATGACTTCTGTTCAGCTGCCTTAGTTCGTGCATATTGTGTTTCTTACTCACTCGGTTTTTTCCTTTTTTTCCGATCTATGTTCACCTGTACAGTGGAACCTCCCTTATAAGACCTCCCATTATAAGACTCCCTCCCACATAAGACCTACTTCTCTGAGACATAGCCCTTCTTTATAAGTATTAAAATTACCTCCCGTATAAGACCCCTCCCCTATAAGACCTCATTTTGGTTGATTTTTGAAGGTCTTATAAGGGAGGTTCCACTGTACCTGTAAAACTTTTGTGTCATTTCCTTTCACTCATTCCTGAAGAAAAAAACGTTGGGTTTTGAAAGCTTGAAAAAATGGTGTTCGTGTGTTTACTTTGAGAAAAAAATAAAATCATTTCACATTATGAGGTTTAATGTTCATTGAAGACTTTAGAGAGGGGGAAGGGCGGAAAATAGAAATACCCAGTGGAGATTTGAATCTGAGTTTGGACTTTCCTCCATCACCATGTGTGTAATATTCTTTATCACAATATAACAGAGTTTGAGGATGACTGTATCTGTGTGTGATGACATGATTATGTCAGAGAATCTGTGAATATGTTGGCTAAATGCTATAACTATGCTGTGACTGTCACTTGCAGCAACACAAACATTTGAACTGAAATCTTTCTGCTGCTATTGTTAACCTTTACCAGACTTCCAGGGTCGCCCAAGACCCAGAGACACACAAAAACTGTTATATCTCAAAAACTATTTAAGCAATCGTCATGAAATTTCATGACTTTATCAAAAACGTTAATGGCTTTAAGTGTCTTAAATTTCATTAATGTGTATAAAATACAAATGACGTAATATGATGCGTCATTTTAACATGCTTGTCCTGATGGCGCGGGTCTCCTACAACCCATACTTTAAAGAGCAGAAATATGCCACTGCAGTGCATTGAGTATGGGTCGTGGGAGACCCGCACCATCTGGATAAGGATAAACACATGGTGACTCTTTGGTCCTGGAGGACCCGCATCATCTGGACAGGGATAAACACTGTTAAAATGCTTGTCCCTTTTTTTTTAACGGAGTATGGGTCGTGGAAGACCCGCACAATCGTGTCTGTGTAGTCAAAAGCATGATCCGGTAAAGGTTAATGATAGCCGTTCCATGTCTCAGTACTTGACTTCAATCCTTTATGTTTGCATTAATAACTTTATTAACCAACATAGCTATAAAATGAGAAAAGAAAAAGGAAAAATGTGGTTATAAAGAGCATTCAAACACATAATGTAAATACAAAGCAAATGTGCAACAACATCTAAACATCATTATGAAAATCATATCACACTAAAACTGAATTGGCACGTAAGCACCAGCAAAAACATTCAGAAACACGCTCTCATATGTTAGAGAGAGAGAGAGAGAGAGAGAGAGAGAGAGATTTGCATATAATTTATAAGCATTTTGTTTATGTTCATCACATCTCTTCATGTGTGACTGTTGTACCTATTGAGTTTCAAAAAGTCCTCATGATTTGTGTGTTGTCTTTTTCAGAGATACACTGCAAGATACACTGTTCATGTTGTCTGCTCAGTCTGTATTTCTCTGTGGATTATGTATTACCTTCACCAAGGAGGGTATGATTTTGTATGAAGATCATAATTCTTAAATCTGTATCATCATTCAGATGTTTTATGAATTTAAATTCATAAAATAAACCACACAAAAATGTGAGATCAATTGGATGTATGATTGAATTATTAGTCATCTTTTTAACTGGTTTTGTTTGTGTCAGTGCTTTCTAGTTGTGGTAGTGGTTGAGGATGGGTTGTGGAGGGTGTCCAGTAGTGGTTGAGGGTTGTAGTGGTTGAAAGCATTCACTTTTATTTTATTTGTTCTCTTTTCCTTTGTTTCCTTTTAAACTGGCTTTGTTTGAGATGTTAGCCCTGTGGTTATGAATAGGGCTTTGTTTAAATAATGTTATTTTATGTATATTTGATTTGATTGTAGTGTGTCTTATGTGTATAATGTTAACTTATTTGTGTTTTGTCCATGTAAAGCGCTTTGAGCTCCCTGCAAAGGGAGTAAAGCGCTATATAAATGTTCAGTATTATTATTATGTGTTGAGTTATTGGAATTGTTTTCTTTGAATTTTGATTACATCTTCGTTTTCATAAAATGTTTTGAAACTTGCAATAAAACAATGGAAACTTCAGTTTGGCTTGATGAATTATACTGAGTGTTTGTTTTTCTGTTTGTGATGTTCCTTTGTTTTGTGCCAGTTTGTTGGTGCTGATGGTGTATGAATGTGTTTATGTATGTATGTGTGTGTGTGTGTAAATCTGTGTGTGCAAACTTGTGTAAGGGGGGGGGGGGGGGTGCTAGTCAGTTGTGACTATAACCTGCAGATAACAGAGGAGGCACTTGCTATTCTGGAAAGCTTGGCTGGAAATTGTTTATTGAGGAGACGCCTTCCCAGGGGACATCCCCACTCTCTCAGCCAAGAGGACTTTAGGACAGGGAGGATCCCCACAGGCCAACAAATCCCCAAGGCTGCGGAGCAAAGAGCCAGTGCAAATGCCTCCTAGTGTGAGAGTCATAGTCATTCACAACAGACTGAGCTGCACAATGATTTTCCATTGCTGTAGACAATCACTGGTCCTACAGCTCTCACTCTCTCTTTACTGTTGGCCCAAACTAATGTCAGCCAATGGTAAAAGCCATTGGAGTTAAGGGCCTAGACACACTGATGTACTCTCCCATCATCTCACACCATCCATCCCAAGTGATGAAGTTTTCCACACACTGATGCACTCTCCCATCATCTCACACCATCCATTGTCACACAGAGCAGAGGTCAAAGGTGAACATCAAAGGACAAAACACACATTGTGACTCACACTGCAGGCCAGTTAGTTTAGGTTGTTTATTGAGGTCACTTTGAGTTCAGTTCTCATATTCAGTGATAAATCATAGGACAGGGGTAAACATTTATAAACAGCAATCTGTAAGCAAGTGTGTGGTGCAGTGTGTGTATGTGAATGAGTGCCTGTGTGTGTGAGATGTGGTGTATGTGTGTGTGCATGTGTGAATGAGTGTCTGTATGTGTGTCTATGCGAGTGTGTATGTGCATGTATGTGTGCACGCATGTGTGTGTGGCGTGTGTGCTTAAATTCAATGATAAGCAAATGTATGTCATTTTAACTTCCACTCTTTGAGTCTGCCCTGTGACCCACTCCTTCAGATCATGCTGAACTTTATGAAGACAACCATAAAACACATAACTGCCATTCAAAGACAAACAAACTTTTGAAATTCAATTTAAACTTCTTGAAGGCAATAAAACAGAATTGCAATTCAATGATAAACTTTCAAAAATTCAGTTTAATTCATTTTGAAGATGTCACTAAAACAAATAACTGCTATACAAAGATAAACGAAATTTCATAAACAAACTGCAATTCAATGATAAACTTTAAAAAATTCAGTTTTACCTTTTTGAAAATAACAATAAAACAAATAACTGCTATACAAAGATAAACAAACTTTCATAAATTCAATTTAAACTTTTTAAAGATAACAATAAAACAGAGAACTGCAATTCAATGATAAACTTTCAAAAATTCAGTTTAATCTTTTTGAAGATAACAGAGAACTTCAATTCAATGACACACACCCTGTGTGGATACCGTTTTGTGTGTGTACAAATAGTTCCCCCACCTTCTGGAAGTTCTTTGCTTGTAACTTCTTCTAATCTGTCACTCTCTTTGACTGCCTTTTCCCCTGTACTTACTGTCATCTACTATCTTTCTGCCTCACTAGTCCATTCTCTTGCTTTTATTCTAGAAATCCTTAACAAAAGTGTTCTCCAGCCAAAGTCGGACATGCTGGGCCTAACTGTCTTAGGCGCATAACGGCAGCATGACGCAACTGTGCTCATCATATAACAGGAAACTGTCTGAGTGATCAAAGAAGGACAAACTTCCAATAATTCAAATCAAATTTCTTAGACAACAATAGAAGAAATAATAGCAAGGAAATATTAAACAACTTAAAACAGGTTTTTTAATTAATGTTTATAAACTTTAAAAATGTATAAACTTTTAAAAATAAAAATAAAACACTAATTGCCCACACACACATTTAAAAAACATTCCCCACCTGTTACACACAATGTTATTCTGTTCACTACCCCTTCAATGTGCACAGACATTTACATAATTATGATATATTCCCCACCTGATACACACAATGTTGTTCTGTTCACTATCCCTTCAACATGCAGACATTTGCATCATTACGCTGTCATACATTCCCCACCTGATACACACAATGTTATTCTGTTCACTATCCTTTCAACATGCAGACATTTGCATCATTACGCTGTCATACATTCCCCACCTGATACACACAATGTTATTCTGTTCACTATCCCTTCAACATGCAGACATTTGCATCATTACGCTGTCATACATTCCCCACCTGATACACACAATGTTATTCTGTTCACTATCCCTTCAACATGCAGACATTTGCATCATTACGCTGTCATACATTCCCCACCTGATACACACAATGTTATTCTGTTTACTATCCCTTCAACATGCAGACATTTACATAAATATGCTGTCATACATGCCCCACCTGATACACACAATGTTATTCTGTTCACTATCCCTTCAACATGCACAGACATTTACATCATTACGCTGTCATACATGCCCCACCTGATACACACAATGTTATTCTGTTCACTATCCCTTCAACATGCACAGACATTTACATCATTACGCTGTCATACATTCCCCACCTGATACACACAATGTTATTCTGTTCACTATCCCTTCAACATGCACAGACATCTACATAATTACGCTGTCATACATGCCCCACCTGATACACACAATGTTATTCTGTTCACTATCCCTTCAACAAGCAGACATTTACATAATTACCGTAATTTTCGGACTATAAGGCGATATTTTTTTCTCCAATTGCGATCTATGCGCCTAATAAACGAGGGCACCCTATTAGTGAACAAAATCATGAGAAGAGAGGCAACGATTGCCATGCTCAGTACAGTCTACTGTGAGTCACAACATCGAAAGTGGTAACGAGTCGCCAATACGACGAATACTCACGTTAAAATGCTTCAAAATCCCTATTATCATCCGAGATACCATCCAACAGATGCCATAACCCTTCATTGGATGTAAAAAGCATTGTTGTAGAGCTTAAAATGCCATAATTCTACCAGTTTTCGCGAAGAAAAGTCCAAACACAACAACCGGAAGTCGCAAAAACGGAAGTTCGATTATTTGAGAAGGGAGCCAACTCTCGTTTATGACAGCAGTAATGGCGGTCGGTAAGCATTTACAGGACGTGTACGGGCTTCAAATTTCGACTTTCTTTTGCGAGGTGTGTATCGCCTTATAAACGAGGGCGCCTTTTACTTTAATTTTTTCAGATTTTTCTTGAAAATGGCCCTATTCGCCTTATACACAGCAGCGCCAAATGATCCGAAAAATACGGTACCCTGTCATACCTCTTCTGAAGCATGAACCCAATTTCAACAGTCTCAGTGTCCTGGGAACCACAATGTGTGTTACTGCAGTGTACAGTGTCACTGGTGTTTACTGTGTATGTGTGCCCTCAGCTGCTGTGAATATCTGAAAGCAGCAGGACAGTGAGGACAGCCGTGAGGTTTCTGTCCAGTGTGGATCAGACGGTGTGTTGCTAGATGACTGGTCTGGACAAAGGCTTCCCCACAGAACGAACACACATGGGGTTTTTCTCCTGTGTGAGTTAGACGGTGTCTTGCTAGAGAACTGGACTGGTTAAAGCCTTTCCCACAGACTGAACACAAATGAGGTTTTTCTCCTGTGTGGATCAGACGATGTTGCGCTAGAATACTATAATTGGCAAAGTCTTTCCCACAGTCTGAACACACATGTGGTCTTTCACCTGTGTGAATTCTCCGGTGTACTGTTAAATTTATAGGATTGGAGAAAGCTGCCCCACAGACATCACACAGATGGGGTCTGGCACCTTCATGAACTGATTTGATGTGGCGCTGTAAACGACCTGACTCATGAAACCCACTGTCACAGTGTGGACACTTGTAAGGCCTCTCCCCTGTGTGGATTCTTTTATGTTTTCTCAGGCCATCAGCCTGAGTAAAACTCTTACTGCACACATCACACACAAAAGCCTTAACACCACTATGAATCAATGAGTGTCTCTTCAGATCGCTAGGTCTAGGGAAAGACTTTCCACAAGTATCACACACATGCTGTCTCCTCCCTTTCTTTCCATCTTTATCACCAGTATCCCCATTATGAGTCAATTTGTGTCTCTTCAGTTTGCTGGGTGTAGGGAAAGACTTTCTGCAGACATCACACACATGCTGACTCCTTTTCTTTCCATCTTTATCACCAGTCTTATTATCACCAACTTTCTTTTTTATCATTTTCCCTTGACTATGGCTATCTACCCCCTCCTCTGTGTCTGTGTTGCTACAGTTACCAGCATCACATCTGTCAGGTGTGGAGGACCCAGGTAACACCATGTGCAGTTTCTCTCCATGAACTGATGCCAGGTGGAGTTCCAAACTGCTGACCAGCACAAAGGCAGCAGAACAATGCTGACACACACAACCTCTTTTCAGAGACAGCAGTGACCCAGAAGTGTTGTCAGACATGGGCTGTACTGTGCTGTAGACAGCTGAGGGCTGATCTGGTGAGTCTTCCTCCATGGACCATGCTGGTTTCAGCTTCTGCGACAATGAAAATGCACAACAAAAAGCTAAATTTTCCTTTCAGTCATCTTTGCAAATATTCACACTTAACACTTCACCTAAGCATTTAGCATTTTATGCAACATCTACAGCTTTTTGGGGAAGAGGAGGTCTGAAAAGGTCACACATAAGCACAATGGTTGCATAAGCTTTGTGACTAACGTTGGTTTTTAAAACATTTACAGATACTTTTCATAGTATAATCTTTTATGCAACATAATTCAGTTTTGTTATACACTTGGAAGTCGGACAAGGGTGTAAAACACAGAGAGTAAAAAACCGTGTGTGTGTGTGTGTGTGTGTGTGTGTGTGTGCTGGTGTCTGTGTGTGTGTGTGTGTGTGTGTGTGTGCGTGTGCGTGTGCGTGTGCATGTGTGTGCTCCAGTCAGTCATGTCTGACCAAGTCTCTGAGACAGCAAAGGAGTCTACTGTTATTCTGGAGAGCTGGGATGATTCTCTTGTTGAAAAGCCTTGCCCAGGGTACATCTCCACACTTGGACTTAAGGACAGCTGTCACTGGTGAAGTTCCCCCAAAGCCAACTAATCCCCTTGGCTGCAGCACAGAGTCAGTGCCCATGCCTCCTAGTTTGACGGTCATAGTCATTGACCAAAGACTACACTGTACCCACTATCAGGATTTCACCATGACTGCTATTAGGATTATAGTCAATGCCCATGCCTCCTAGTTTGACGGTCATAGTCATTGACCAAAGACTGCACTGTACCCACTATCAGGATTTCCCCTTGACTGCTATTAGGATTATAGTCAGTGCCCATGCCTCCTAGTTTGACGGTCATAGTCATTGACCAAAGACTGCACTGTACCCACTATCAGGATTTCCCCTTGACTGTTATTAGGATTATAGTCAGTGCCCATGCCTCCTAGTTTGACGGTCATAGTCATTGACCAAAGACTGCACTGTACCCACTATCAGGATTTCCCCTTGACTGCTGTTAGGATTATAGTTAGTGCCCATGCCTCCTAGTTTGGCGGTCATAGTCATTGACCAAAGACTAAACTGTACCCACTATCAGGATTTCCCCATGACTGCTATTAGGATTATAGTCAGTGCCCATGCCTCCTAGTTTGACGGTCATAGTCATTGACCAAAGACTAAACTGTACCCACTATCAGGATTTCACCATGACTGCTATTAGGATTATAGTCAGTGCCCATGCCTCCTAGTTTGACGGTCATAGTCATTGACCAAAGACTAAACTGTACCCACTATCAGGATTTCCCCTTGACTGCTATTAGGATTATAGTCAGTGCCCATGCCTCCTAGTTTGACGGTCATAGTCATTCACCAAAGACTAAACTGTACCCACTATCAGGATTTCACCATGACTGCTATGAGGATTACAGCCAGCAAACAATTTGACTTGGCCACAACGTACAAAAAGCACATAACAACACTGACTGTAAAAACACAGGAGATGGTGATAATACTCACATTTTGTTCAGTCCTGTCCCTGGGAAAACCTGCAACACACAATGATCAACTGTTTACTCTGGACATCAAAACACATTTAACCCATCTTCTTTCATGATAAAGTTAACATTGAAAGAGCTACTTTTTTTCTTTTTATATTACTGGTGTTTTATTCATCTTGTGAATTGGTACCTGATTCGTTCAGGGAAGATTAAAAAGCGGCAGAAGGAGAGGGATGGGCTCCGCCTTCCACATGATGCCGTGCCCTTGACACGGTGAACCTCTAACAGTTCACTGCCCTTTCGGCCCATAGGTAATGGGACACCTTTACCTTTAACTAAAAAGGAAAAATGCAATAAAAATGTTCTCTTTATTTAGTTTTTAGAAAAAGTTAAAACTATTCAACATAGTTTTTACTTTATTATTTTTTTTAAAGTTAAACTACTTTTAACATGATAAAAAAAAAGTGATATGAATGACAGTTTATAAATTAGTGAGCTTATCCCTCTTTCTATATGTTTTTACACTTTGTTATATGTCATACAGTGCTCACACACTGTAAGCGTAAGTGCACGTACATGTAAGTAAGTTCCGCACAAAAAACCCACAAATAAGTAAAAGAAAGAAGGAAAAAAAATAAGCGCACACGCTTCCATGCGGAAAAAGAAAAATGCGGAAACGCGTTCGCTTATTTTCCTTTCTTTTACTTAATTCCGGATAAGTGCATGGGGTTACTGCGTCTAATATGTACACAGCCTCCCTCACTGCATCATGATGTCTGTTGAAGACAGTTAAAGTGCCACTGACCTGAACTCTGGTGCTCTGTGGTCCACTGATGTGCTGAGTCATCATCGGAATCATCCAACTCTGTCTTGATGTTGATCCCTGACATATCTACTTCATCAGGGAATGCCATTGGGTCACAGTGTCTGGAATCACACAAGACACAGTTTGAGCTATGCTATTCTTTCAATTCAAGTAATTTTATTTCCTGTGTGTGAAAACTCCAGGGCCTACCAATTCAATGCCAAAGTCTGAAAGAAAGGACCCCCCTACCCCCCCTTTCCCAACAGTTAAAGCACCAGAGTTATCAAAATGCAAATCAAAACCAAAGACTGAAGAGAAAGGAGCAGCATCTATAAAGTGCACCCCTCATCCTCTTCCCCCTCCCTTACAGGGCTCCCCATTCTGTGCGTCAAATGTGTGTGACAGATGCATTAAAACTTCGTGCTCGGGGTGAAAAGACGCATTCAAAGAATCACTTGAGGGTAGCACCACGCAATATAATTCTGCAGAGTGCCGTAGGGTGATATCCAATTTCGTAGAAGTTGCACTCAACTCGCCCATAGCTTTATCAGTAAACTTGCCCCATGAGACCAATTAGGCATGTCAGGGAGGGGAAGGAGAGAGAGAGTTAGGATCTAGACATGACAGACTGATGGGGGGGGGGGGGGGGGGGCAGATAAAAAAGGACAGACTAACGTTTGAAATAGGACTGCAGAAGTAAAGGCAAGATGAAGAGTAGCAAGGAAAGGGGACTGGGTAATGATACGTAGATGGGAGGGGTGGAGGCAATCCTGATGGAGGACGCATTGTCATACTCATAGGTCATTGAAGTTGTAACCAGTCTGGAATAATCACGTACACCATGACCTGTCCTTCACCTTCCACCAAGACCATTGAATTTAAAGAGTCCGTTTCAAGCAATGGATTGTTTTTTCTAAGCTAAACGTGTGTGGTGTCTATGTCTATGAGAGGGGCCTGAGTAGTGAGAGAGACAGAGGGGAGGGAGGGAGGGAGGGAGGGGAGGAGGGATGGGAGATGGAGAGAGAGAGAGAGAGAGGAGGAGAGAGAGAGGGATGAGAGAGAGAGATGGAGATGGAGAGAGAGAGAGAGGAGAGAGAGACAGAGACAGAGAGAGAGAGAGGAGAGAGAGAGAGAGAGAGAGAGACGAGAGAGAGATCCAACAAAAAAGAGAAGTCTGACATTGACAATAGGATTCCAAACAACACACACACACAACACAGAGAGCGAGGACTCACAGAGAGAAGAATCACTCAGAGAGAGAGAGAGATGAGAGAGATAAGAGAGAGAGAGACGAGAAAGACATACAGAGAGAGAGAGAGAGAGAGCGAGAGAGAGGAGAGAGAGAGAGGAGGAGATATTTTAATTAAATTTTCCCAACACAAACTGTCACACACACATGCACACACACACCGGGCGAGGGTTTGGAAAGGCTTACGTGTGCTTCATACTGCCTCGGGCATAAAATACTTACATATTTTATTGAACAATACTGAATCTTTGAATGCATTTACGTTTATTTTGTGTGTGTGATTTTTCACACTCTAACAGTTCACCCTGGAGGTGAGAAAACTAGCTTTCTGGGGGTGAAAATCCTCTCTATGGTCAAACAAAAAGGGGAGCCCTGCTTATTCCATGCTCACTTCAACAAGGTTAAAACACCTATTTTACACCTTCTCTTACCTCAAAGGTCATAGAGAAATCCTGCTTCTTGCGGGGTCTCTGATCCCCAGATGACACAGAACCAGCTTGAACTGCAGTAGTGTCCTCAGTCCATGTCACAGTTTTCACTGGCTGAGGTGGAGAAGTAGCTTCAGCAGCACGACACATAGCGATGCAGGTCTCCAGATTCAGATCAGCTTCTTGCAACAGTCGCTTTCTGGTAGAGCTGTCTTTGATGCCTAAGACAATTCTGTCTCTCAAAAGACTGTCTTTCAAGCAATCACAGAAATTACAGGTTGAAGCAAGAGTGCATAGAGCAGAAATGTAGTCATCCGCAGTCTCATGAGCGTTCTGCTTTCGAGTATTGAACACATATCTTTCATAAGTTTCACTGGTCTGTCCAAGGAAACGATAGTCCATAATGACATTGTCCACAGAGTGATCTGCTGCTTGCTGCATTGCACTGGACATGGTGATAGAAAATCCTTTGGGCCAGACCAGAGACTGGCACTGAGACAAGGAAGTTGAACAGAAACAACAAAGACCTTCTGTTCACAAGCAATTCATTGATTTGCTGTATTCAGTCTTGCACTGATGTATTTAGTAATGCCATTTAGTAATATTGCCTATTGGCAGGTTTTTTCCACTTTTGCCAACTATCTATGACTATATACAGGGGGGAAAAATCAATCACATGGCACGGATCTCTTTTCATCCCTTTATCATTAACATCTCATGGCACTATAGGCTTTTTCACCCTTTTGTGCCCCTCTATGATTGTTTTCCTTTTTGTTTTTAATGTTTTATCAGCATTAAGGTGATTCGACTAATTAGGTCAGAGGGTCTGTTTGCGTGTTATTTGTCCTAATTTTGTTGTATAATACATTTTTATTCTGGCCGATATCCAAACAATTATAATCTCAAATGATATTCGAGGGTCTAATGCAGGGCTTGCTTTGAAATATGCATTTATTCTGAGGCGATACGTTGTAACTTATCTTGTCTTTCTGTGTTTGGAAGTATATTCCATGCGTTAGTAATTCATGTTAGTGAAAAGGTTTGACATCAGGTTCTTTCATCCTCACCAGATCTCTTCTTCTTTCTGTGAACAACCACCACCCATCTCTTTGTTAGGGTCTGGGTTCGTATATTGTGTTTTTGTGTGTATGTATATAATGTGGTCCATAAAGCCCATGAGAAAGTTTGTATTTCGTTATAATATCCGCCTCTAAATCTTCAGTATCTGGATTTGTAGAACTCGAATGAGCCGATGAATGCTATAAACTCGACGGAAATTGGGAGAGTTCTGACGAAGTAATAGGCCGAAATACGATATTTTGCCTTTTAGTACAGTATTACATAATTCATACATTGTGATGTTTCAACAAAAGACAGACCTAGATCCTTTTTCCAATACGTGTGTTTGTAGTCTTCGTATATAGCTACTTTGCATTGTATGATCACGCTTATACGTTCCTTTGCCCTAATATATAGTGAGATATATATTTTCCTAATGTTACAGGCCTATCGAAACGACGAGTTGATTACAAACAGAGCATTTTGCATGATCAGTGATTGCTGTAATCGATCTTCTGGGCGACTGACAGGCAATCTGTTACGATCAGGTGTCACGATTCAAAGCCATAAGGGAGTTTCACTTTGTAGTCCTAATTGTGCCATGCGTTTACCTCTCGCCTTTCCCTGTAGGGTCAGGTCAGATCTTCAGGGCAGAAGCCAGGAACCCTTAATCATGCTTGCAAAGTTCTTGTGTTGTTCTTTGGATGTTGTGCCCCTAATTCTTGTTGACATTGTTTTGTTATTGTGGTTGGGTGTGTTCAATAATAATCAGGATTTTCAGAGCTCAGAACTGGGGCACCGTTGCTGTTGGCGGGGCCTTTTTGAACTATCATTGGCGTCTGTTAATTACATAATTTGTTATTTTAATAAATTATCAATTTAATTTTTGTGACGGCGTCCCTACTAGTTCA
>CM065709.1:1937809-1970957 GCA_017654935.2 Phymorhynchus buccinoides | reverse complement strand
GATCACCAAATGATAAATCAATACAAATTTTGGAATATGGGGACAGACTTCATAAGTTAAGTTACCATCCTTAAAATTTAGAAGATTAAGGGAGATTTTGATGGCTGTATATAAAATTTTGATAACCCTGACAGAACTAACAAGCATTTGTTTCATTGTCCTAACGATTTGAGAACCCGTAACAGTGATCTAAAAATATAAACCCAATACCAGTATAACTAAGTTGAGAAAAAACTTCTTTTCCTAATAAGTCACCCAGCCTGGAACATCTCCTCCAAACTAACTTGCTTCCACATTAACCATTTCAAACCTCCTAGATAGTGACCCCAAAATTAATGTTTTCAAAATACAATTATGATTAAGGACGACAATGATAGTTCAAAAAGCCCCACAGTCGGTGCCATCTTGATTAATGAACCAAGCCACAATAACAAACATCAAACACAGATAGTGCACATCAAAGGATCGGTGAGGCTGGCTGCCCTGAAGATCTGACCTGAACCTTGACCTGACCTTGCTAACTAGTGAGTCAAAAGCTGTCGAGTATCACATTACTTCCTTTAGCAGTTCCAACCCCTTTTTCCTTCTTTATTATTCCCAGTTTTTCCTGACCTAGTTTTCTAGTTGCCGGTTTACAGAGTTAACTCCTTTTGTCGATGAAGGTGACTACCTTCCTGTCGACATTTCTAGGAGCCCAATCATAACTGTACGGATTGTTTTGTTTTATTTCATCAATCATCCAAGGCCTATTGAAGGTATAAGGGGAGGATAGCAACGACATTTGTAATATTCACAGTTCTGCCCATGAGGAAACGATATTTATGACACCTTTTCCAATTTAACACCCGTGCAATTAGTTTTAATTTTAAAGAAACATTATGATAAACTAAGAGGACAGTTTTCTGAATTCACCACCACTGAGTAGTACCCATTGGTAAATTCCTACCCATGGTAACGACTGGCCATGTCCGAGTGGTAAATTTAACTATAGCTGCATTAACAATATCTGAATCAGTGAATCATTGGCAGTCGGAGAGAGAGAAAAGAATGTTTACCCCTCTTGGCCTTTCGTCCATGTGGGGCAGATGGCAAGCAAAGTCAAGGTTAGCTAATGTAAGCCACTAGCTTCCACTGTCTGTTTTTTAGCTGCCCTGGGGATTCCCTTATGCGTCCTGCGCTTTCACTAGTTTTCAGTGTCTTCCTTCCAAGACCACAACCTTTCTCCATTGTCCTACCCCCCCCCCCCCCACCTCTAATTCCTTACTCTTCCTGTCTCTCTCTTACTGCCAACTAGCTAGAGACATGTATATGTAAGCTGCTGGAACATATCTCGTCAGCTCTACAATGGAGAGCTCTCTCCAAGTGGTAACTCATGCTAGCTCTTTTGGTTGGCCACGCTGGAACATCGCATGAAAGCAGCACGGCTGACGATGCTGTATAGATCCAGCATAACATCGTCCAGTCAGCAACACCAATCGAACCCAGCATAAGCCACAAAGGAGAGGGACACACCAACAGCTATGTATTATTCCATTGCCGCACCGAATATAGATAAACTCCTTCCCCAGGACGATCAGGATTGGACAAGTGTCTGAGGTGGCTGTTACTAAGCAATACATCTCTCGACATGTTCCGTCGCGGTCCTCTAACTCTCGCAGTTTTAAAAAAGTTCAATAGAGTAGTGTTTTCCTGTCTGATGTGGCTCACTTTGGGAATCCCACAGGGAGACCTGACTGGCTGGTCACTAAATGAGCTTCGAGCGTGTTTGTTTCTCTTGGCAGAAAAAAAAAAACCTGGACCTCGATCCGTTATAGTGCCATGATCTTCTTCTTCGATCGCTCAGACAGATTTCCGTCAATTATTTGCATATGCATCATGCTGCTGTTTATGCGACCTAAGTAGAAATAATTAGGCGCAGCATGTTCCGACTTCGGTTAGTAGTAAACTTTTTGAAAGTATTTCTTGAAACAAGCGGAGAATGACCGGAAAGCGAAAGATAGATGACAGCAAGCAAGGGAAGGCAGATTCAGAGAGTGACAGATTAGCTCTAAAAAGTTACAAGCACAAGAACTTCCAGAAGGTGGGGAACTATTTATGCAAAGTGTTGATTGTGACACTCTCTGGGACAAGGAGAAGGTAACGGGCTGAGCTGCACCCCCAATGGGAAACCCTGGGGTCCCTTTTGTAGATACGTTCCCCCACCTTCTGGAAGTTTTGTGCTTTGTAACATCCTCTATCTTCCATGCTCTTTGGACTCTGCATTTTCCCTTTACTTCCTGTCCATCTACTATCTTATGGCCCAATTCTCCTGCCTATTTAAAAAAAATCTTCAATAACTTTTCTCAGGACTTGACTCCTCCAAAATCGAATGTGTCGGCTTGTACCCAGCGTGGAGACCAGTGAAACTGAAAACCGGACCATCTACTTTGCCCCTTGTGGGCTTTTGGCCTGGGAATTGCAGAGAAGAGACGAAGTCTGATCTTGTCATTGAAGTTTGTCACTCTGTGTGTGTAGGGCTGCCAACAATAGGTTTGTCACACCTACACTTAAGTTACCCAACGTCTGTAGTGTACCTGTCTAGGATGAGAGGTAAATTCCACGGGGTTGAGGGACCTGGGAAGCGGTAAATTTTGTTCATTAATACCTGGTACCTCTGGGTAGTTTACCGTAACTGTGTGTACTTCCCCACTGTATTAGCGACTTTTACCCATGGTATCTGGCGTCATGATCGCGCCCACTGGTGGTTATGTCTGCACCAGCAGTAAGGACAATTAGCTTATGCGTAGCTAGTGCCTTCGGTCTGCACCGTGCATCTTTATTCACACTGCGACGTTCAGGGCTCCCAGCACCCCATTTGGGGTCCTTGAAGCCTTCCGTTCACAGGACCCTCTAAAAGAATGTGGCAGGGGGTCCAGGATGCCGGTAAAAAAAAATTCCTTTTAGCATTCGCTGATGCCACGGGACCCTCTATCCCGCCTCTAGACCCCTATAATGTAAAGTGAAGAGTCCCTGGGACCCATTGTTTGCGGGATGATTGGGAACCCTTGACTTATTGCTGAATATATTTTCAGGAACCTGGTTAACTCATTCATAGTCGTTCCAGCCATATATGTACGGAATTAATAGATAGCTGTCAATTTCCCATGCATTTTGCTTCAAGGGAATAAATCTGTGTGCCACCATACTTGCACTTCTAAGCTCGCTTCTCTCCACTTCGACACAATTTTGCCTCTGTCTTTTCTTTTGTGGGTTTGTTGTGGAACCAATTTTAGGTGTAGAGAGTTTATTCTCTATAAGTCTCTATCTAAAAAAAAGTCTGATCCTACAAGACCTTACCAGTTCCCTTGTGTGTCTACGCCTGAAGTAAAACCTGTAATCCTTCTTTCAGTTCTCCTTTGTTTATGTATGTTTTTTTTTGTGTGTTTTTTTTACTGTATGGCTGGATGCATGGATGCTCCTGCTTTCGTGATGTCCTGAATGTCAGGATTTTTTAAATTGCCTGGAAGTGGAACCAGCGTCACCGATATAGAATTTAAGAAGATGCATTTGCTGATATAGAGTCATGAGTTTCTGCCAGAATGAAACGTGCTAATGTGAGCCTGTCAATTACATTGGAAATTGTTTTTTCCCTTCACTTCCAGGGGATATTGACCCCTGACCCCCCAGGAGGGGCGCTGTCCACTGCACTCCGCGGGGATTGCAGGATTTTTTTAGTTTCCCAGTACAACCCATGTGGAATGTATGTGTGAAGTTTGTTTTAATTATTCAAAATCGTTGCACACACCCATTGCAAGACTAAACGTTTACCCATATTTGTTTTAGCGACTGTGTCCTCTCTGAGTCAACCTGATCTGGCCACCAAAGGATCGCGACTGACTAAATTCCACCATGGACAGGAGTAAATTCAGCAAGCAGTAAATCACTCGGCAGACAATATCCGCACTGACAATCGTTCCTGAACCCAACGAAACTTGAAAGATATGTGTTTCAACTCACAAAAGCAAATGCTCATGAACTTTGGATGACTACATTTTCTGCTCTATGCAATCTTGCTTCTACCTGTAACTTCATGATTGTTTGAGAGACCGTCGGTTGCGAGACAGATTGTCCTAGGCATCAAAAGACCGCTCTACCAGAAAGCGACTGTTCTAGAAAGCTAACTGAATCTGAGACCTGCATCGCGATGTGTCGTGGTGCGGAAGCTACTTCTCCATCTCAGCAGCCAGTGAAAACGTGACATGGACTGAGGAACCCTGCGTTTCAGCTGGTTCTGGATCATCTGGGATCAGAGTCAGGCAGAAGCAGGGTTTTCTTACGACTTAGGTGAGACAATGACTGTATATAGTGACGAGTGTTGTGCAAGCATACCATTGTTACCTCATGCAAATATTCCCACACACCATTATACAAGCACCACCGCTTTATTACACAAAATTTGGACTAAAGTTATGTGGGAACCGGGTATGTGGTAAAACACACTAACAGTGGTGGTTGTGGTAGTATCATATTTTTTCCATTAAATTTATCAGATTGTGGATAGCGTGGTCCATGTATTAGAAAATACATTTTTTGGAACCAGCGGTATGTGGTCCATTGTTTGTGGTATGTGGGACCAATGACTGAAACCTAACCTGGCACTAATAATATTCCCACATACTTTATAATGATAATTGTGTTCCCACATACCTGGCTTACTCTCCATGCTGTGTAAGCCACATACCATATAGCATGGGTACCTTTCCTGTATACGGTTGAAGGATTTCTGTTTTTGAATTTTACAAGGAAAAGATTTCCTGGGTTTTTTATTTGTCAACAAGATCTTTGTGTGTCTACTGTTTTTTTTCAAACACTTTAAAATAATCATTTGTCTAATTGTGGAAAAGCAACTAAAAGACTTTCATCACTCATTTTTTCTTCGCTGTCAGTGGGACATTACCCCTACCCCGGCTCTTTCAGGTTTTTTCTCATTTTGTGCAGTGTACTAGGGGCATTAAACTCTACAAACTCATGATACCGATGGTGTGCCAAATAGTCCGTACAGATCGTCTTAAAGAAAATTCAAGTCTCCAGTTTGTGTACCTGAGTGTGTGTGCGTGCATGCATTGTGTGTGTGTGTTTGTGTGCATTATCCCAGGGTACGTCCACTTACATCTGGTGGAAAAAAATTCATTACAGACATACAGCCATGGTGGCCAAAACTACTAGCCTGGTACCTATTGGCTAGTAGAAAAATCTACTTGATTTTTAAGATTACTAGCCCGAGGGCGACTGAAATGTAAGTACCATATTTTTTCGGACTATTGATTTTTGCCTGATCACCCCTGAATGTACACAAATTCAATTCTGTTATTATAGTTTGTTACTAGTTTATTAGTCTATGATAAGGCGCAGGGGTCTCAGTCTGGGAAAATATCGCCTTATAGTCTGAAAAATACTTAACTCAGTGATGTTACCAAGGACAGACAGTGATGGGACAAACTGTCTGAGATAAGAGAAATCATCGGACTGTCCCTGGATCTTGCAGAAATCATCAAGGCAAGTGAGCAGTGTTAAAAAATTGTAATCAGACATTTGTCCTGACAGGATAGAACACAATAGGACATTTTCAATTTAAACAGGTCAATGGCCTATGACCGGGGCCTCGGACCTCACTGAGTACTGCATGGCTCTGGGTTTTTTTACATGATCTCCCAGCATTTCCCTTCAGATCAGATAATAAATAGGGACGCGATGATATATCCGTAGGCTTTTAAGTCCCATCATTTTTACCATAAAATGTATTTTGCTTGTTGAGAAGGCGTCGATTGCTCAGATATTTTTTCCATGGCCAAACTATCAAAGCAGCTCAGCCTGTCTGCTAGATACAACATGCCAATCACTGGTACTGAAATAATAGAAATGAAGTCTCCTCCTCAAATATCCTCCTCACCCCTCTCTCTCTCCCCCCCTCCTCAAATTTCTCTTTCTGTTACCCTCTCCAGGGGGTTTTTTTTTTTTTTTTTTTTTTTTTGAGGGGGGGTCCGCGGTAGGGCACTTTTTTTTTTTTTTTTTTTTTTTTTTTTTTTTTTTTTTTTTTTTTTTTTTTTTTTTTTTTTTTTTCTTTTTTTTTTTTTTTTTTGGTGGTGTTGGTTTTTTTGGGGGGGGGGCCGTGTTTTTTTTTTTTTTTTTTTTTTTTTTTTTTTTTTTTTTTTTTTTTTGTTTTTTTCTTTCTTTCTTCCCACTCTTTTTTTTTTTTCCTCTTCCTCTCTCCTCTCCCCTCCCTGTGTGTGTGGCCGTGTGTGTGTCAATCTAGTGTGCGTGTCACTCTTGTGCGTGTCACTTCTGTGGTTGTGTCACTCTGTGTGTGTGTCACGTGTGCATGTCACTGTGTGCGTGTCACTCTGTGTGCGTGTGTGTCCCACTTTGTGTGCGTGGGTGTGTGCGTGTGCGTGCACGCGAGCACGTGGGTTGTGTCCAGGGATTTCTGTTTGTTTTTCTCGGCTATGAAATGTGTTCGGGCGAGTACTTTTTAAGTTAATTCGGGTGGCTGGGTGGTGAGTGAAGGTCGAGGAGGCTTATGATGTTCGAGCTCCACGGGGGAAATTTAAAAAAAAAATTACCCTATTTTGGTTTTGCTTTACAGATTAAGTATGGTTTATGCTGTTTGTCTATGCAGATGTAGCAGTAGTATTATTGAGTTGACTTTACATATTACCGTGCCGTGATGTTCGTCGTCCCGAGGGATGACGACCATCCTCAACAGTTTCAATTTCAAAGTTCGGATGTGGGGTGGTACGAAGATGACTATTGATCCCGATGCGGGCCTTGAATGTTTGTGACGTCGGGGTGACAGGAAAGAGAGTTAAGGGGATCTGTTGGAGTTGGAGAATTGCTGTTGCTCGTAGCATTTTTTTCGCGATTCTCACGTGCCTGGCTGCTCGAATTCGGTGAGCCTCAAACTTCTCCCTTGGTGCCATGGCGATAGTAGGAAAGGGAGACCCAGGATTGAATCATAGGCCCTTAACCGATGCCTCCCCGATCACTCGACCGAGAATCGATCCTATTGCATAGAGAAGGGAGTGACCCCGAACCGTTCACAACCAAATCTTTATTCTACAAATATCACCCAGAATAACGTCGAACTCACATTTAATTTCTGAAAGAATCATATTGAATAGCCAATGGTGATATTTTTCATTCGAAGTTAACACTGTCAGACCACAACCTGAATTGATGAAAAAATCCGTAAGACGCTCCTAGCATCACGCTCGTCAATTACGGGGGGTGAAACGTAACGTGGAAAGAAGAAAAAAATTTGGGGTCCTTCAAAAATCCGTATCAAGAAGACCTAGTGGTGCTTTCCTTGCTGTAAGACCAAAAACGGATCACGTGATGTCAGAACAGGAATACCTAACCTAGTTATATTGGCATTGTGGGAGGGAGAAAGTGAAACTGAACGTACTAGACCTGGTGTTCAGCGGGCCGAAATCGGCACTAGCCAAAAGAATTCGGTCACCAGGAAGGACAAAAAATCGGGCCGGATTTGGTTCTGCAGGCCATTGAGAGAGTTGAACACAAATAATAAAAGTTACTTACAAGGGAACCAGAAATCTCTGTGCACTAAAACTGTCAAAAACTATTATCTTCACAAGTTTTCTCTGTGTGTTGTTGATTTTCAGACGTGTGACCCCATGGCTCCCCCGATAAGCAGAGATTCAGAGGTCAACTTCAACATCAAGACAGAGTTGGATGAGTTCTGATGATTACTACAATGCTAACGACTACAGCGCTACAGTTGACTCACAGGCACCATGTTCAGGTCAGTGGGCATAGACCGAATTTTCGGAAAAAAACTTGGGAGAGCATTTCATGTGAAAATTAGATTTGTGTAGCCTCCTTTACTTCGGTCAAATGCCATAGCAACAAATTGCGTCGAAGCTTGAAACCGCAGGATGCAGTCCGCGACTTCAACACGTTATTTTAGAAAAATAGGGGTTCCAGTGGACACAAACTGATAAAAGCTTTCAAAATGTGACGTAAAATATAAATGCAATAATAATTTTTTTTTAGAATGATGCCACGGTGTTCTAAGTCGGTATGTCTGATCACACACAAGTCGATAGGCTACGAGAGCTGATGGTAGAGTGACTCCCTTTTGACCGATTGATTAGGCAAGATACTCCCACACACCATAAAATATCCCCTTAATTTTTCTGAACAGTTCCTTTGGACAGTCCTTCAACAGACGCTATTGTGGAGTGGGGAACGGCGTGTGTGAAACATACGGAAAGGAGGCTAACTCACTAAATTGTAAAACGTCATTCATCTCATGTTGTCATAGACATATCTTAACGTAGGAAATAGGTTTAAAATGTTTTTGATATTCCACTCCAAGCTTTTATTCAAATAATTATGCAAAGAGACATTGATTGAACACACACTTACACACTCGTGCCACACACACCACACATACAAACCTTTGATAAAACTCATATCACTGCAGTGGAACCTCCCTTATAAGACCTCCATTATAGAGTCTCCCTCCGCATAAGACCTACTTTCTCCTGAGCATTGCCCTTCTTGTAAGTATTCAATACCATCCCTTATAAGACCCCTCCCACAATACCATCCTTTGGATTATTTTTGAAGTCCCTTATAGGGAGGTTCCCTGTATTTACTGTCTTATACCTATCAACAACATACTTCCTCTCTCCACCAATACTTGATCATTTGGAAGACTGCGCGTATGTGAAGAGGGGAAGTATTGTATGTGGTTGTCTATGTTTGAAAAAGACGTTTTTGTTTGAAATATTGCATGTTCTGTTTTGTCAATAAATAATGTCACCCTGCACTTGTTGTGTAGTTGTTTTGTTGATGTACATGGAACCTCCCTTCATACGACCTCCATTATTATCGAGACCCACTTCTCTGAGACGTTGCGCCTTCTATTGTAATCATTCTCAATTACCTCCTTATAAGACCTCATTTGGTATGATTTTTAGAGGTCTTATAAGGGAGGTTCCCCTGTTCTTTGTCAGTGACGTTGCGTCTGTTTCGATTTTTTCTAGAGTAAGCAGGTGATATTGTTTGTTTTACTGTTGCAGGTGGGTTTTTTTCTAGAGTGATAGCAGTTGGTAATTGTGGTTTTTTTTTTCTAGAGATAAGCAGTTTGGTAGTTGTGGTTTTTTTTCTAGAGTAAGCAGTTGGTAATTGTGTGTTTTTTTCTAGAGTAACAGTTGTTAATTGTGGGTTTTTTTCCTAGAGTAAGGCAGTTGATAATTGTGTGTGTGTTTTTTCTAGAGTACGGTAAGCAGTTAGTATTTGTTTTTTACTGTTGCAAGGTTTTTTTTCTAGATTGAGCAATGGTAATTGTGGGGTTATTCTAGAAGTACGCGTTGTGTACTTGTGGTTTTTTTCTAGAGTCAAGCAGATTGTAGTGTGGTTTTACTGTTGCAGGTTTTTTCTAGAGTAAAGCAGTTGTAATTGTAGAGGTTTTCTAGTAGCCGTTGGTAATTGTGGTTTTTTTTTCTAGAGAAGCAGTTGATAATTGTGTGTTTTACTTGCGTTTGTTTTTTCTCTAGATTAAGCAATTTGTTATTGTGGTGGTTTTCTTTCTAGAGTAAGCAGTGTAATTGTGGTTTTTTTTCTAGAGTACCAGTTGATATTGTGGTTGTTTTACTGTTGCAGTTTTTTTCTAGAGTAAGCAGTTGTAATTGTGGGTGGTTTTTTTCTAGAGGTAAGCAGTTTTGTAATTGTGGGTTTTACTGTTGCAGGTTTTTTTTCTAGAGTAGGCTGTTGATAATGTGTGTTTTACTGTTGCAGGTTTTTTCTAGAGTAAGCAGTTGATAATTGTGTGTTTTACTGTTGCAGGGTTTTTTCTAAGTAGCATTGATAATTGTGTGTTTTTGCTGTTTACAGGTTTCCGCCAATGGCGCACTGAACACCATGTGGTACTATCATTGTTTCCTGTGTCAGCTGTGTTTGGCTATAATCCATCTTTTTACTAAATGGCTTTTGACACTGGGTTACATTACCCTGTAGAACGGCAATATTAAATGAGTAGCTATGCTGTAATAATTTGACCCAGCACAACGAAAGGGAACATAAGTTTCAACTGACCATTCTGAGAAACTCTTTATCATTGAAAACTTCCGACATCTCTTTTCTAATGATTACACGAACCATTCTTGTATCTTTTTTCCGTCATTTTTATGAGCATTAAAGTTTAGTAGGGAGTGTCAGCCATTTTGAGAAACACAGTCTAAATCTAGCCTAGCTGAAGAAATGCTTGACCTACTCATTTTAAAACACATCTAAGACCACTAGAGACAATATTTTAAGATTGTCTTTTGTAATGATGAAAGATAAGATGCTAGAGAACACTAAAATACCCATACTCAAAATTGCCCCAAAAAGAGATTTTGACTGTGCAAGCCTGTTGTGAGAACTATGCCCTGCAACTTAAGGTCGCCTTTCGTGTGATGCGTCACTATATTTTTACTACATTATTGGAATATCTGGTACAGCTTAGTCTTTTGTGGAGACTATGACTCTAAATATGGGATTTGCACGGACTCTAGTGCTGCAGTCTTATGGGATTGGTTGCCCTTTTGGGGACTTCCCCAACGCTACCTCATCCTTAATCATCTTGGCTGAGGAGAGTGGAGAGTACCCTGCAGGCTTCTCCACTACAACAAATGTAGCCCAGCCAGCCGGAATACACTGCCCCCCTCTGCTATCTGGCAGATAATAGTCGGAACGACAGACAAGCAACAACAGTGGCTGTGACAGCAGGCAAGGTAAGGTCATGGTACCGTTTAGTCTTGGTCAATGACTATGACCCTCAAACCTAGGAGGCATGGGCCTGACTATATCCTATAGCTCAAGGGGGAATCCTGATAGGGGTACAGATTTAAGTCTTGGTCAATGACTATGCCTGTCAACTGGAGGTCATTGGGTACTGAATATAATCCTAACAGCAGTCAAGGGGAAATCCTGATATTGGGTACAGGTAGTCTTTGGTCCATGACTATGACCCGTCAAACATAGGAGCATGGGCACTGACTATAATCCTAATAGCAGTCAAGGGGAACTCCTGGGTAGTGGGTACAGTGGTTCTTTGGTCAATGACTAGACCGTCAAACTAGGAGGCATGCACTGCTATAATCCTATAGCATTCAAGGGGAAATCCTGATAGTGGGTACAGTTTTAGTCTTTGTCAATGACTATGACCATCAACCTAGGAGCATGGCACTGACTCTTTGTGCTGCAGCCAAGGGATTTAGTTGGCCTTTGGGGGAACTTCCCCACTGCCATCGGTTCTTAACCCTTTCACAGTTCCACCGCTGGTGCATTTGAAAGATTAACTATATTTTCAAACTTTTTAACAATACTTTTTTCCCCATAGTGAGACCTCTGCACCTTATAATACTAGACTACAAATATAGTAAGAAAGATACAATAAATACAACCTACTATTTTAAGACTTTCCAAATGTCCGGAAAAATCGTCGTAATTGGAAGGGTCGGATACGGACGGTTTTTGACTGGCAGCCGTAGAAAGAAAAAAGTCAGCACAGTTCATACTCTGCTTCTTCATGCACCATACAATGACATATTTAAACCTGGATTTGGGTCTTTCCAACCCATAGTGATTGTGCAATCGATGTATTACAGTATCCTTCACCGACTTCTGTTTATCCCTCACTCACCCCCCCCCCCCTTTTTTTCCCCCCCCGTCCAAAGTCATTGGTTTTCTTTTTTCAAAGTTATGGTTTTCGTGCTTTTTCCTCCGCTTTCCGCCATCTTTTTCTAGACACAAGAGGCGACTCCCTTATCAGGCCCTTGACCGTGGTTTTTTTCCCCTGTGGCTCGAAGTCTATGCAGACACACAACGGTCGTAAAACCAACAAAATGCGTCGTAAGTCGCGTTTTAGAGGAAGTCGTTTTAAGATATGTCGTTTTACATAGTAAAATTCATCCGTGCCTAACAAAGCCGGCTCAAATGAGAGGTGGTCACTTAACAGAGGGTCGTAAATAGGGTTTTGTCTGTAACAGATATGCGTGTTGTTAATAATTTGTGGGATGGCGCTTTTAATCAGGTGCGCCTGGTAGTCCGAAAAATATGGTATCTTTGTTTTTATTATGAAATCGAAAAGAGGGCCAGTTAGATTTCATCTGACTGAATGGTCTGGAGATATGTGTTTTATTCTAAGAAATGCTAGCATTTCAGATTTGTGACGTCAAGGTTTGACGTCATCATGGGGTGATGCGCCCTAATAAAAGTAAAACAGGTGGGCATGGAAGGTTTTGTACTGCTTTGTCCTAAGAGTGGTTGCCTACACTGTGGGAGGTGGGGGGGGGGGGTATGTATGGATTCGGTGTATAGTTTTTTGTGGGTTTTTTAATCTTTGTAAGCGCTGGGAGATAGCATGCCATCGAAAACCTATATGGTTTCATTTATTATTATTATTATTATTTTTCAATTTTAACAAAACTGAACTTGTTTGTTTTTTAAATTCATCAAAACCCCAAAATTGACCATAACGATTTGGGAGCTTTTTGAACTTGTTGATCTATCTTGAAAGTTTACAAAGGAAAATGTATACTTTTGCAATGCTTATCGACTCAAACTGTCTGTCCTCATTTTAACTGTTTGTTTATCTCGTTTCTCTCTCGCTAACTTGCCCCTTGATCGTCCGACGGGGCTCTGCCCCTGTACCCTGCCGGGGCATGGCCCTGGGCCCGCCTTTCAGGGTTGTTTTTTAATATGGGGAGAGGCACCCATGTTCAATCCAGAATTTGTCTAGTCTTTGCGCTCTATGAGCCCATGTTTAGACATGATGAGTCGACATGCGCGCACACACAAACACCTCCGCATTCACACAACACACACAATTAACTCCTTGACTGCCTGCCACATGTCTAACTATGGGGGGTCTTGGAGTCTGTGATGTCCTCACTTTTGGATGTCATAGTCCTGAAATGCAGTTTGGGTTTAGACCAATAGACGGCCTGGAAAGTTTCTATGCAATGTATTATATTAAGGGATTTAGCGACAGTTTGTCCGTTTCTTTCGATAATTTTTTATAAACAAATCTAATAAAGGATGACTAAAATGGAAACTATGCTTTGCGAAAGGCTTCCTTTTGTTCGTTTCTGTTTTCACAGAAGCTGACCCATCACGTTCCATGGGGGCGACTCACCAAGATCACCCCTCATATGTCTACAGCACAGCACAGCCCATGTCTGCACCACTTCTCTGGGTCACTGCTGTCTCTGAAAAAGAGGTCTGTGTGCAGTTTTGTTCTGCTGCCTTTGTGCTGTTCAGCAGTTTGGAACTCCACCTGCGTTCAGTTCATGGATAGCAACTGCCACATGTGTTTACCTGGATCTCCACATCTGACAGATGTGTGCTGGTAAACCGTAACAACACTAACACGAGTATAATTATAGATAACGTGGCAACAGAAACACAAACATAAAAGAGGTTGACGGTAGCAGCCCGTGATAAAGCGGAAAGAAAGAAAGCGTCATGCGTGTGATGTCTGTGGGGAAGGCTTTCCTCCAAACCCATCGAAGTGAGAGACACATATTCACTCACGTCGGCGTATAAGCCTTTGTGTGTGACGTCTGTTAGCCATGTTTCGTTAAGAACTGCGATCTGAAAAACACACAAGCGAGTCCACACCGGGATAGACCTACAAGTGCCGCACTGTACATTCGCTTCAAGATTTACGCACTGCACAACTCCACGTGAAATCAGTCATGATAGAGCCAGACCCATGTCTGCGATGTCTGCCAAGCAGCTTTCTCTGACGGACCGAGTTGACGGTGCACAGGAGAATCCACACAGGCGAAAGGCCTTATCTGTGCCCCGACTGTGGGAAAGAGCTTCAACCAGTCCTAACCTAGCGCCCGCATCGCCGGTCAACCTGGAGTCGACAAGTACGTGGTTCCGACTTTTGTGTAAAGGCTTTGTCCAGGCCTGCGATCTGAGAAGCATCATCTGACCCCACTGGGGAGAGACCCCACAGCTGCTATCACTGCCCCGCTGCTTTCAAGAGCTACAGATTGAAGAAGAGACACTGTAAAGAATCAAACATTACGCTGCAGTGGCAGCACATTGTCGGTTCCCAAGAACCTGCAGTTGTAGAGGTGTGGGGATGTTACTACAGTGGAACCTCATTTTGGATGACTTTTGTGGAGCGTCTTAAAGGGCGGGGTCTATAAGGGAGGGGTCTTTATAAGGGAGGGGTCTTATAAGGGAGGGGTCTATAAGGGAGGTCATTAATACTTACAAAGAAGGGCAATGTTCAGAGAAGAGGTCTTATGTGGAGGGAGTTTATAATGAGGAAGTCTTATAAGGGTGGTTTACGGTGTATCAGTTATTAGGACTTTGCAGTGTGATATTGCATTGGTCTCTTTCTCCCGGGGGATAACGGGGGGTCTGTCATGAAATAGTTCCCCACCTTCTGGAAGTTCTGTGCTTGGAAATTCTCTAATTGGCACTCTCTGACTCTTGCCATTGCCCTTGCTTACTGTCATCCACTATCTTTCTGACTGTTGGCCCATTCTCTCCTTTTTTCAAAAATCTTCCAAATATTTTTTTCTAATTGAGCTCCTCGAAATCAGATGTGTCGCTGTACGCAGCGGGGGACCAGTGTAAAACTGAAAAACCAGACATGATGTACCTTACCCATTATGTCCATGTGCATGGGAACGCAGAAGAAGAGAGAAGGTCTCTTCAAGGAGTTGGGATTTTTGTGGTCTAGGTGGATAACAAGCGCGAAATCGCAATAGTTTGTGGCACGCGGTCTATTTTTCCCACTCAACATGAGTCACCTCCCTGGGCTTCAATATTGTACTCTGATAAACCATTTCGTAACTTTTTATATCTTGCGAAAAACATTTTTAAACTATGTATCCTACTTATGCTCATCGAAAAGAAGCACCGCATACTCGTCGTGACTGTTGCAGTGTCTGTATTACCTATGTTTATTGTCTGTTACGCTTTTAAAATACATCATTTTTTTTTTTTTTTAAGAGCGGCGGCCTCAATTAATTTTTGAAGCGTAGTGTCCGCGATTGGAAGTGCGACCTTTTTGTCCAAAAATGATGTTGCGACCAATTTTTGGACCTCGAGACAGACCGACCGACCGACCGACCGACAAAGTGAGTTATTTTAGGTTTGTGCTTGAGCACAAACAAAAAATCACAAGCTCGAGAAATAGAATAAAACGCAGTATCAAAACTGCAAGTCCAATAACGGATATTACAATATTTTACCTCTTCAGATAAAATCAGCTAATAAATCAAACATGCAGCGAAGAAGAGACGCCATGCATGCAGATCTAAATAATACTAACACTGCACTGTAGCAAGCAAATCAATCATCCACAAAGAATGTAGTTTCAAGTTTGAAATTGTGAGCATTTTGATCTTGCACAAGCGATAGGATTATGAAAGGAAATGATGGTTATAGAAACTGGACCTGTACTGGCCTTAACTGTAAAAAAAACAGCTTTGATAAGGCTATATTATGTTGTGATAGGTTTAATTGTCATATTTGTTTTAAGGTTGATGACACTTCTCTTTGCGGCATGTTTCTGAGCCATCTCATGCCACAGTATGTTTACTGATGCTCAATTTTTAGTTGTAAAATAATCTGAAAGAAAGATACCACAGCTCAACAAACAACATACGCTTTATACTGAAGGAATATCACACGCTCACAAGAATAAAACAACCAACACGTGGCTTGAGTCAGATATTTCGTGCCGATTACGACAGCACTTTACAAGGGAGATAGTCAATGTAAACTGGTAATGACACAATAGACAAAGGACGTAAACAAAATGAGTCATGCAAGGCCCTCAGTGACCCACTTGGGCCTATGATCCTATTGAGTGCTCTATCTCTTCTCTCTTCTCTCTCCCCCCGTCACTCTCTCACTCTCTCCCACTCTCTCTCTGTGCCTCTCTGCACGAATTGTTTGTCAGGCTGTTTCTTAGTCAGGAAGTCAGTCTGTGATTTCTGATGGGGGTGGGGTAACTATATTCCTCTTTATTGCAAAGCAAGGCAGGGCGACCTGCCTTTGATTGTTTGTTAATGAAAAGGAGATTATAAACATTATTCATGCAAATTTTCGGCAATTGTCATTACTGTAAGGACTTTGTGATGATTTTTAGTCTCTGATCGTGGTCAAAATCTTGAGTTGAGATGGGGGGGTTGGTGTAAGTATTTTGTCTTTATTAAAGACGAGCATGGCGACATGCCTTTATTGTTTGTTTATATGAAAAGGAGATATTAAGGATTATTCATGCAAATATTTTTCAGCAAATTGGACAATAGTTTTTCAGACTAATTATGAATTGTGTTCAGTTATGGAGTAGAAATAATTTTTTTAAAATATTAAAACTTGTATTTTCCCCCAAATGTTAATGTCAGTTATTTGTTGTAACGAATTTCACGAGACGTCTTCTGCTATATTCTGAAAGAATAATATATGAAATGTGCTTGTATATAATTTGTCTCTGAAGTAGCTATTTTGATCATTCGTTAACATAAATATAAAAATCTGATGCTCATTTGAAAATGAGCGCCGGCGGGACACCTACATGTTTGAATTTTTTATTTTTTACATTTGTCAGGCTGTTTGCTTTCAAAAACATATGATTTTCAGCAAACATTCAATCCTTTAGTTCATTTTGAAGTAGTCAGAACTTTAAAAAGACAGTGGCATCCTAAAAAAACTAGCGACCAAAAGTAAGGCCCAGAAAGACATATCTCCGAAAACTCACGACTCAATAGAACGCACCCAGCTCATAACAAAATTAAATTTATTCTTTTAACTTTAAGTTCTTTTAAAAAAATCATTAATCAGAACGATTTCAGTCAACAAAATGCCCCTTTCAACTTCCCCCTCCTCTTGAAAAGTCAAACATTCAGAATCAATGCACTTTGGAACAGTCAGTAATGTGTTTTTTGTGTGTGTGTTTTTCTGTCTGTCCCAAAGATATATCCCGAACCGCCTAACCGAATCGCTTCAAATTTTGTGTAGTTGTGTGTCCCCATGAGAGGAAGGCATCCGCGCACACAAAAAAAAATCTCCCAAAGTTAAACCCCCCGCGTACTGACCTGTTTCCAAGTGCATTGATCCTGAGTGTGACTTTTCAAGAGGAGGGGGAAGTTGTTGAAGGGCATTTTGTTGACTGAACTCGTTCTGTTTAATGATTTTTTGGAATTAACTTAATGTTAAAAGAATAATTCAGTTTTGTTATGAGCTGGGTGTGTTTTATTGAGTTCGTGAGTTTCGGAGATGATTGTCTTTCTGGGCATTAACTTTTGGTCACTAATTTAGATGCATCACTGGTCATTTTAAGGTTGCTGACTGGGGGCAAAATGAAACTAAAGGTATTGAGGATTTGCTGAAATCATATTTTTTTTAAAGCAAACAGCCTGACAATGTAAAAAATAGAAAACAATGTAGGTGTCGCCGTGCTCATTTTCAAAACAGCATGAGATTTTTAGATTTATGAGTACTGAAAATGATCAAAATAGCTACTTGCAGAGACAAATTATATAAAAGCAAACATTTCAATATATTATTCTTTCAGAATATAGCAGAAGAAAGTCCTCGTGAAATTCGTTACAAACAAATAACTGAACATTAACATTTGGGGGAAAATACAAGTTTTAATATTTTAAAAAAATTCATTTTTAACTCCCATAACTGACAAAAATTCATAATTAGTCATGAAAAACTATTGTCAATTTGCTGAAAATTTGCAGGAATAATTACTTAATATCTTCCCCCCTTTGTCATATTTTCCATATAACAAACAATAAAGGTATGTCGCCATGCTCGTCTTTTAAATAAAGACGAAATACTTACCAAACCCCCCCATCTAAAATCAAGATTTTGACCACGATCAGAGACTAAAATCATCACAAGTCCCTTACAAGTAATGACAATTGCCAGACACTTTGCAGGAATAATGTTTAATATATCCTTTTCATATAAAACAAACAATCAAAGCATGTCGCCCTGCTTGCTTTGAAATAAAGAGGAAATACTTACCCCACCCCCATCTAAAATCAACAGGACTGAACTTCCTTGACTAAAAGAAACAGCCTGACAAACAAATTCAGTGCCAGAGAGGCACTAGAGAGAGAGTGAGAGAGTGAGAGAGTGACGGGGGGAAGAGAGAGAGAGAGAGAGAGAGAGAGCACTAAAGATAGATCATAAGCCCCAAGTGGGTCACTGAGGCATTACATACATTTTGTTTGCGTCTTTGTCTATTGTGTCATTCAAGTTTATTTGACGTCATCCTTGGTAAAGTGCTGTCGTAATCGGCACGAAATATCTGACTACAAGCCACTTGTTTGTTTGTTTTATTCTTGTGAGCGTGTGTATACTGCCTTCAGTATAAAAGTAGTATGTTTGTTGAGCTGTGGTATCTTTTCTTTCAGATTATTTTACAACTAAAAATTGCGACATACAGTAAACATACTGCTGCATGAGATGCGCAGAAACATGCGCAAAGAGAAGTAGTCATCAACCTTAAAAACAAATATGACAATTAAACCTATCACAACATAATATAAGCCTTATCAAAGGCTGTTTTTTTATACAGTTAAGGCCAGTACAGTTCATGTTTCTATTAACCATCAGTTTCCTTTCATAATCTATCGCTTGTGCAAGATCAAAATAGCTCACGACTTTCTAACTTGGAGAACTATATTATTTGTGGATGAGTGGGATTTTCTTGCTACGGTGAAGTGGTTAGTATTATTTTAGATCTGCATGCATGGCGTCTCGCTTCTTCGCTTGCGTGTTTGATTATTAGCTGATTTTATCTGAAAGAGGTAAAATATTGGTATATATCCGTTATTATGACTTTGCAGTTTGATACTGCATTTATTCTATTTCTCGAGCTTGTGATTTTTGTTTGTGGCTCAAGCCACAAACCTATAACTCACTTTGTCGGTCGGTCGGTCTGTCTGTCTGTCTGTCGGGCTCGGTCGGTCGGTCCAAAATTGTCGCACATCAGTTGACAAAATTGTCGCACTTCAAATCGAGGCTACACTTCAAATTGAGGCCGCTCTTTTAAAATTATGTATTTTAAAAGCATACAAAATAATAAACATACGTAATACAGACACTACAACAGACACGACGAGTATGCGGTGCTTCTTTTGATGAGTATAAGTAGGATACATAGTTTTAAATGTTTTCCGAAATATATAAAAAGTTACGAAATGGTTTACAGATTAAAATTATTGAAAAGCCAGGGGAGGTGACTCATGGTTGGAGTGGTAAAAATAGACCGCGTGCCACAAACTATTGCGATTTCGCGCTTGTTTATCCAAACTAGACCACAAAAAATCCCAACCTCTTGAAAGAGGAACTTCTTCTTCTTCTTCTGCGTTCCCAGGCCACATGGACATAATGGTGTAAGGTACATACATGTCTGGTTTTCAGTTTCCATGTGTTCCACTGGTCTCCCCGCTGCGTACAGCTGACACATTCTGATTTCGGAGGAGCTCAAAATTAGAAAAAACTATTTGGAAGATATTTTTGAAAAAAGGCAGGAGAATGGGCCAATAAGTCAGAAAGATAGTAGATGACAGTAAGCAAAGGGAAATGGCAGAGTCAAAGAGAGTGTGACAGATTTAGAGGAAGTTACAAGCACAGAACTTCCAGAAGGTGGGGGAACTATTTTCATGAAAGACCCCCCCGGTATCCCCACGGGGAGAAAGAGAACAAATGCAATAATCAACACTGCATAAGTCCTAATAACTGATACACCGGAACCACCCTTATAAGACTTCCCATTATAAGACTCCCTCCCACATAAGACCTACTTCTCTGAGACATTGCCCTTCTTTGTAAGTATTAAAATGACCTCCCTTATAAGACCCCTCCCTTCCCTTATAAGACCCCTCCCTTATAAGACCCCTCCCTTATAAGACCTCCACAAAGTCATCCAAAATGAGGTTCCACTGTAGTAACATCCCCACAACCTCTACAAACTGCAAGGTTCTTGGGAACCGACAATGTGTGCCACTGCAGCGTAATGTTTGTTCTTTACATGTCTCTTCAAATACTGTAAGCTCTTGAAAGCAGCGGGGCAGTGAGAGCAGCTGTGGGGTCTCTCCCCAGTGTGGGTCAGATGATGCTTCGTCAGATCGCAGGCCTGGACAAAGCCTTTCCCACAGTCGGAACACACGTACGGTCGAACTCCAGTGTGGGACAGGCGATGCCGCGCTAGGTTAGAGGACTGGTTGAAGCTCTTTCCACAGTCGGGGCACAGATAAGGCCTTTCGCCTGTGTGGATTCTCCTGTGCACCGTCAACTCGGTCGATCTAGAGAAAGCTGCTTGGCAGACATCGCAGACATGGGGTCTGGCACTATCATGAACTGATTTCACGTGGAGTTGTGCAGTGCGTAAATCTTTGAAGCGACTGTTACAGTGCGGGCACTTGTAAGGTCTCTCCCCGGTGTGGACTCGCTTGTGTGTTTTCAGATCGCCAGTCTTAACGAAACCCTTGCCACAGACGTCACACACAAAGGGCTTTACGCCGCCGTGAGTGAATCTGTGTCTCTTCACTTCGATGGGTTTGGAGAAAGCCTTCCCACAGACATCACACGCATGACGCTTTCTTTTCTTTCCGTCTTTATCACCGGTGTTGCTACCGTCAACCTTCTTTTCTGTTTGTGTTTTTCTGTTGCCACGGTTATCTATCATATAATCTGTGTTAGTGTTGTTACGGTTACCAGCATCACATCTGTCAGATGTGGAGGATCCAGGTAACACCATGTGCAGTTTCTCTCCATGAACTGACGCCAGGTGGAGTTCCAAACTGCTGACCAGCACAAAGGCAGCAGAACAACGCTGACACACACAACCTCTTTTCAGAGACAGCAGTGACCCAGAAGTGTTGTCAGACATGGGCTGTACTGTGCTGTAGACAGCTGGGGGCTGATCTGGTGAGTCTTCCTCCATGGAACATGCTGGTTCCAGCTTCTGTGAAAACAGAAACGCACAAAATAGAAGTCCTTTCGCAAAGCATAGTTTTCCATTTTAGTCATCCTGTTATTAGATTTGTTTATAAAAATTATAGAAAGAAAAGACAAACTGTCGCTAATCCCTTTGAATACTAACATTTCATAGAACTTTTCCAGCGTGTCATTGTCTAAACCCAAAACATGCATTTCAGGACTATGACATCAAAAGTGATGACATCATCAATGACATCATACCCCCCATAGTAGACATGTGGCAGGCAGTCAAGGAGTTAATTGTGTGTGTGTGTGAATGTGTAGGTGTGTGTGTGTGCGAGCATGTCACTCATTCATGTCTAACCATGGCTCATAGAGAGCAAAGACTAGACAAATTCTGGATTAACATGGGTGCATCTCCCCATATTAAAAAAAACCCTGAAAGGCAGGGGCCCAGGGACCCATGGCCCTGGCAGGGTACAGGGGCAGAGCCCCGTCGGACGATTCAGGGGGGGGGGCAAGTTAAGAGAGAGAGATAACGAGACAAGAAACAAACAAGTTAAAATGATGGACAGACAGTTTGAGTCTGATAAGCCTTGCCCTTGTAAATTATTACATTTGCCTTTGTAAACTTCCAAGATAGAACAACCCAAGTTCAAAACGCCCCAAATCGCTTATGGTCAATTTTTGTTTCTTTTTTTGATGAATTAAAAAAACAAACAAGTTCAGTTTCTGGTAAAATGAAAAATAATAATAATAATAATAAATGAAACCTATATAGCGTTTTTCGATGGCATGCTATCCTCACAGCGCTTTACAAAGATTAAAAAAACCCACAAAAAACTATTACACCGACTCATACATACCCCCCCCCCCCCACCTCCCACAGGTAGGAACCCCTCTTATGCAAAGCAGTACAAACCTTCCCTGCCCACCCTGTTTTTATTTTATTAGGGCAGCATCACCCCATTGATGATGTCATAACCTTTGACGTCACAAATCTGAAATGCTAGCATTTTCTTTAGAATAAACACATATCTCCAGACCATTCAGTCAGATTGAATCTAACTGGCCTCTTTCCGATTTCATAATAAAAAACAAGATACCGCATATTTTTCGGACTACAAGGCACACCTTATTATAAGGCGCACACCCCAAATTTACACAAAATTCATATTTTGTTACAGACAAACCCCTATTTTACGACCCTCTGTTAAGCGACCACCTCTCATTTGAGACCGGATTTGTTGGCACGGATGCATTTTACTATGTAAACGACCTCTCTTAAACGACTTCCTCTAAAACGCGACTTACGACCGCCATTTTGTTGGTTTTTACGACCGTTGTTGTCGTCTGCATAGACTTCGAGCAAAGGGAAACAACCACGGTCAAGGGCCTGAAAGCGGAGTCGCTTCCCTTGTTGTAGAAAAGATGGCGGAAAGCGTAGGAAAAGCACGAAAACCACTGACTTTGAAAAAGAAAACCACTGACTTTGGACGAGAGTGGAGGTGATTAACAGAAGTCGGTGAAGTGAAACTGTAATACATCGATTGCACAATCCTATGGAGTTGGAAAGACCCAAATCCAGTTTTAATATGTCATTGTATGTGTGCATGAAGAAGAGAGTATGAACTGTGCTGAACTTTTTCTTTCTACGGCTGCCAGTGAAAACCTCCGTCATCCGACCCTTCCAATTTACGACCGATTTTTCCGGACATTTTGGAAGTCTTAAAATAGAGGTTTGTCTGTATTGTATTTTCTTACTATATTTGTAGTCATATTATAAGGTGCAGAGGTCTCACTCTGGGGAAAAAAGTATTGTCTAAAAGTTTGAAAATATGGTAATCTTTCAATTCAACTCCAGCGGTGAACTGTGAAGGGGTTAAGAACAGCTGGCATTGGGGAAGTTCCCCCAAAGCCAACTAATCCCCTTGGCTGCAGCACAAAGAGTCAGTGCCCATGCCTCCTAGTTTGATGGTCATAGTCATTGACCAAAGACTAAACTGTACCCACTATCAGGATTTCCCCTTGACTGCTATTAGGATTATAGTCAGTAGTCAGTGCCCATGCCTCCTAGTTTGACGGTCATAGTCATTGACCAAAGACTACACTGTACCCACTATCAGGATTTCCCCTTGACTGCTATTAGGATTATAGTCAGTGCCCATGCCTCCTAGTTTGACGGTCATAGTCATTGACCAAAGACTAAACTGTACCCACTATCAGGATTTCCCCTTGACTGCTATTAGGATTATAGTCAGTGCCCATGCCTCCTAGTTTGACGGTCATAGTCATTGACCAAAGACTAAACTGTACCATGACCTTCCCTTGCCTGCTGTCACAGCCACTGTTTGTTGCTTGTCTGTCGTTTCCGACTATTACTGCCAGATAGCAGAGGGGGGCAGCTGCTATTCCGGCGGGCTGGGCTACAATTTGTTTGTAGTGGAGAAGCCTTGCCCAGGGTACATCTCCACTCTCTCAGCCAAAGAGATTAGAGGATGAGAGTTAGCGTTGGGGAAGGTCCCCAAAAGGCCAACCAATCCCATAGACTGCAGCACTAGAGTCAGTGCAAATGCCCCCCTATTTAGAGTCATAGTCTTCCACAAAAGACTAAGCTGTACCATGATATTCCAATAGTGTAGAAAATCATATGTGACGCATCACCACGAAAGGGACATTAAGTTGCAGGGCTAGTTTCTCACAACAGGCTTGCACAGTCAAAAATCTCTTTTTGGGGGTCAATTTTGAGTTATGGGTATTTTCGTGTTCTCTAGCATCTTATCTTTCATATTTACAAAAGGACAATCTTAAATATTGTCTCTAAGTGGTCTTATATGTGTTTTAAAATGAGTAGGTCAATGCATTTTCTTCAGCTAGGCTAGATTTAGACTGTGTTTTCTCAAAATGGCTGACACTCACCCTACTAACTTTTAATGCTCATAACATTGGAACGGAAAAAGATACAAGAATGGTTCGTGTATCATTAGAAAGAGAATGTCTGAAGTTTTCAAATGTATAAGTTTCTCAGAATGGTCAGTTTGACACTTAATGTCCCTTTCGTTGTGCTGGGTCACATATACAGCATAGCTCTCATTTACTATTGGCCCTTTCTACAGGGTAATGTCAACCCAGTGTCAAAAGCCATTTTAGTAAAAGGATGTATTATAGCCATAATACAGCTGACACAGGAAACAATGATAGTACTCACATGGTGTTTAGTGCTGCCCCTGGGGAAACCTGTAACAGCAAAACACACAATTATCAACTGCTTACTATAGAAAAAGTCCTGCAACAGTAAAACACACAATTATCAACAGCTTACTCTAGAAAAAAAACCTGCAACAGTAAACCCCACAATTACCAACTGCTTACTCTAGAAAAAAACCACCACAATTACCAACTGCTTACTCTAGAAAAAAACCTGCAACAGTAAAACACACAATTATCAACTGCTTACTCTAGAAAAAAAAACCACAATTACCAACTGCTTACTCTAGAAAAAAAAACCACAATTACCAACTGCTTACTCTAGAGAAAAAAAACTGCAACAGTAAAACACACAATTATCAACTGCTTACTCTAGAAAAAAAAACCACAATTACCAACTGCTTACTCTAGAAAACCTCACAATTACCAACTGCTTACTCTAGAAAAAAAACCTGCAACAGTAAAACACACAATTACCAACTGCTTACTCTAGAAAAAAAAACCCACAATTACCAACTGCTTACTCTAGAAAACCCCACAATTACCAACTGCTTACTCTAGAGAAAAAAAACTGCAACAGTAAAACACACAATTATCAACTGCTTACTCTAGAAAAAAAAACCACAATTACCAACTGCTTACTCTAGAAAACCTCACAATTACCAACTGCTTACTCTAGAAAAAAAACCTGCAACAGTAAAACCCACAATTACCAACTGCTTACTCTAGAAAAAAAACCCACAATTACCAACTGCTTACTCTAGAAAACCCCACAATTACCAACTGCTTACTCTAGAAAAAAAACCTGCAACAGTAAAACACAATTACTAACTGCTTACCGGTACTCTAGAAACACACACACAATTATCAACTGCTTACTCTAGAAAAAAAAACCACAATTACCAACTGCTTACTCTAGAAAAAAAAACCCACAATTACCAACTGCTTACTCTAGAAAAAAAAACCCACAATTACCAACTGCTTACTCTAGAAAAAAACACCCACAATTACCAACTGCTTACTCTAGAAAAACCCCCACCTGCAACAGTAAAACACACAATTATCACCTGCTTACTCTAGAAAAAATCCTGAAACAGACTGCAACGTCACTGACCAAAGAACAGGGGAACCTCCCTTATAAGACCTTCAAAAATCATCCAAAATGAGGTCTTATAAGGGAGGTAATTTGAATGCTTACAAAGAAGGGCAATGTCTCAGAGAAGTGGGTCTTATAATGGGAGGTCTTATAAGGGAGGTTCCACTGTACCACACAAAAACAACTACACAACAAGTGCAGAGTGACGTTATTTTATTGACAAAACAGAACATGCAATATTTCAACAAAAATGTCTTTTTCAAACAACATAGACAACACAACAATACTTCCCCTCTTCACAGTCGAGCAGTCTCCAAATGATCAAGTATTGTTGTGGAGAGAGGAAGTATTGTTGTTGATAGGTCTAAGACAGTAAATACAGTGGAACCTCCCTTATAAAGACCTTCAAAAATCATCCAAAGTGAGGTCTTATAAGGGAGGGGTCTTATAGGGAGGTAATTTTAATACTTACAAAGAAGGGCAATGTCTCAGAGAAGTAGGTCTTATGTGGGAGGGAGTCTTATAATGGGAGGTCTTATAAGGGAGGTTCCACTGCAGTATAATATTAGTTTTATCAAGGTTTGTATGTGTGTGTGTGTGTGCGCACGCATGTGTGTAAGTGTGTGTTCAATCAATGTTCTCTTTGATAATTCTTTGAATAAAAGCTTGGAGTGGGAATATTAAAAACATTTTAAAACTATTTCCATATGTTAAGATATGTCTATGACAACATGAGATGAATGACGTTTTACAATTTAGTGAGTTTATCCTCCTTTCCGTCTGGTTTCACACACGCCGTTCCCCACTACACCATAGCGTCTGTTGAAGACTGTCCAATAGGAACTGTTCAGAAATAATTAAGGGGAGTAATTTTATGGTGTGTGGGAGTGATCTTGCCTAATTCAATCGGTCAAACAGGGGAAGTCACTCTACCATCAGCTCTCGTAGCCTATCGACTCGTGTGTTTGAGCAGACATACAGCACTTAGAACACCGTGCATCATTCTAAAATTTATTATGTCATTTATATTTTTACGTCACATTTTGAAAGTTTTATCAGTTTGTGTCCACTGGCCACCCCTAATTTTTCTAAAAAAAAATGTTTTGCAAGTCGCTGACTCGCATCCTGCGGTTTCAAGCTTCGACGCCATTGTTGCTATGGCATTTGACCGAGTAAAGGAGGTAAACAACTCTAATTTTCACGAAGTGCTCTCCCCAAGTTTTTTTCCGAAAATCGTCTATTGCCACTGACCTGAACTCTGGTGCTCTGTAGTCCACTGTAGCGCTGTAGTCGTAGCATTGTAGTCATCATCAGAATCATCCAACTCTGTCTTGATGTTGAAGTTGACCTCTGACATCTCTGCTTTATCGGGGGACGCCATGGGGTCACACCGTCTGAAATCACACAACACACAGAGAACTGTGAAGATAATAGTTTTTGATCAGTTTAGTGCACAGAGATTTTTCCTGGTTTCCTTGTAAAGTAACTTTTATTTCTTGTGTGTTCAACTCTCTCAATGCTGCAGAACCGAAATCCGCCCGATTTTTTTCCTTCCCTGGTGACCGATGATGCCGATTGCGCCCGCTGAACACCAGGTCTAGTACGTTCACTTTCACTTTCTCCCTACCCACAATGCAATATACTAGGTTAGTTCTTCCTGTTCCTGACACTCACTGATCCGTTTTTGGTCTTTACAGCAAGGGAAAGCACCCACTAGTCTTTTTGAACGGATTTTTCGAAGTGACCCCAAATTTTTTTCTTCTTTCCACGTGACGTGTGCAGTATTGACTCGGCGTGATGCTCGGAGCGCCATTACGGATTTTTTCATTCCAATTCATGGTTTGTTGTGTGACAGTGTGTTAGCTTTCGAATGAAAATATCATCATTGCTATTCAATATGCATCTTTCAGAAATTAAATGTGAGTTCGACTTTATTCTGGGTGATTTTTTTAGATAAAAGATTTGGTGTGACGTTCGGAGTCACTCCCCTTCTCTTATGCAATAGGATCGATTCTCGGTTCGATTGATCGGGAGGCATAGGGTTAAGGGCCTATGATTCAATCCTGGTCTCCCTTTTCCTACTATCGCCACTGGCACCAAGGGAGCAAGTTTGAGGCTCACCGAATCGAGACAGCCCAGGCACGTTGAGAATCGCGAAAAAAATCGCACGAGCAGCAGCAATTCTCCAACTCCAACAGATCCCCTTAACTCTCTTTCCTGTCCCCCCACTGTCACAAAACCTTCAAGGCCCCGCATCGGACTCATCAGTCATCTTCGTACCCACCCCACATCCTGAACCCTTTGACATTGGAACTGTTGATGGATGGTCGTCATCCCTCGGGACGGACGAACATCATCGGCACTGGTAATAATGTTAAAGTTCAACTCAAAGTACTACTGTACTATCTGCATAGACAAACAGCAATACCCTACTTAATTCTGTAAAGCACAACCAACATATGGGTAATTTTTTTTATAATTTCCCCGTGGCAGTTACATCATCATCCCTCCTCGCCCCTTCCTCACCCCCTGCACCCTAACTTAACTTAAAAATGTTACTCGCCCGAACACATTTTCACTAGCCCGAAGAAAACAACAGAAATCCCTGGACACAACCCACGTGCTCGCGTGCACGCACACGCACACACACACGCACACAAAGTGACACACACGCACACACAGAGTGACACGCACACAGTGACATGCACACAGTGACACACACACAGAGTGACACACACACAGAGTGACACGCACACAGAGTGACACGCACACAGAGTGACACACACACACACACACACAAGGGAGGGGGAAGGAGAGAGAGGAAGAGGAAAAAAAAAAAGAGTGGGAAAGAAAGAAAGAAAGGAGAAGGGTAACAGAAAGAGAAATTTGAGGAGGTGGGGGAGAGAGAGAAGGGGGAGGAGGAGACTGAGGAGGCTGCCTTTCATTTCTATTCTTTCCAGTACCAGTGCTGGCATGTTGTTATCTTAGCAGACAGCTGAGCTTGCTTTGATAGTTGGCTACATGGAAAAAATATCTGAGCAATCGACGACCTTCTCAACAAAGCAAAATACATTTTATGGTAAAAATGATGGGACTTTAAAAGCCTAACGGCTATATCATCTCGTCCCTATTTATTATCTGATCTGAAGGGAAATGGTCTGGGGAGACTCAATGGTAAAAAAAACCAGAGCCATGCAGTACTCAGTGATGTCCCGAGGCCCTGGTCATAGGCCATTGACCTGTTAAAATTGAAAATGTCCTATTGTGTTCTCTCCTGTCAGGACAAATGTCTGATTACATTTTTAACACTGGCTCACTTTGCCTTATTGATTTCTGCAAGATCCAGGACATTGTCCTATTGATTTCTCTTATCTCAGGACAGTTTGTCCCATCACTGTCTGATCCTTGGTACATCACTAAGTACAGTATTTTTCAGACTATAAGGCGATACTTTTTCCCCAGACTGAGACCCCTGCGCCTTATAATATGACTACTAAACTAGTAAGAAACTATAATAACAGAATCTGAATTTTGTGTACATTTTAGGGGGTGATCAGGCCAAAAAATCATAGTCCGAAAAATATGGTACTTACATTTTCAGTCGCCCATCGGGCTAGTAACTTTTAAAATCAAGTAGATTTTTCTACTAGCCAATGGCTACCAGGCTAGTAGTTTTGGCCAGCCCTGGTCTGTATGTCTGTTAATGAATTTTTTTTCCACCAGTGTAAGTGGGGATGTACCCTGGGCATAATGCACACAAACACACACACACACATGCATGCACGCACACACACTCATGTACACAAACTGGAGACTTGATTTTCTTAAGCCGATTCGGTACGACTATTTGGCACCACCATTCGGTATCATTGAGTTTGTAGGTTTAATGCCTATAACACTGCACAAAATGAGAAAAAACCCTGAAAGGCCGGGGTCTAGGGGTAATGTCCCCCTGCAGCTGAAGAAAAAATTGATTTATGAAAGTATTTTAGTTTGCTTTTTCCACAATTTATACAAATGCTTATTTTAAAGTGTTTGAAAAATACAGTAGACACACAAAGATCTTGTTTGACAAATTTAAAAAAAAAAGGAAATTCCTTTTCTGGTAAAATTCAAAAACAGGAAATCCTTGTATACCAGGAAAAGTTGTACCCATGCTATAATGGTATGTGTGCTTACAAGCATGTGAGAGTAAAGCCAGGTATGTGGGAACACTTATTATTATAAGTATGTGGGAATATTATCAGTGCCAGGTTAGGTTTTCAGTCATTGGTCCCACATACCACAAACCACTGGATCCACATACCGCTGGTTCCACAAAATGTATTTTCAATACATGGTACTTTTCCCACAATTCTGATAAATTTAAATGGAAAAAATATGATAGCTACCACAAACACCACTGTTAGTGTTACCACATACCCTTGTTCCCACATAACTTTAGTCCCACATTTTGTGGTAATAGCGGTGTGTGGTACTAATGGTGTGTGGGAATATTTGCATGAGGTAACAATGGTATGCTGCCACCAACACTAGTACTATAATACAGTCATTGTCTCACCTCAAGCTCGTAGAGAAATCCTGCTTCTTGCCTGGCCTCTGATCCCCAGATGATCCAGAACCAGCTTGAACTGCAGTAGTGTCCTCAGTCCATGTCACAGTTTTCACTGGCTGAGATGGAGAAGTAGCTTCAGCAGCACGACACATAGCGATGCAGGTCTCCAGATTCAGATCAGCTTCTTGCAACAGTCGCTTTCTGGTAGAGCTGTCTTTGATGCCTAGGACAATCCTGTCTCTCAACAGACTGTCTCTCAAACAATCACAGAAATTACAGGTTGAAGCAAGATTGCATAGAGCAGAAATGTAGTCATCCACAGTCTCATGAGCCTTCTGCTTTCGTGAGTTGAACACATATCTTTCAAAAGTTTCGTTGGTGTTTCCAAGGAAACGATTGTCAGTGCGAATATTGTCTGCAGAGTGATCTACTGCTTGCTGCGTTCCTCTGTACATGTTGATAGTCAATCCAGATTCCTTTTGGTTGGCCAGACTCAGGTTGACTCAAGAGATGGACACAGCCGCTAAAACAAGGATATGGGTAAACGTTAGTCTTGCAATGGCGTGTGTGCAACGATTTTGAATAATTAAAACAAACTCACACATCATTCCACATGGGTGCTCCTGGGAAATTAAAAAAATCCTGCAGCCCCCGGCGGAGTGCAGGGACAGCGCCCCTCCTGGAGGTTCCAGGGGTCAATGCCCCCTGGAAGCTGAAGGGAAACAACAATTTCCAATGTAATTGACAGGCTCACATTGCACTTTCACTTCTGGCTAAACTTCTTGACCTCTACAACCAGCAAAATGCATCTTCTTAAATTCTCATAATCCGGAGACACTTAAAAAATTCTGAACTTCAGGACATCCTGGACAAAAAATCCTGAAATTCAGGACATCATGAAAGCAGGAGCACCTATGCACTCCAGCCATACAGTAAAAACACACAAACAAAACATACATAAACACAAGGAGAAATGAAAGAAGATTACAGGTTTTTACTTCAGGCTTAGACACACACTGGGAACTGGTAGATCAGACTTTTTTTTATATATATATATAGAGAGAGAGAGAGAGAGAGACTTTATAGAGAAAAACTCTCTACACCTAAAATTGGTTTCCCACAACAAGCCACCAGAAAAGCAAAGTCAGAGGCAAAATTGTGGTCTAAGGGAGAGAAGCGAGCTTAGAAGTGACCAAGGTATGGTGTGCATAAAGACTTACTTCCCTTGAAGCAAATGCATGAAATTGACAGCTATCTATTAATTCCGTACATATATATAATATATATGGCTGGAACGACTTGAATGAGTTAAGCCAGGTTCCTGCAAATATATTCACGCAATACAACGTCAGGGTTCCCAATCATCCCGCAAAACAAGGGGTCCCAGGGACTCCTTCACTTTACATTATAGAGGGTCCTAGAGGCGGGATAGAGGGTCCCAGTGGCATTGCGAATGCTAAAAATATTTTTTTTACTAGTGCATCCCTGGGACCCCCTGCACATTCTTTTAGAGGGTCCTGTAGAATGTAAGTGCTTCATAGACCCCCAAATGGGGGTCGCTGGGAGCCCTGAACGTGCAGTGTGAATAAGATGCACGGTTGCAGACCGAAGGCACTTAGCTTACGCATAAGCTAAGTGTCCTTGCTGCTGGTGCAGACAACCACCAGTGGGCTGGGATTCATGACGCACGATACCCATGGGTAAAGTCGCTATACAGTGGGTGAAGTACACACAGTAGGTAAACTACCTGGAGGTACCCAGGTATTCATGAACAATGTACCCCTTCCCAGGTCCCTCAAGCCCGTGGGTACATTTACCTCTCCTCCTAGCACAGGTACACTACAGACATGGGTAACTTGGGTAACTAACGTGTAGGTGTGAAACCTTTGTTGGCAGCCCTACACACACAGAGTGACAAACTTCAATGAACAGATCAGCCTTCTTCTTCTTCTTCTGCATTCCCAGGCCAAAAGACCACAATGGGCAAAGTATGTATGTGTCCGGTTTTCAGTTTTCACTGGTCTCCCCGCTGCGTACAGCCGACACATTCCGATTTTGGAGGAGCTCAAAGTCCTGAGAAAAGTTATTTGAAGATTTTTTTTAAAATATGGCAGGAGAATGGGCCAATAAGATAGTAGATGACAGTAAGTAAAGGGAAAAGGCAGAGTCAAAGAGCGTGACAGATTAGAGGATGTTACAAGCACAAAACTTCCAGAAGGTGGGGGAACTATTTATACAAAAGACCCCCAGGTTTCCCCATTGGGGTGCAGCTCAGCCTGTTACCTTCTTCTTTTTCCAGATGAGTGTCCACAATCAACACTTTGCATAAATAGTTCCCCCACCTTCTGGAAGTTCTGTGCTTGTAACTTCCTAGAGCTAATCTGTCACTCTCTTTGACTCTGCCTTTTTCCCTTTGCTTGCTGTCATCTACTCTTTCTGCCTTTCCGGTCCATTCTCCTGCTTTTTTTCAAGAAATACTTTCAAAAAGATTTCCTACAACCGAAGTCGGACATGCTGCGCCTAATTATTTCTTACTTAGGCGCATAACAGCAGCATGATGCATCTGCGCTTATAATTGACAGGAAACTGTCTGAGCGATCGAAGAAGAAGAAGAAGAAGAAGATTCATTGGCACTATACCGGTCGAGGTTCCAGGTCGGACAAGAGAAAAAAACACGCTCTAAGCTCATTTAGTGACCCAGCCAGTCAGGTCTCCCTGTGGATTCCCAAAATGATGCCACATCAGACAGGAACACCTACTCTATTGAACATTTTTTTTTAAACTTGCGAGAGTTAGTAGACTCTCGACTGGAACATGTTGAGAGATGTAGCTGCTTAGTAACAGCCACCTCAGACAGCTTGTTCCAATCCCTGATCGTCCTGGGGAAGGAGTTTCATCTATATTCGGTGCGGCATGGAATAATACATAGCTGTTGGTTGTGTCCTCTTCTTTGTTGGCTTATTGCTGGTTCGATTCTGTTGTTGCTGACTTGGACGATGTTATGCTGGATCTTATACAGCATTGTCAGCCGTGCTGCTTTCATGCGATGTTCCAGCGTGGGCCAACCCAAACGAGCCAGCATGTAGCTTACACTTGGAGAGAGCTCTCCATTGTAGAGCTGACGATGATATGTTCCAGCAGCTTACATCATACATGTCTTCTAGCCTAGGGCAGTAGAGAGAGACAGGAAGAGAAGGAACTTTGGGGTGGGGGTGGGGGTAGACAATGGGAGAAAGGGTTGTGGTCCTTGGAAGGAAGACACTGAAACTAGTGAAAGCGCATGCGCATAAGGGAATCCCCAGAGC
>CM065709.1:1892809-1930309 GCA_017654935.2 Phymorhynchus buccinoides | reverse complement strand
GTATAGTAGTAGTAGTAGTAGTAGTAGTAGTAGTAGTAGTAGTAGTAGTAGTAGTAGTAGTAAGGTAGTAGTAGTAGTAATCTCGCTCATAAAAAAAAGTAGCAGTGCGAACTGCTACTTTTTTTTACATGCAGCACACGATGTGACAAGTAATTGTAGTAGTTGTATAGTAGTAGTAGTAGTAGTAGTAGTAGTAGTAGTAGTAGTAGTAGTAGTAGTAGTAGTAGTAGTAGTAGTAGTAGTAGTAGTAGTAGTAGTAGTAGTGGTAGTAGTAGTAGTAGTAATGGTGGTGGTATAGTGCTAGTAATAAAGACAGCTACTTTTTTTTATGGGCGAAGAAATTTCATGATCGGCATTTAAATTCTTCGCTGGTGCAATTTTCTCGTTAGCAACACGGGAAATAACTCTAAGCACATTTTCTGCATTCTTTACATTTCGGCTACCGGAGAGCGCATGCGCAAATATCCGAAGTATGCGAAGAATGCAAAAGATTACTTCCGGCGAATTCTTTACACGAGCGACCTATTTTCATACGACAGGGGGGAGGGGGAGTTTATAATCAGGATTTTAAGCCCTCCACTGAGGAGGATGTGATATAACCTCAGATGGAAGGGCGTTCCACTCGCTGATCGTCCGTGTCTTTGGCTAGACACTGAGTGTGGACAGCCTTGCCACATGCCATGGTTCATATCATATCATATCAGTTTAGGCTCTGTAGGCTTATGAAGCCTTTTGCCCTCTAGATATTTTTCTCAAATATAAATATTTATTTTCCTTTTTCTTTTTGTTCGCCCGTGAATTACTACGGCTATTGTGTATTTGTTTTGGGTTGGGTTGGGGTTTTTTTGTGGGTTTTTTATTTTTTATTTCTCCAAATTTGTGGAGTACATAATAGTATTAAAATTTTTGTCAATAAGATTTTTGAACCTATTTAGTTCATGCAGCACTGTCGGTGTGTGTGTGTGTGTCAAACAACGGATCTTCTTCTTCTTCTTCTCTTGAGGGCTCACGGTCAATAAACTGTTCATTCTGGCTCCTTTTGGAAGAAAAAAAACTGAAAAATTGGATACTGACGGATACTGAATCAATCATGATGAAAATAGGCAGCACCCATTGAGTCAAAATTATTCAAAGATGCTGGAGACAAAAATGCTGTCAAGCACCTAACATTTTGAACGGAGCCCCCTGGACCTAGGAAGTTCAAATTTTGCATGTGGATAGGTTAAAGGTGTAATTACAACTACATCTAGGCCAAGCTAAAAAATTAACCCCATCTATTATAACCATACATTACCAACACTCAAAACAATTGCATACATACTGCTTAGCTGGAAGAACATAAGCGTTAAACGCTTGTTACCATTCGCTGCTGCCTACTACTTGCGCATGCGCCGCCGGTTTGCCACGCGATATTTGAACGCGGCAATATCGCTACTTAGCGGCGACGTATATATACGTCGGTGGCAAATACTGAAGCGCTCTAGAGGACGTATATATACGTCATGGGCAGCGAAGGGGTTAAGGTAAAAGGTCAAGGTCACTTGAGCTGAAAATGCTACAGAGCATCTGGCGCGATAACGTTTGAATTGAAGGACCTAGCAAGCTCAATTTTGCATGCAGATAGGTACTAAGAATATCTAGGCCAAGTTCGAAAATGAAGGTCAAAGGTCAAGGTCACGAGCTGAAAATGCTGTTGAGCACCTGGCACGATAACGTTTGAACGGAGGGATCTAGGATGCTCAAATTTTGCATGCTGATGGGTTCTTTGGATCGATCTAGGCCAGGTTTGAAAATGAAGGTCAAAAAGGTCAAGGTCACAGGAGCCGAACAAAACTGCTGAGCCTTTGGGCCTGTATTCACATTGTGATATCTTAATGGTTCGTTACCAGCTGCAAGACGAAGCACTGCAGCCGAAAATACTGCTGCATGGCTGGTGATCTAGCGTCTTAACGCTCTAGTTTAAGCTTACAGACATTTTTTTAAATCAATAAATGTCAGATTCTTTCTTTTCTTTTTTTTCCTTTTTTTGTTGATCGCTCAGACAGTTTCCTGATGCGTCATGCTGACGTGTTGCGCCTAACTAAGAAACAGGCCCAGCATGTCCGACTTCGGCTGAAGAAATCTTTGTAAGAATTTATAGAAAAAAAGGCAGGAGAATGGACCAGTGAGATAGAAAAATAGCAGATGACAGTAAGCAAAGGGAAAAGGCAGAGTCAAAGAGAGTGACAGATTAGAGGAAGTTACAAGCACAGAACTTCCAGAAGGTGGGGGAGCTATTTGTACGAAAGACCCCCCACGGGGGATAGAGTTTATTTGGCTTGAATTTTTTTTCCTTTACAGATCAGAGCAAAAATCCAGGAATGTAGCGGAGGAAAGAAAGAACATGGAAGAAGACAACGCAGCTTTTCTGGACGGTGGAATCGTGGTGGTGAGAACAAATTATGCTCGTCGGAAAAAAAAGGGGAAATTAATAATGATGATCATAATATTTTTTTTAAAAACTATGTGTGATCTATTTGTGGTCATAGATGATTGACCTTGTGAATTTAATAGATGTGCTCATGTGCATGCGTACACACACGCACGCACAGTCACACACACACACACACACACACACACACACATTTCGCCTTTGCTGTGCATGGCCACAATCAATCCACAAACACACACTCACACGTGTTTGTGCACACACTCACACACACATTCACACACACACACACACACACACACACACACACACACACACACACACACACACACACACACACACACACACACACACACACTTCTCCTTCGTTGTGCATGGCCACAATCAATCCATTGATTATTGCGCCAAGGAACTGGGGGGTTGGGGGTAGGAGGGGGGGTGTGTCAATTACTCGTGCCGAAAGAAATCGCCTTAAGTTGACCAGGGAAGAAATCTTTCAAGTTAAAAGGAAAGAAAAATAACAGAGAATCATAAGCTAGCTAAGTGTGGATCTGCACACACACATGCACATGCACACACACACACACACACACACACACACACACACACACACACACACACACACACACACACACACACACACACACACACACACACACTCATACACACACAAACGCGCACACTAACACGCAAAGATGGATTCTTCTTACTTTTTGAATTGCTCAAACAGTTTCCTGTCATATGAGGGCAGATGCGTCATGCTGTCGTTATGCACCGACCTAAGAAATAGTTAGGCCCAGCATGTCCGTCTTCGGCTGGAGAAAATCTTTGTAAGAGTTTCTTGAAAAAAAGGCAGAAGAATGGACCAGTAAGGCAGAAAGGTAGTACTATAAATCACAGTAAGCAAAAGGAAAAGACAGTCAAAGAGAGTGACAGATTAAAGGAAGTTACAAGCACAGAAATTCCAGAAGGTAGGGGAACTATTTGTACAACAACCCCCCTCCACCTCCACAATATCACCACGGGAGACACCAATGAATGAAATTCTGTTATTTGTTTATATACCCGCTTGTGGGCATTGTGTACATGGGTTCAACTTTTCCTGGTATACAAGGATTTCTTGTTTTTTAATTTTACCACAAAAGGAAGTTTCTTTTTTTTTCCAAGTTGTCAAACAAGATCTTTGTGTGCCTACTGTATTTTTCAAATACTTTAAAATAAGCATTTGTATAAATTGTGGAAAAAGCAAACTAAAATACCTTCATAAATCAATTTTTGCTTCAGCTGCAGGGGGACATTACCCCTGGACCCCGGCCTTTCAGGTTTTTTTTATTTTGTGTAGTTGCACCCATGTAACATTTAAGAGTTTATTTGGTAGTGGTTTTCTTTTTCTTTTTTTTTTTACAGAAACTGGAACCAGCATGGGCCATGGAGGAAGACTCACCAAATCAGCCTTCAGCTGTCTACAGCACAGCACAGCCCATGTCTGACAACACTTCACTGCTGTCTCTGGACTCAAAGCAACCGTGCTACCTTTGTTCTGCTGCCTTTGTGCTGGTCAGCAGTTTGGAACTCCACCTGGCGTCAGTTCATGGAGAGAAACTGCCGTACTCTGAGTGGACTCAATCTTATGAATCAACTACCCTTTATAGCATCTTAGGCAACAGCGATAGAGAAAAGGTGGGTTATTATTAGAAAGTATTATTTTTAAAAACAATTGCTCAAGTTGCTGCTTGCAATAGAGTGAAATATGTTCACCTTATTGTGTGTGTGATTTTCTTTTTGTTTGTTTGTTTGTTGTTTGTTTCAGAATTATGAACAGATAGTGAAGAACTGTTGTGAATGGGGCTTAATGCTTACTACCGTGAATTTTGGGTTATAAGGCGATATTTGTTTCTCCAATTTCGACCCATGCGCCTAATAAACGAGGGCGCCCTATTAGTGAACAAAATTGTGAGAAGAGAGGCAACGATTGCCGTGTTCAATACAGTCTACTGTGAGTCAGACATCGAAAGTGGTCACGAGTTGCCGATACAACAACAACATACAGTATTTATACGGCGCTGAATCTTGATAGAAATCAAATCAAAGCGCACACACACGTTAGCATCCATAACGCATTCAAACAAAAATGCAATACAAAGCGAACACACACGTTTGACATAAATGGTATAGAGCAGAAACAGACCTAAAGTCAAGAGAGAGAAGAACAAAAAGAGAGTGGAGCCTCAATGACGGGGGAACAGGTGGGTTTTGAGGCTAGATTTGAAGGCTGAGAGTGTCGGTCGCTGACGGAGGGAAAGAGGAAGTTTGTTCCAAGATGTTGGTCCTGAGACAGCAAAAGAGCGCCGACCAACCGTTGAAAGCTTATACCTAGGGATCTGGAGAGAAAGCGGGTCAGAAACAACGTAAAGTGCGACGAATACTCACGTTAAAATGCTTCAAAATCCCTATTATCGTCAGAGATACCGTCCAACAGATGCCTTAACCCTTCATTGGATGTAAACAGCATCATTGTAAAGCTTAAAATGCCATATCTATTCTATCATCCTTACCATTCCACTACAAAGTGCATATTTGTACAAGATTAGCTTGGAAGACAGAAATAAAACCAAGAGTGTCTTACTACCACAACTCCCAATCCAGGTAACTTCCGGTTAAGCAGACTACTCACTTTCTTTCAAGCTAGCATGGAAGGCAGGTTTGTTTTTCTGTTTCTCCAGGAATTTTGTCTCCTGCTTTCAGCTTAATGAGTGTCTTTTGTTTTCCTTTGGTTTTCTTTGTGTTGCTTTGCTACTTGGGTAAGTTCGTTCGGCCCTCCCCCCTTTTTGGTTGTAATCTTTGTGAAGATTTCGGGCCTGTTGGTCAAAAGGTGGGCGTGGCTTCTGGCTTCGGGTTTCGCGTTATGGAATCTACTCCTTCTAAAAAAGGTTGTAGATTCTTCGGCGTTAGTTAGCAAACCTTCAAGTAGTTCAACTAAGGAACCTCAGCCTTCTCCTCCCAGGGATGACAAAGACCGTTTTCTAAAATCTAGTCCTTCAGAAAAGTCTTTGTCCAAGTCAAATCTCGGTCAAGAAGTTCGAGTAAGTCTCATTCTTCGCGTTCGGTTCAAGATACAAAGCAAGTGGTGTCGGAATTGCTGGCTCATTTGCGTTCTACGGGCGAATAGTCTTCGGCCATGCCGTTCTCCTTCTCCCAAGTGGATTCGGCTGGTTTGGTCCAGCACATTTCGGTGGATGATTCTCATGTTGTTGGGTGTTTTGGACGTTGACCCGGCCTTTTCGACGGTTGGTCTTCCACTCCAGGATTCGTTGTCCGTTGAAGATCTCTCACGGATGGAGCTGCAACCGGCATCCGGGTTTTTCCCGAACAAGGTCAGTACGGCTCTTCTAGCCAAGCTAGCTCCCGTACCCCATTGGTTCCTGGCGTTCATGATACCGCACGGGCACTTCCGGTTCTGGAAGAAGAAGCTGCGAAGAAACCGGTGGTGCTGTCCGACTTGTCTTACAGAGCTATAGACAACCGGGCGGTACCCACCGATGCCACCATTACGCCTGGTGATGCCGGCCGAAAAACGGACGATGCCGCTAATGGGGGTAGCTTCCCTGGCGACGGCAGCCTCGGTGCCTTAGGCACCGGGCCGGCATCCGCACCCGGAGTTCTCCGAGCGGACCGGCCACGGCGACATGGTCTCGCGGGTCCACCACGGGCACGGCGGCTACGGCCTCTCCCGTGGGTGGTCCCTGGCGACGGCAGCCTCGGTGCCTTGGGCACCGGGCCGGCATCCGCACCCGGGGTTCTCCGGAGCGGACCGGCCACGGCAACATGGTCTCGCGGGTCCACCACGGGCACGTCGGCTACGGCCTCTCCCGTTGGTGGTCCCTGGCGACGGCAGCCTCGGTGCCTTAGGCACCGGGCCGGTATCCGCACCCGGAGTTCTCCGAGCGGACCGGCCACAGCGACATGGTCTCGCGGGTCCACCACGGGCACGGCGGCTACGGCCTCTCCCGTGGGTGGTCCCTGGCGACGGCAGCCTCGGTGCCTTAGGCACCGGGCCGGCATCCGCACCCGGGGTTCTCCGGAGCGGACCGGCCACGGCGACATGGTCTCGCGGGTCCACCACGGTCACGGCGGCTACGGCCTCTCCCGTGGGTAGTCCCCAGGCCCAGGGCCGTACGACGGCGGGCAGTCAGTCCATGGGACGTTTGCCTCAGCCCGTACCGGTCACGCCCGTTACCGCTGGTATGGTTCTTCAGCGGACCTACTCTCACCAGGAGGTTATGGACCTTTTGTCGGGTTGTTCTTCCTTCGGTCAGTCAGCTCAACCAGCGGCGTCAGTTACGACTTCGGGTCACACGGTGGATTCTATGGAAGAGGTTTTTTTCAGATCCTTCTGTTTCTGTCATTCAAGGGTATCTGGCGGCCTTGCAGCCTTACTGCGCTCCTTCTTTCACGGTTGCAACCGAGAGTTGTTCAACCGTACCCTTGTTGTCTTCCTTCTGAACGAATTTTTGCGGGGGCAACGGCCCCGGCTTCGCCGTTCTTTCGAATGATGTCTGTTCTGGCAGGCATGGTTTCTTCTGATTACAACCATGAGTTGTTCAACCAGTTGTCTCGTTCACCCGTTCCAGTAATCCTTTTTGGTCTGGTTCCGTCCCGATCGAACTATACTGTCCGGCTAACATGATCTTCCATGCCCAGCCGTCAGCTCAGTTGTTTGACTGGGTGGCGTTGAAATGGGTTAAGTCTACGTCACGTTTGCACACTGTTTCGCCTTTTGTCTACATGTTTTCCTTTTCGGTGGGGACATTTCCGCGTCATCTGGTTAGATTTGACGTCATGCGATAGCAACTATGTTGCTCTTTCGGTCTGTCCCTACGTCAGAGGTAGTTTTTTATTTTTACCTTCCAACGGTCTTAGCATGTAGAGTTGGTTACGAAGTGCAGTCGCACATTCGTACCGTGGCTTCTCAGTTTGCTAGTTCAGAGGTTGAATCTGCTGTTTTGCGGATTCTCATCTTAATCATTTAGTACTAGCTGTCTCTTCCCGTCATCGATCCTTTGCTTGCCCATTCTGAACAAGTCTTGTCCAAATGTGGGCCATTTTGTTTTTGACTCAGACTCGCCACTTCGATTTTTCTGGTTCGAAAGGGCGTAGCAGCGTGTGGTGGCCCGGTCCGGCCACTCATAGTCCGTTTTGTATCGGCCTTGGCTGCTCTAGGTGACTCCATGCGGAGTTTGTCATCTCCTGGCTGCTTTTCCAGGATGTTGTCTCGGTGGAGTCCACTCAGGTTCTGCCCCAGGATGATGCTTTCGGTACCCTTCTGTCTCGTGGGTGCCGATTGTCTTTTCTCCGCCTGCAGATCCTCTTCGCTTTCAGATCTTGGACGCAGAGGTCAAGTCCCTTCTGGACAAGGGTGCTGTGATTCCAGTACCCAACCCAGGCCCGGGTTTCTACTCGCGCATGTTCACTGTACCAAAGAAGAACTGTGAGTTCCGTCCAGTGCTGGACTTGTCTCCTCTCAATGCTTTTCTGCGCCCCATGGCGTTCAGAATGGAGACGGCTGCTTCGGTTCACAACTTCATCCAGCCGGGGGATTGGGCGACTTCCATAGACCTCAAGGATGCCTTTTTCCATATTTCGATCCACCCAGATCGAAGGCATCTCTTGAGGTTCGTATGGGGGAACACGACTTATCAGTTCGTAGCCCTTCCCTCCGGGCTCTCTCTGGCCCCTTGGATTTTCACCATGGTGGTCAGGGAGTTCGTCGGCGTGGCCGGGTCCAGAGGGATCCGGCTCAAGGTGTACCTGGACGGCTGGCTCACCTCGGCTCAGTCCAGGGACCGGTGCCAGGAACACACTTCGGAGCTCCAGGACCTGTCCGTCCAGGTTGGTTTTCAACATGAACGTCAAAAAGTCGGATTAGACTCCGGCCCAGGAATTCAAATTTCTGGGGATGGTCTTCAATACCCAGACGTTCACGGTCTGTCCGTCTCCGGATCAGATCCAGTCCATTCAGTCCTTTCGGGAAAGTGTTCTGTTGGCAGGTTCAGCAACGGTTCGTCAACTTCTCAAGTTGCTGGGCATCATGGAGTCTTTGGCAGACCTCTTGCCTCTGGGACGTCTGCACAGGCGTCCGTTACAACGAAAGTGTGCGGAACTCAGGGTTTCTCATCTTCCTCTGGAATCTCAGATTGTTTTGGGCTCGTGGTTTCGTGGCTCAGTTCTCCAGTGGTTGGATCTGGTTTGGCTGGGGTCCTCTGTTCCCAGTCGGCCTCTCCACCATCAAGAATTCCTTTTCACGGATGCATCAAAGGAAGGTTGGGGGGCTCATCTGGACCGGTGAGAGGTTTCGGGGTTGTGGTCCAAGCAGATTCGTCTCTCCACATCAATTTTCTGGAGATGGAGGCGGTTTCGCTCGCGCTCAAAGCGCTACTTCCCCTGCTACGAGGCAAGTGGGTCACAGTTTGTGGCGACAACTCCACTTGCCTCTCGTACCTTCGGCGTCAGGGGGGCACGAAATCGTCTTCACTCTCCAGGAAGGCAGAGGAGATCCTGCTTTGGACTGCACAGAATTCCATTCTTCTAACCGTGGAGTTCTTTCCCGGGAAGTTGAATGTTCTCGCCGACCAGCTGGGCCGTTCCAACCAGGTGATTGCAACGGAGTGGACTCTCGTCCATCAGGTCCTTCAACCCATTTGGTCAATGTGGGGAAACCCACACATCGACTTGTTTGCAACTCGCTTCAGCCGGCGTCTTCCGCTTTTCGTCTCCCCGTTGGCAGATCCCTTGGCATGGGCAAGAAATGCCTTCAGTCTCCAGTGGACGGGTCTGTGGGCCTACGCCTACCCATCCACAGCTCTTCTTCCAAAGGTGTTGGAAAGGTGTGCTCGGGAGCGTCCTGCTCTGATCCTCATAGCGTCAGGATGGGAAACTGTCCGTTGTTCCCCGAGCTGTTAGCTCTCACCCACGTTCCGGGTGTTCCCCTCCAGTTGTCACCAAGTCACTTGTTCAACCGCGGACAGGCGTTCCACATCGAAATCCTGCCGTCCTTCACCTGACCGCTTGGCTACTTTGCGGTCAGGATTGCGGTCACAGGGTCTGAAAGGTGAAACCATTGAAGTGATTCTTCAATCCCGTCGTCAAAGCATGAATACCTTGTATTCCTTGCGTTGGACCTCTTGGTTCAATTTCTGTTCAATGAGTCTTTTTCTCCTTTGCACCCGACTGGTGCTCAGTTTGTTTTCTTTTCGTCTCATTTGCATAATGAGAAGGGCCTCTTGGACCAAACTTGTCAGGTTATAAGTCGGCAGTTAGCACTATTTCGATTGCTACTGGTCGTCAACCTTCCTTTGCTTCTTCTGTCTTGGTTTCCCATTTTTTGGATGGTTTGCGTAATAAGTCGATTCGCCCAACCATCAGACTTCCGCTATGGGACGTTTTTTCTTGTGCTTCACTTTCTCAGGTCAGAATGTGAACCGCTTTCTTCGTTATCTTTTAAGCTTCTTTCTGTTATAACGCTTTTCCTCGTTAGTCTTGCCTTAGCGAGACGTGTGAGTGGTATCCACGCTCTTAGCGGTTTAGTTAATGATTATGAATTCGCGGAGGATGGTTCCTCGATCTCCCTGGCTTTTCTACCGGAATTCCGTGCGAAAAATCAATCGGCTCAGCAAGCTTCTCCGTTGGTTGTTATCGAAAGTCTCTCTAACATCCTCGCTCCGGACGATGAGGAAAATGTCTGTGTCCGGTTCGCTGTTTGCGGGCATATCTCCTTCGTTCAGTCTCGTTCCGTAGCCAGAAACGCCGCCTTTTCATTTCTTTGAATTCCAACTATTCAAATGATATCCGTAAGGCCACTTTGGCTCGCTGGTTAGTCGAGTTGATTCGACTAGCCTACTCCCACGCCGATCGTTCTGCGCCCCCAGGTATACGGGCTCACGAAGTTAGGGCTATTAGCACCTCACTAGTCTTGGTCAGGGGTGTTCCAGTCCCTTCCATTATGTCCTCCGCCTTCTGGAAGTCGGAGACTACATTTACCTCTTTCTGCCTGCGCGAGTTTTCTACTCTCCGGCAGGACAACACGTTTGGCATTCGACGTGCTGTGTTGTCCTCCAAGACGGTGTCCTTTTGAGGTTTGACTTATTGTCTGTTTGTTTTTATAGACTTATGTCTTTTGGGGGATATGTAAACATGATTTGCTGTTTTACCTTCTTATTTTAGATGGTATGTGTGTGTTTATGTGGTATCTCTGTCATGGTTTGTTCCATGGTTCTCAGAGTAGTGCTAAACCATTACCCACCTCCTTGTTGGTAATCATGCACTTTGTAGTGGAATGGTAAGGATGATAGAATAGATTGAGGAATTTTTATTAATTCTACTATCTATTTTATCTATATACTTACCATTCCACTACATTTAATTGACCCACCCACCTCCCTCCTAATGGTTTTTGAACGTGTACCTTCCCTTTTTATTAGATGCTTGCTTTCAAGAAAGTGAGTAGTCTGCTTAACCGGAAGTTACCTGGATTGGGAGTTGTGGTAGTAAGACACTCTTGGTTTTATTTCTGTCTTCCAAGCTAATCTTGTACAAATATGCACTTTGTAGTGGAATGGTAAGTATATAGATAAAATAGATAGTAGAATTAATAAAAATTCCTCAAATTCTATCAAGTTTTGGAGAAGAATTGTCCAAACACTGTGGCACAAGCTAGGGATGAGAACATTACGTGTATTACCGTTTTTGATTACCCCGCCATGTGGGCAGCCACACTCCGACTTGAGGGGATTTTGGAAACTGGTGATGTTATGCTAGGAGCTTGTCATGGCTAGAGACAAATCCTCGCATAGCTATGCAGAACATAGCAACATTTTGATGTAGCCTTGGTGTTCTGGCTTATGTCAACTGGTCTGACACAGCCTTAAGCCAAGGCAAGTTGTTTTTTTCTGTTGCAAATTACAAAGAGAGACCCATTAAAAATGTGGACACAACTGATTCTGACCCCTTGGTTTCAAAGCTAGAACTAAGCACCCCCCACGTGGGGATACCGGGAGTCTTTTGTATTAATAGTTCCCCCACCTTCTGGAAGTTCTGTGCTTGTAACTTCCTCTAATCTGTCACTCTCTTTGACACACACATATACAAACACACACATGCACACACACACACACACACACACACACACACACACACACACTTTTCACCTCATTTTAATTCAAGATTTGTTTATGTCTGTTTTGTTTTTGTTTAATTAATGTATTTATTTAAGTCTAATATCACCATTATTGTGAACAGACTTTAAATTAAATCAATCAAATCATTGACTCTGCCTTTATCCTTTGCTTACTGTCATCTACTTATCTTTCTGCCTTTACCGGTCCATTCTCCTGCCATTTCCTCCAGCTGAAGTCGGACTTGCTGGGCCTATTTGTTAGTTAGGTGCATAACGGCAGCATGACGCATCTGTGCTCATAATTGACAGGAAACTGTCTGAGCGATCGAAGAAGAAGAAGAACTGAGCATCACCCGGGCTTGGCTGATGATGGACCCCAAGGTCCGAAACAGCTGTCCTAAGCAGGGATCTGCCCCCTCCCCCATTGGGAGGAAAACGTTTCAAGTGTTCAAATGCTTCGGCTGTTGGGATGATCCCTGGAGTCTTTTAGCCAAGGTACAACAACAACGACAAAGCTAAGACAGAACTGATACATGTATGACCTTGATCACCCATTTGCAGTTTTTATTTTCAATTAAAATGACCTATTTTGTTTGTGTGGGGTTTTTTTTTTACCCCTGCAGAAGCAGGAACCAGCATGGTCTGACGACGCTTCTGGGTCACCGCTGTCTCTGAACATCGGCCACTTGTGTCATCTCTGCTCCACCGCCTTTGCGCTGGTCAGCCGTTTGGAGCTCCACCTGGCGTCAGTTCACGGAGAGAAACTGCACGTCATTTCACCGGAATCCTGCTCCCCTGAACGAGTCGACACGGATCACACGGACATAGACGAAAGGTTGGGGAGGGACACTTTAAAAAATAAAGGAAGCAATATCGCTTACTCCGGTAAGAATAGAGGGAGGAAGAAGAGAAACGTTCAGCATGTCTGCGAAGTGTGCCACAAGGCTTTCCCGCGTGCTTTTTCCTTAGCCCGACACCGAGCGATGCACTCCGCCAATCAACGACCTTTCGCCTGCGAGCTCTGCGGAAAGCAGTTCACTCAGGCGGTGTCGTTGAGAAAACACAAACGGATTCACGTGAACCCCAAGCGTTACCCCTGCGACGTTTGCGACGCCGTTTTCGAGCGCTACAATGCGCTCAAGGCTCACAAGCCGGTCCACAACGCTCCCCGGGCCTACGTCTGCGAGATCTGCCACAAGACGTTCGCCCACTCCGGCGATTTGCCGCGGCACCGGAGAATCCACACAGGGGAGAGGCCTTTCAAGTGCCCGCACTGCGATGCGGATTTCGTGCGGGCGGGGAACCTGCAGAGCCACGTTAGTGCTGTGCATGCGGGGCAGAGGCCACATGTGTGTGATATATGCGGCGCGGCTTTCGCCCAGATGGGGAACCTGACGGTGCACAGGAGGAAGCACACGGGGGAGAAGCCCTTTGTGTGTGATGAGTGTGGGAAAGGGTTCGCCAGTTCTAGTTGTTTGACCTCGCATCGCATGACGCATACCGGGGAGAAGCGGCACGTGTGTCCGCATTGTCCCGCCGCTTTTGTGTGGTCCAAGTATCTAAAGAAGCATCTAGTGACGGCCCATTTATAGTGGAGGTCATTTGCACGTTTGTGTTTTTTACTTTTTCAATGTTGACATTTAACTCTTCTAGCACCTTGTATTTTTGGACGTTTTTGGTTGTCCGTTGCATCTCAACCGACAAGAGGGGAATAACTATTTCTTTTGAGTGCGCATGCGTTGTTTTAATGGAACAATCACTGGCGTAAGCTGGCATAATGGACAAACACGTGGCAGGGCACTTGGCAGTGAATGTCTTTGCATTTGGTGGGAGTGTAGAGTGATGTACTGGGAGAAGGGATGAGATGGGAGGGGATGCGGAATGGGGAGGTAGGTTGGTTAGCAGACAAGAAAAAGATTGAAGGGGTGGTTGTGTTTGTGTGAGTGTTGTTTTTCTTCTTCTTCTTGCAGTTGACAACTGCCATCATCTTTTTGATGGTTCTGTTGTGTGTAAAAACTGGGGACTTCGGTCATGTAGATAAGATATCTGTACACAGTAATAATTCCTTGGCCGCCCAGATGATCGGCTTGAATGGCTGGGGGAAAGATGGGACAAGTTGAATGTAGGATTGGGGAATACTGGAGGGAAATGAGAGGGGCAGGGTCAAAGAGGGAGGGAGGGGGATTGGGGGGGGGGGAGGGGAGGGGTGCTGTTTAGATCCGGGACTTGAAGCTCTCCACCGAGGCCGATGATACTTCCTCAGGTGGGAGGGAGTTCCACTCAGAGATGGTCCATGGAAAAAATGAAAACTTTCTGTAGCTGGTTTTGCAAGAGGGGAGGAGGTATGTTGCTTGGTGGGACTTTCTCTCGTTTGTCTTGTTGGTGGGTGGAGGGATGGGGTGTTGATAGTGACGTCACCGTGGTGGAACTTCAAGAAGGTCGTCAGTCTGGATGTGCGCCTTCTGTTGGCGAGTGGGGTTCTTCAGTTTAACGTCCTTCCACTAAAAGTGAGGGTATTAAGGTTAAATCAATGGCACTAGATTATGTTTGGGATTGTCTGGAATACGAGTTATACTACCATTGTTTAAAAGGTAAAGAGATGAGTCAACTGTCAATAAAACGGTTATTGGTTATGACTGGACATCCTTTTTCCCAAAATGGTCCATGGGCATTAACCCTTTCAGCACCAAAGTCGCATTTTAGCACCACAGTGATTTAACACCCATGTCACTAAAAGGCATCAAATTGGGGTCTATTATCCCCAAAGACCCTATTGTTTTAGTTTGGGGAAGTAAGGATAGACCTTATTTTATGCATGTCACAGAAGAATCCCCAATACTGCTGATGGATTTTGTTCTCTACCCAGGTAAATTTAATGGAAACTTTTGGCTGAAATATGGCTGGCAGTGAAAGGGTTAAAGTCACCAGTGTCTAGATATTTATTAGACTGGTCTGACTGAATCAGCATAGCCATTCTGTATTAATATCGTTTGGTCTTTGGGGTAAATAGACTGAAACAATTGTTAATGCATTATGATTTACTTGCACCCTGACTGCACAAGCGTGCAACCCGGGAATGTCTGGTGGAACAGGACTGGCACATGGTGTGTTTCTTTCAACTTCATGAATGTATGTCCAAACATTTATTTTTGTATCATTACCAACGTTTTGGATAATAGGTGGAAAGTAATGATTAGGTAACTTAGGTAGTTTGTCTTTTCGCACATTTAGTGATTGCAAAGCTAATAATATGTTGTATTTTTCTTCTGCTGATTGTTACACTAGCTGATCTTTACTGGTTGTGATGGATCGACAATTCCATTGCAACACTTTAAGATCTTTAACTAACATATGTTTATTTATTTAAGAAAATTTATATAGCGCTTCACCTGTTAACCCTTTCGCCACCATCCATTCTTCAGCTTCAGCCCAAAAAATACCATTAAGCTTAACTGGGTAGAGAAAAAAAAACGTATCTGCAAATTAGGGAATTTCTCTGTGACGTGCATAGCATTAGGCCTTCCCTTACCTCCCAAAATTAAGAAAATAGGGGCTTCAGATAACACGCCATGATTTGATGCCTTTTAGTGACATGGGTGTCAAACCATTGTGGTGCAGAAATGCGACATTGGCGGCGAAAGAGTTAAAGGAAATACTAAGAAAATCAAATCACAGTGTCATATGATGTCAAATATACACTTAACAGTCAAATGTGATGCGCATGAAATTCACAATGTCAATGAACCAAGTTTTCATGATCACCAGTGATAATGTACTCTGAACATGTTTTTTCCACGGTTCAGGAGATCGCGAGAAGCATAGTAGGTCCTCTGGGTGAGGGTGGAAGGACCTAGGGTGGAAGTGGTGAGGCCGTTCAGTCTTCTTTGGTCTGGTCTAGAGTAGCCCGTTGAGCCCTGGCTAGAATGCTGGTCCAGACTGTGTAGGTGGAGTGAAGGCCATCATGGCAGTGACGTCCCGAGGCCCCGGTCATAGGCTATTGACCTATTAAAATTAAAAATATTATTTTCCCATGTCAGGACACATGACTATTTGATTTTTTGGACGCTGGCACACTTTGTCATTGATTTCTGCAAGAGCTATGCGCGCTAGGACACTATTTCACGATTTCACGAGTCTCAGGACAGTTTGTCCTATACTTTTCGATCCTCGGTGCATCACTCATTGCATGGAGGATCTTGCTGGTCGTTGGTAGACTCGCGTAGCTGATGAAGGACACATTCTTGTCGTCACACAGCTCCGACGGCAGCAGGGCGTTAAGCAGATACCCTTACACGTTCAGTTGGGGGTGTTTTTACTGGTGCCACCTTACTGACGATTTTCAGCTGAGGATGGCTTTTCGAAATGGCTTTGATGCAGTTCACAAACTCTTCAGAGCAGCTTGTGGGTGTCTTGTTCTTCAAATCGTTAACCCCACAGTGGATCAGCAGTGTATCATAATGTCTTTCTGATGGTTCAGTGGCTTTCTGGAACACTGGTTGGATGCCTTGCATTTTGAAAGCTTTTTCCGTTTTGCCTTTGAACCCAAAGTTACGACCTCCAGAGCCTATTCTTATTGACATTGTTGAGCACTGAATCTTGAATGAACAGGACACAAGGAAGATCGTTATCACTTTCACTTTGATCATGACTGTGTTCTAGAGTTGGACGATGATGTAATTTGTTGGACGTTTTTCTGATCTTTGGCGGAACTTTGTTTGATTTTGTATTTTTGTTTTTTCTTGCGTTTTTTTTTACACATTGATCATGCTCTCTGTTGTTTCGTTTTCTTTCGTGCTCTCCCTGGGGGGTACTTTTGATTGACTTTGAGGCTCGGAACGCAAGGCGTCAGCATAAGAAGAGTGACTCAGAGTTTCTGCTGCAACTATTGGTCAACCTTTGCTTTTTCCTTTGATAGATTCGACTCGATGATTTTGGACTGATTCTCGATTGTTTTTTTCAAGATTCGTGAGTCTGTTACATAGGGATCCAACTAAGCCTTCAAGATCAAGTATCTCACATACCGTTTCCTTCGCATTTCCGTCGTCAAAATGTTCGTTCTTTTTTTCTGGCGTGCTGCAGAAGATGAGTCGAAACTGTCTTCGCCATTCAGTCGAAGCAATCAGTTTCTGTTTTTCCGGCTGACACATGGGTTTACAAATCACACTCAAATTACTTACATCTTTAGTCAGCACTGATGATATCCCTCTTCGTGCACTGTTTTTGGCCAGGCTGGTGCTGTTTTATTTGATTACCGGACTAGTCCCACCCGGACTTTTCCCACCTAGGACTATTCCCACCCGGACTTTTCCACCTAGGACTTTTCCAACCTGCAGTTTTTGTGTGCAATTCCTCTGAGAAACTACATTTTCTCGTCTGGTGCATAGTTTTCACTAGAGTAAGCACACAAACATCTGTTTGTATCTGGCAGTCATAGTCGGAAATGACATGCTATAAACAGAAGCTTGTTCAATTGGGTGTGAATAGTCTGGGTGGGAAAAGTCCTAGGTGGGAAAGGTTCGGGTGGGAATAGTCCTAGGTGGGAAAAGTCCAGGGTGGGAAAAGTCCGGGTGGGAAAAGTCCGGACACCATTTTATTTACCATTGTAAACAATTTCAGCAGCCTCTAGCACAGGTTTTGAACTGTAGCCACCAGCCATCTTGTGTGTGTCATGTGTGTGAGTGTTGTTGTTGTTGGGTTGTTGTTTTTTGTCGGGGGGGGGAGCGGTAACCAATACATCGCATATTATAAAGGGAATACTTGAGACTGAAAAATAAAGTTCCATGTGTAAAGCCATATAAATAAATGTCCATTTCCTCCACTTTCTCATATATGTGGTAAGATTTAACGTGGTGACAGCCCTGACATGGCCTTAGTTGTCAACGGGGCTATAATTTTAATCTTAGTCTCCATTTCCTCTTTGTATTTCAAATTTTTAAGGGAAGCTTAAAAAACAACCACAGTTATGCCACATTTAAAGGTAAAACAAAAACAAAACAACCACCAACACACACACACACGCACACACACACACATACACACACGCAACTAAAGATATCACAAGGATAAGACACACTTGAGTTTGTCGCCACCTGGCAGTGAAATCGTCAACTAAGCCACTCCTTGAAATATGTGTGTGTTTGTGTATCTCTCTTCAAGTATTTACATGTATGTACGTGTTCACACATATTTGGGTGAATTTGGATTTTTTTTTGTGGACACATCTGTTGCAGATGAAAAGATTCTGTACATGTATGTATGTGTGTGTGTGTGTGTGTCTGTCTGTCTGCCTGCAACCATGTATTAAAATGCATGTGGATGTGCACACACAGGGCTCGCAATCGTCCCTCAAAACAAGGGGTCCCAGGGACTCCTTCACTTACAGTATATATAGGGTCCTAGAGGCGGGACAGAGGGTCTCAATGACATTGTGAATGCTAAAAAAGAATGTTTCTAGTGCATCCCTTGGACTCCCTGCACATTCTTTTAGAGGGTCCTTCAGAATTTTAGTACTTCATATACCCCCAAATGGGGGTCCCTGGGAGCCCTGACACATATTTGGGTGAATTTCTATTTTGTTGCCATGTGAACTCTGATGAATCATCTTTGTGTGTACTCTTCGATTCATTTTATTTTGAATTGTTATGGTGTGCACTCTTGTGCATGTATTGACTTGATATTGAACTTGTGATAAGAGACTTAAAAATCAAAATGACGGCATGAGTTTTAACATTTTTTGCTAAAGAAAATATTGATAATTTCCAGGGGTGATTCTCTATAAAGTTAATAAAAAAAATAATACCAACGTTCTATCCTTATTCATTTTTTAAAAATATTGAATTAAACGGTCATAATTGCAAAAGAAACATTTCTTATTTGCATTACAACCCACCGATCCATATTTTGGGAGGTGGGTGTTTTTAAAGACCCCGCACGTCACAGGTCAAAATCGCGGTTTTCACATGTTTTCCCTCTTATAGAAACAACTAGTAAGGAATCTTAAGAAATCTTCCTAGTATAAGAGGGAATGGGACACGTGACATGCAGGGTCTTTAAGGGTTGTGGTGGTGGGGAGGTACTTTTATTTTTAGTATTATTGTCACTTCTGCCAATGTTTTTGCCTTTTAAACTTTGGTCTGTCTGTGTGTTGGGGAGGGGGGTATTTTAAGTTTTAGTATTATTGTCACTTCTGCCAATGTTTTTGCCTTTTAAACTTTGGTCTGTCTGTGTGTTGGGGAGGGGGGTATTTTAAGTTTTAGTATTATTGTCACTTCTGCCAATGTTTTTGCCTTTTAAACTTTGGTCTGTCTGTGTGTGTGGGTACTGTAAGTGTGCAACATAAAAAAGAATCTTTATTAAGAAACAAAAATGTCCAAATAACTTAAAACTGGGTGTGGGGGGTATTTTAAACTTTTTAGTATTATTATTGTCATTTCTTGCCTCTAAAGGGGGGGGGGGGTTGGTGTGTATTTTAATTTTTAGTATTATTATTGTCGTTTTGTCTGTCTGTGTGTTGTGGAAGAGGTGGGGGTGGGGGGCGTATTTTTTATTTTATTAGTATTGTCATTTCTGCAGCATTTTTGCCTTTAATGTCGGTCGGTCTGTGTGTTTTAGTATTATTATTGTCATTTTTGCCTCTTATCTTTGGTCTGTCTGTGTGTTGTCGAGGTTTGTTTGGGGGTTTTGGGGTGGGTTTTTTTGCTGTCCCATCTTCTGGGCTGTACTTCTAGTTGCTCCCACGCCACTCGTTCCGAATCCCAATTCGCAGCTACACTCGGGTTTGTTCAAGTCGCAGAAACCAAGACCAGCAGTCCAAGGGGAGCGAATCTATGTTAGGCCGTCAGGAGGCAACCAACCGAGGAGACATTGCACTTCTGCTGAGTCACTCCGGTGGCGTTCAGTGGAGCCTGTTCAGAACACCACCTACTAAGCCCCCTACTGACGACACTATTCTCTTAGTCACGGAGCCAGCGTGAGTGAGGTCCTCCCCCGAGGGCGCCACCACGACCGTCCACCGACAGCTCCCCAGAACACACTGATCCCCATGACTTTGACCCGAACGCACCAAGGCATAGACTGGATTGGAAACCGAAAGTGAGGTCACCATGAGAGCAGGGCATGCAAAGCCACAGAATTTGAGACATTTTTTAATTTTATGATTGATGGAAAATGAGGCCGATGATAACGATGATGATGATGCTATGGAGTTCCGAATCGGTCTGAGACTGCATGGCAGGGCTGTATTCTACGCTTCCTTTCATAATGATATCCCGGCGTTAACCAGGCCCGAGAACTACAGACACCTGCAGTGTTGGTCTTGCAATTAGAGCAACACTCTCAGAATCGCATCCGTTAAGCGGATGAAACTCGACTGTGTGGTTTCAGTCTTCCCATTGAGCCCATAGCCACTCACTCTGGGTAGGAGTCGGTCCAGGACCGAAAAAAAACCTCGCCTCTGATGGGATTCGAACCCAAGACCTCCCAGCCAGTAGTCCGCGACGCTAACCACTACACCACGGCGGCTGGTGGTATTTTAATTTTTAGTTATTATTGTCATTTCTGACCCCCAAAAATTGCCTCTAAACTTTGGTCTGTCTGCATGTTGTGTGTGTGGGAGGGGGGGGGGTATTTTTTTATTTTCAGTATTATTGTCATCTCTGCCTTTGTTTTTGCATTTAAAAACTTTGGTCGGTCTGTCTGTGAAGAGCATTATCCAAAGATTACAAACATATGATTGAATTTGATTGAGGGTTATTGATTTGATTGAGGCGCAAATGACTTTCCATTCAGTTTTGGAAACTAAAGGAACTTTTATGCAGAATTTGTATGCAGTTTTTGCATACTCTTTCTTACTCATACACATTCTCTCTCTCTCTCTCTCTCTCTCTCTCTCTCTCTCTCTCTCTCTCTCTCTCTCTCTCTCTCTCTCTCTCTCTCTCTCTCTCTCTCTCTCTCTCTCTCTCTCTCTCTCTCTCTCTCTCTCTCTCTCTCTCTCTCTCTCTCTCTCTCTCTCTCTCTCTCTCTCTCTCTCTCTCATACACACACACACACACTCTCCCTCTCTCTCTCTCTCTCACACACGCACGCACACACAAACAACAACAACATAATACGGTATTTATACGGCGCTGAATCTTGATATAAAGGAGTTTTTGCATACACTCTTTCTTACTCATACACATTCTCTCTCTCTCTCTCTCTCTCTCTCTCTCTCTCTCTCTCTCTCTCTCTCTCTCTCTCTCTCTCTCTCTCTCTCTCTCTCTCTCTCTCTCTCTCTCTCTCTCTCTCTCTCTCTCTCTCTCTCCCATACACACACACACACTCTCTCTCTCTCTCTCACACACACACACACACAACAACAACAACAACATACGGTATTTATACGGCGCTGAATCTTGATATAAATCAAATCAAAGCGCACACAAACGTTAGCATTCATAACGCATTCAAACAAAAATGCAATACAAAGCGAACACACACGTATGACATAAATGGTATACAGCAGAAACAGACCTAAAGGCAAGAGAGAGAGAAGAGAAAGGAGAGTGGAGCCTCAATGACGGGGGAACAGGTGAGTTTTGAGGTTAGATTTGAAGGCTGAGAGGGTCGGTCGCTGACGGAGGGAAAGAGGAAGTTTGTTCCAAGATGTCGGTCCTGAGACAGCAAAAGAGCGCCGCACACACACACACACTAATAAAACATGATTCAAAACCAGACTATTCACATTATTTTGTATTTCACAACATAAGCCCATTCCAAACGCATTACCACAAACACAACAAAACGATTTAGCATACACAATACCACAACATTATTAGAAGTAATAATGCATGTTATACTACCCATGCTAATGAAGTCCTGGTATGTATGTCACAGTCGTTTCCGACCATGACTGCCAGATAGCAGAGTGGACAGATGCTGTTCCGGCGGGCTGGGCTAGAATTTGTTTATGGTGGAGATGCCTTGCCCAGGGTACATCCCCACTCTCTCGGACAAAGGGAGTTGAGGACACAGCTGGCATTGAGGAAGATCCACAAAGGCCAACCAATCCCTTTGGCTGCAGCACTAGAGCCAGTGCAGATGCTGCTGACCAAGCCATGATTATTTTTTTTATCCTACAGTCAAACCTCTATTTTAAAACTTCCAAAAAGTCAGAAAAAATTGGTCTTAAATTGGTAGAGGGGTCTTGAAACAGAGGTCAGTTTTGTTACATAAAATATAGTAAGCTACATTAATCCGTTCAAAAAAGAAGAAATTTTAAACATTTAACAAGTCTCTAAGTCCAATTAACCAACTACATGTAACACAAAACAACATGTAGTTGAAACCAACTTAATGTACACACCTTCTGTTTGCACTAATCTTATATTCAACTCTCTAAATTCCACTCAGTGAATTTCAAGGTCGTCCTCACGTGGCAAATGCCCTGACTTAATACAAAAACAAAGATAATTTTGTGTTTTGAATAAATTGAAACAAGGCAAAACATTTTCAAAATAAATATAACTATATAAATCATAGTTTTGAGCTCCAAACCACTTTTTACGATGTCTCATAGAAAATGTTCGCTAGGACACAACATTTATTTTGCCTTGGTCGAGTTAAGTCAGGGCATTTGCCACGTGAGGACGACCTTGAAATTCACTGAGTGGAATTTAGAGAGTTGAATTAGAAAGGTCAGCGTAACTCGGGCAGAACGAGTGTGGGCAAATTAATAGTCTAGTATAGAAAATGAACACTCGTGGCCAATGCCCTTTATGAAACGGAACAAATGACTTGAGACTGCATGGAAGCTCAGAATACAAATATGAATATGGATGTTTATATCAGTACAGGCCAAGGCCCCTAACTGAAAGGGGTCACAGAGTATAATGTGTGAAAATCAATACAACAAAATCGAAGCTGAGAGGGGAGGGGGGAGGGGGTAGCTAACCTACGTAATTTCCCATAATTCTTCTTCTTTTTTGATCGCTCAGTTTCCTGTCAATTATGAGCATAGATGTGTCATGCTGCCGTTATGCGCCAATCTAAGAAAAAAATAGGCCCAGCGAGTCCGACTTCGGCTGAATGAAATCGTTTTGAAAGTGTTTCTTGAAAATAGGCAGGAGTATGGACCGGTAAGGGCAGAAAGATAGTAGATGACAGCAAGTAAAGGGAAAAGGCAGAGTCAAAGAGAGTGACAGATTAGAGGAAGTTACAAGCAGACAACTTCCAGAAGGTGGGGGAACTATTTATACAAAAGTGTTCGGGGCATCCCCACGGAGGGTCCCACATTTCAATGGCTTCAAGAATTTAATATATTTCATTGAAATACAATATGAGAGTGAACCTGTCTGTGGCGCTACACATGATAATTGGTGAGTCTTGTTTACTAATGAGTTTACTATCGAGAACGAGTTTATGATGTCAGTGCCGCCATTTTGGTTTCTAAAATGTGGTCGTCATCAATGATTGAAAAAACGCTCTCCAAAATCGAACAAATCCATTGTCCTCTCAATCGTCACCATTTTGGTTGGTCACACACTTACTGTTACCAAAGAAACACAGCGTCATTGCTCATTCCCGATTGGTGATACATACATTATGCAGAGCTTCGATCAGATTGTTGGCGGGCCCGGGCCATTGACCCGAATTGATGGTGATTTGACCCCTCATTTTGTGCAGCCATGGGTCATCTGACCCATGAGGTCTACAATAAATTTTAAGTGTAATACTACAGTGACACATTATTGGACAGGAAATTTTCTGTAATCAGGGGTCATGTGACCCATGAAGTTTGAAAACAATCTGATGCCATGCATATTAATTAATTAATAATTTTATTTCATATAGCGCTAAAATCCATACAGTAGTATGCTCGATCAGACGATGCGCTTTACAGTAGCAACATTAAAAACATGCATTGAAATCAACAAGATAGTCATACTACCAACATTCCAGTGCAAAGAAATAAAGTAACAAAAATAACATGATTCTCACTCACAAAGACATCCACCATCACTGTCACTCTCTGATAACACCTCACCCTCGCAGAAACTAATAAAAATGTCAACAAGCAGCAGGAAGGAATGCACCAATACATGCATACACACGGCCCACACACACACACTCACTCACTCTCTCTCTCTCTCTCTCTCTCTCTCTCTCATTATACAGGATCCCTGATAAAATTATATAATTTAAGCGACACACTTTACGTAACATGAATATAAACATTCTGGACACAACAAAATAAACAAAATCTAACAATATAAAAAAAGAAAAATACTAAATTTGTGCACTAAATGATTATATTATAACACTAAACACACACACACATATATACACATGCATGCGTGTGTGCGCACACGTACGCACTAAGAGAGAGAGAGAGGCTACAAGTACATAGCTTTCCTCACGCCAAACATCAATCAAGGTACTTTCTGAAGAGATGTGTTTTCAGTTGGGATTTGAAGGTTTGGAGACAGGTGACTTTTCTGAGAGAAAGGGGTAGAGAATTCCAAATTGTAGGTCCGGAAACAGAGAAAGCCCTTTTGTCGTAGGAATTCAGAGAATACCTAGGAACAATTAACAGAGAAGAGTCTTGAGACCTAAGTGTTCCAGGAGGCATGAAAAGGTGGAGAAGCTCCATATGATGTAATGAGTCTGTAAATGGTGATACACATAATGTAATGAGTCTGTAAATGGTGATACACATGATGTAATGAGTCTGTAAATGGTGATACACATGATGTAATGAGCCTGTAAATGGTGATACACATGATGTAACTAGTTTGTAAATAGTGATGCACATGATCATATTAGTGAGTCTGTAAATGGTGACATAAGTGATGTAATAAGTCTGTAAAATGAATGGTGACACACTTGATGTAATGAGTCTACAAATGGTGACACACAAGACATTAACCCTTTCACCGCCAATGTCGCATTTATGCACCATATTGGCTTACCACCCATGTCTCTAAAAAGCTTTCAATCCACATCTGTTATCCGAAGACAACATTTTCTTAATCTTGGGAGGTAAGGAAAGGCCTAATGTTATACATGTTGCAGAGGAATTTCCAATATTGAAGGTAATTTTTTTTTTTTTCCCTACCCAGTTAAGTTTTAATGGTATTATTTTGGCTGAAAAATGGCTGGCGGTGAAAGGGTTAACAAGTTTGTCAGTGGCGATACAGGGTTCATTCAGAATGATGAAGGTGATAACACACATCTCAACAAATTGAACATGATCATTGTGACCCCTCCCTCTCTCTCTCTCTCCCCCTCTCCCTGTCTCTCTCTCCCCCTCTCTTCCAGCATCTAAGGTTTGATTAACTACCGCAAACACATTATTCAGACAACAAGATATTCCGAACATGAAAGCACACTTTTAAATATCGGACTCCCAACATATTCTGAACATTAAAACACACATTTAAATCAGGCTACAACAAGATTTTCTGAACATGAAAACGCACAGACTACAAGATTTTCTGAACATGAAAACACATTTATATCAGACTACAAGATATTCTGAACATGACGAGATGCCTTAAAACTAATGCAACATTGAAACATGATGCGCTTACACAACTTATACATTATCTTAAAATATATACATATAAACTTACAGGAATATTCTTATGCATCTCTTCTCTCTGAACCTACATCTCGACAAAGTGGCTAGACAACACAGAAAAATCCAACACGCACTTTGATGCAATGATATCTAATCCACATCATCTTTAATTTTTCTAAAATTAAAATGACCAACTTCAATTGACTGATAAAGGAGAGAGAGAGAAAGAAAGAGGAGAGAGAGACATGGAGAGAGAGAAGAGAGAGGCGCATTGAAATGTTGGGAGCAGAGCGAAAATGGTGTTTTACGTCCTCTTTGTCTGAATCAGACACATATGGGACATTTGTAAATACAAATATGGTGGGAACAATACTGGAGGCAATGCCCGGAGGCAGTACGAAACCAGTAAAGTCCAGATTTTTTAAAATTAATACAGATAGCTGTAGCGGTGACCACGCCTCGGTTAAACCTCATCGGCTATGGCACCGCCACGAGAAATGTTGGGAACGGGAAGGGACCCAAAATATGTGAAAGCTTGGGGTGAATTGGAGAGGGGGTGTGGGGTGGGGTCAGGTGTGTGTGAATAAATGAATGCAAGGATAGAAATGGTGGGAAAGAGGGCAGTTCTTAATGTTCTGATAGTCGCTTGTCCAACTTCTTGCGAAACATGATTTGTTGTCGATTTTTCCTTAGTTTTGTTTCCATTTTTAATGCATGCAAATGTGTTTCCTTGCTTGTATTGTGCTTGTAATTTCACCTAACATGATAATAAAGTAGTTTTTACTTTTGACTTTGACTTTGACTTGACACACACAAAAAAGGATAGAAATTGTCCAAGCTCATGGAAAATGTGTGAAGTAGTTAATCAAATCCCCCCCCTAAAAAAATATATTAAAAAAAACTGACTGATTTTTTTTTTAATAATACAAGTGAAATGAATAAGGGGAAGGAACTTCTCGTAAATTAACTCCCTTGTCTTACCAAAGTTATTTATCGCACCGATTCGCCTGCAAAGTGAAAGTAGTTGCCACAACAATACAGACCCAAGTTCATTTGGTAAAACAAGGGAGTTAATTTACGAGAAGTTCCTTCCCCTTATTCATTTCACTATATCCTATCTCTTAGCCTCACTATTTCATATTTAATGTGATACAAGTTTGTAGGTCTAGAATCAATCAGTCTTCTGTTCTGGCATCATGTGGTTGCTATAGCAAACACATTGTGTCTGATGAAGAATGGAAAAAAAATGAAGAGGCAATTGTGACCTTAGGAAGTTAAACAGCCTATCAACTACTGATGACTAATAAAAGTTCTTCTTTTTCTGCATTCCCAGGCCATAATGGGTAAGTATGTATGCGTCTGAATTCAGTTTTCACTGGTCTCCCCACAGCTGCATACAGCCGACACATTCCGATTTCGGAGGAGCTCAAAGGAGAAAAATTATTTGAAAGATTTTTTTTTATTTTTTAAGGGCCAATAAGTCAGAAAATTATAGGCAGATGACAGAAAGCAAAGGGAAAAGGCAGAGTCAAAGAGAGTGACAGATTAGAGGAAGTTACAAGCACAAAACTTCCAGAAGGTGGGTGAACTATTTTTACGATGGACCCCCCCTGGTATCCCCATGGGGAGAAATAAAAGTTTGAAAGCTTAAAATGTGATCTCCTTCCTTTAGGTCAAAACACTTAAACCTCTACATTAACTCTTCATTAACACTCACAACACCACCACCAACATTCCAACACAACCGCCAGCCATTTTTCCCAGCCATTTTTCGTGAGCCAAAAATATATCATTAAACTTAACTGGGGAGAGAGAAAAAAATACTATTTGCACTATTGTGAATTCCTCTGTGACACGTCTAACATTAGGCCTATCCGTACCTAAACATCAGGTCTAAAATTAAGAAAATAGGGTCTTTAGATAACAAGCCCTGATTTGATGCTGCTTTTTAGTGACATGGGTGTTAAAACAATTGTGTGTGCATAAATTCCGACGAAGAATTGGCGGTGAAAGGGTTAAGAATAAAATGAGATAGTGAGGCCAAGAGAGGAGATAACGAAACTGAACAAAGGGGGATGATGAATGATGCTGACCCACGCACTGCTTTGTTTGTCTCAACTTTTGGAGGGGAGATTCTGATCCACGCATTGCTAGGTGATTGATTTCGTAATCAACTTACGCCATTGCAGTGGAGGGGGTTTAATTAGAAAGATAGTTTTCCCCCTTTGTTCAATTTTGTTACCTCTTCATTAGTTCCAAAGCAAAGCAGCAGGCCCTGTAGCCATGCAGTAAGGCTAGTAAGGGGAGTTAATTAGAAAGAGAGTATCCCGCCCCTTTGTTCAAGTCGTCAATTACCTCTTGGCATTAGTTCCATGAGCAAAGCGAGCAGGCATGTAGTCATGATGCTGCATAGATCAGTCAACAGCGGGTTAGTATATGTTGGCCTGTCTTCGTTTTAACGTTCGATGACTGCGCAGATGCAGAGGGGGTCATCGCTGGCTATTTCTCTATGGGCAGGGACGTATTCATGGTCGAGATGCATGAGACCTAGCATCATCTAACTAGAGCTCGTTGCTAAAATAAGTCGATTGAAATTCCTATAGGACATTATGGGAGTAGAGGCTTCTAAGTTAGCGATCATGCTAAGTCTCATGGCTATCTCATACGGTGAATACACGTCCCTGGGGATGCTATAATTTGTTCTAGTGAGGAAGACTTGCACCCATCTTGTCTAGCTCTGTATGAGGGCAAGAGTTTTAAGTTGAATCCACTCTGCTCCATCGCACCTTGGGGGGGGGGGGATAGACTCAATCGGCGTAGAGTTTGTGCACTATAAATATGGGGGCCGCAGCGCAGTTTATACTTAGGCTTCATGGGCAAAATGTATGTGCGCAGACGCAGCACATATAGAATTCTCATATCAGAACATGGGAATATTTAATGTTCTGGACACTTTAGTACATGGTATTTGAGATCTGATTGATTACGGCAAAATCAACCAGTCTAAAGAAGCTTCAAATAGGGCTAATAATGTGGCCAGTTGATACATATTTTAAATCATAGGCTGATAATCATGTAAGAATGGGTGGAAAAATCTAACAGACTTAAGGGCCATCATCATATTCTATGAATCGCGCATGGGCCAAAGTTGGGGATAAAACTGGCGGCTATATGTCTCGCTATTTTAGCGGTACACGAGAAGAGCCTTACTCAGAAGTTCTGGGTTGGGTTTCCGCACAGAATTTTCTGCGTCATAGTAATGATGGATAAATGAGTATAATATATGAATAATTAATTTATATGGCGTCAATTACGCCTAGAATACTAGCTCAAAGTGGGCCTTATCAATCAATAGTATAACATTGCGATACTATTAATCTAATGGCATGCATCCACAATTAAGAATATCATCTAGAAATCAAATCGCTTGTACCACTAGGAATACTAAAATTAATTGACAACAGCACATACTCTCCCCACCGCGCTCCCTCGCCCTCATTTAGCCTCTCGGCGCCACGCTCATGTCCACTCTCTATAACTCTCAAATATACTAGAGCAACTATATTGAATCTATATGATCAATAAATCATAGAATGAATTAGAACACGGAATACAACAGAGTCACAAATTAACAGGAGTAGAGAGAGAGAGAGCGCGAATTAGAGTAGAGAGGAGACAGTAGGCAGAGAGAGAGAAAGAGAGAGAAGAGCTACAGAGAGATAGAGAAAGAGATAGGCCAGTAGAGAGAAAGAGAGAGAATGTGTATGTGTGTGCCATGATATTCTTGCATTTTAGAGCCAGACCTGTCATGGCGGCAACATAACTATTCACTAGTCCATGCATCTACTTGAACGCCTGTGCTCAAAAATTCTTCATGTGTTTCTTCAGCTGCTTGGACCGGCTGGAAGGCGACTGGTAATTCAGTGCTTGGCAGCTTTGAGGTTTCTCTGTCCTAGTGTGGGTGGCATGCCTGTGCTCGGGAGCATGGTTGCTGGACTGTGCCTACATATCACTTACCCACACGTCTGGACACATGTATGGGCTTGTCTCCCGTGTGGTTCAGACGATGCTGGCCAGCACGAGGGCTCGCGGAGGTGCTGATACCTCTCTGGTGGGCGTAGAGCCGGACCATACTACTTCTAAGGTTTCTCTGCTCGTCTCGTGTGGCTTCTCCTGTGCAGCCGTCAGTGGCTGCTTCGCGGGCAGAAAGCCGGCGACTCACAGTATCGGGCAGAGATGTGGTTTGAGCGCGCTTCGTGGACTATACCTCAGTGGTGCTTAGATTGACCCGACTGGCTGAAAAGCGGCTAGTCGCTAATGCGGACACTTGTACGGGGACTTCTCACCCCTGTGGGTTCTTTTGTGCTTGTCCAAGGTTCCTGCCGCCAGCCGGGAGAAGCTTTTGTCGCACATGTCACAGCGCAAAGGGTTTATTAGACCCGTGTGTGTCATGTTGTGTGTTTTAAGGTTGTGGAGGCCTGGTGAAGCATCTAGCTGCATGAGGCAACAACGTCAACAGAAAGGGTTTGTGTTGGTGTGTGTCAGTTTGTGCGCCTCCTTTAGATTGAAAGCTCTGCTGAATCGATTGCGCCGCAATTCGTTTCAAGAATAGGGTTTGAGGCAGTGGAATATAATAGTGTTTCTTTGGCAGGCACATGAGGGCTAAGAGTAATTATCTTTGCTACTAGTATATCACAGCACCATGGCGCGTATGCTCTTATTTTTTTCAGTCGGTTTACCAACATATTTATAAGTTCTGGGGGGTATTGGGTTGTTCACGCGGGATTGGCTGCCTACTTTCCTATATTGTACGGGCCTGTGTTGGTACTGTTACCAGGTAAAAATGATAAAAAAAAAATTCACATCTGTCATGGTGTGGATGACTCAGGTAAACACCTATGTGCAGTTTCTCACAACAAATGAACTTACGCCAGGTGGGAGTTCGCAACTGCTGACCTCTATGCACTACAAGGAAGGTGTAAAACAAAGGTAGCAGGCGTGACTTGCAGCTCGAATAAAGACGAGCAGTGTACCCAGAAGTGTTGTCATGGCATGGCTGTAGCAATGCTTAGACAGCTAGGGTGACCTGGTGAGTGCTTCCTCTGAGGATGCGTTCATGCTGGTTCGCTCTTCGCATGTTGAGGTGATTTCTGGCGATCTCGTCTTCATCAGGGATCCCGACTGATCACAGTCTCTGAGAATCACACAAAATGAGAAAGCAAGCTGATCATTTTTGTGATCCTAATGTAATAAGGCATGTGATCAGTTTTGTATGAACTGTAGTTTGCCGTAACTGTGTAACTAAGTAGAGCAGTGTGTAATTTGTCTGTACTATACTGTAGAGCGTGTGTGTGTGTGTAGTGTGTGTCTATGCTGTGTGTGTGTGTGCATCTGTGTGTGGTGTGTGTGTCATCTGTGTGTGTGTTGTGTGTCTCTGTGTTGTGTGTGAGTGTGTATGCCTGTGCCTTGTCATGGTGAGAGATAGGGCTAAAAATTCTGCTCATATGCGCTGAGAATGACAACGAACGTTTCTGAGATCTGAAAACTCCTCTGTAATCTCTGGAAGTGGTGACAACATATAAAATAATTTCCTAATGTTGTGTTTCTTATTTTATCTGCGCATTAATTTTGCGTAGAATGTTGATTTATGACATGGTCCCAAGATGTACAAGACTAGGCTCCCGAAAAGAGTAAAAATAAAATAATCGCGGCCCGCAAAAAGAGCGAAAGAGGTCTGCCCTTGGACTCTTCGCTTACGATGCATAGAGGGTCCTATAGGCGGGGTATATAGGTTTCGGGCGTCAGTGACTCTTGTCGAATGCTAAACAATGAATTTTCTAGTGCATCCCTGGGAGCCGCCCTGCAACATTCGTTTTAGAGGGTCGCTTTAGAATTTAGTGCTTTCATAGACGGCCGAGATCAGAATGGGGTCTCTGGAGCTCGCTGTCAAGATGGGTTAATCTTAAGACATTTCCTCAGCTTTTCATCTGATTTCAGGAGCTATTAGGCTGCCTGAACAAAGTTCCACTCTATATAGCTGTATATGGAGTGCTTACAGCCATATTACTCATGACTAAACTTACTGACCAGTCAGTTATGAACATTGGCATAAATTTATGGGTCAGGTTTTTTTTCTTCTTCTTGCTGTCCGTCCCCCTCATATTTGAGCGCTAGATGAGCAGTCATTCGTTCATGAACATTTGCCAGTCAGTCCACCACACCAGGTTTGTCAGGTTGCAGAATTGCTGAAATAGCAGTGTGCGGCAGAGGGAGCAAAAATCGATGTTACTTGTTAGTCCAGGAAGGGAAGACCAGCACTTGCTAGTGCTATTGAGTCATCTTCGGATGGATTCAGTGAGCTTGTACTGATTTCAGCACGCACCTAACAATTTACCACTTCCGCCGAGCTAAGACTTTCACTTGCAGTTTCTTCTTCTTCTCCTTGATCAATTCAGATCAGTTCCTCTGTCATATGAGTGGCAGATGCGTCATGCTGGCCTATATATGTTCCTAACTAACAAATGAGTTAGGCCAACATGTTCGCGTCTTCAGCTGGTTGAATAATCTTGTATTATTCTTGAATAAAGACGGACAATGTTGTTTGTTTGGTTGGGTGCCGTTCCCGCTAGGCTTACGCTTGGGGGCATGGCCCGAGGGCAATTGTGTAAGCATTTCGCATGCCTGGGTGGAAGACTACTGTATGGATGCTTTTAAAGGGCCGTTGCCGCCATCATGGCGGCATAACTTCCGACTTCAAGGGGTACGTCACTCCTATCATGAGCCACCCTACACGAGATCGCTCTACCCGTTGGTGACAACTAACCGTACCTAATTCTTTATGGTGCAAAGGATCCTAGGCCAAAAAACAAAAGAAAAAAGACCACTGGTACTAGACGAGCTCACCATTGGGGGGCGGGCAGCCGAATCATTTGAATGGTCCGAGGAGCAAGTTCACATGCGAATATACATGTATGCAAGTACTAGCAGTCAATAACCGCAAGGTACCCTTGCTTATGAGATGAACTAATAAAAGCCTACCTATATCGAACTGCACCACAACTTTAGACCATAAAGAACAAATTATTACTTTTATTGCTTATGACGACCCGTCTGGCCTCCTTTACATTAGTTGAATGTGTGTTGTTTCGTACATCAATCTTAGGAAGAGAGAGAGAGAGTAGGAGAGAGCAGAGAGAGAGGAGAGATAGAAGAGAGAAGGACGCAGAGAGAGAGAGAGATTTTAGAGAGCGAGAGAGGAGAGAGAGAGAGAGAGAGATGATGCTTTATTGCAGCTTAAGCTAGTTGTATCATGTTGTGTTGTTGGTGGGGTGGATGGTGGTGGTTAGTAAAGGGGATGGTGTATGTGTGTGTACTGTGTGGCATCACTGTGTGTGTGTATCTGTGTGTATGTTGCTGTGTGTGTGTGTGGCCAGTCAGCTGTACATCCTATCTTCTTCTTCTTCTTCAGCTTTCAGGTCAGCTGATTCATGCCCTAGATGTCGCTAGTCCTGTGTTGTTGATGAGTGGTGTTGGTCTCGCAGTCTTGCTTGTAACCCCCCACGCTCCGTTTGGCGCAGCTGGCTGGTGGCCCGTGCTTCATGATTACAGGGTGCAGGACTGGCAGGATGTCCTTAAGGGGGGTTATGGGCCTGTCTCGACAGGCGGCAGCTCGAGTGTGTGTGACAGGCGCCTCAAGTCCCCGCGAGTACTGCAATGTGTGCTTGACACAGTTGCAGTGGCGGCGGGATCCCATGGGTCTGCTAACGGCATGTTTCTTGCGATTTGAGCGCGATTTTTTAATTTCGCTAAGGCATTTTTTACGGCATTTACGCGAAAATGGACGTCCGGCGAACTTATCAAAATCTGGCATGCTGAGTGCTGGATGGTGAATCAGTACTTTAGAAGATCTACTGGTCGCGCTACGACTAGCAGTGTTCTGCTTTACGTTCGCCACATCTGGAACTAAAGCTTATAGAAAAGTGCCACACCTGCTTTTGCCGCTAGATCCCTTTCTCTTTCATTACGGCTTAGTTATCTGTATTCCGGTCGCTGAGTACTGTCGTAAAAAAAAAAAATAAAAAGAAAAGAAAAAAAAAAAAAGCAGTGTGGTCGGGAAAATCACTGTATTCGCGCGTGTCGCCGAAAATGACTGGTTGTGAATAAATGGGCATGTTTTTGTTGCTGGGTCTTGGTTTCATTGTTATAGCTTAGATTTATCATGTTTGTTCTTTTCGGCGATTTGTGGTTCCGTTACGCATTTTCATGGGGCGCATTGCGCATAAGCAGAAAACGGCGGTTTCCACAAAAGCATCTAAGCGTGACCCTCTTCAGACCCCGTAAGTCAGACGTTGTACATCTCTAATTAAGGACTTTGCAGCTAAGGCAGTAGAAAAGCGACTACTATTCCTGAAGTGGCATAGTGAGTAAAAATTCTCGACGAAGGAGTCTGTAGATGATAGTTCTTTCGGAGTGTGTGTCTGTGTTGCGTCTGTGGTCTACTGCCAACATTTAACTCTGGCATTTTCTACGGGATAACTAGAAGGTCATTACTATGTTCAGAAACTTTGCACACATATACATATATGATGTCATGATATAATTGACAAAGCTTGCAAAACTAGCTAATGATTTGAATAATTAATAGCTTAAGACACAGCTGATAAACTAGATAATCTAACGATACATTTTAATTATGGGTTAGAGAGTATTCAAGCAGGCATAGCATGAGTTTAAGAATACGTCATCAACACTGAAAGTCCTGCGATATGTCTCGATTGGTAGGAGAGAGTGTCTGTCTATCATGGCGGCAATAGTTCCGGTGCTGATTCTGCGTGGCACGGCTCTCTAGGGCGACTTAAATAAATAATAAAAATTATATTTAATGCTTGTATCCAATTAACGATATTTAAATTTGTGCATAGTTGAAAACTTTATTGAGGCAATCTTTTTCAGTATTGTTGGTGTGTCGCTACTGGTTTATGATCGAGTGGCCTGAATGGGGCTTTGGCCTCTTGTTTTATATAGAGGTAGTAGTAAAAGTCACGAAGACTGGCCGTATCTGGGTGCATATGAACTGATTTAGATAGATAGGCTTATAGGTGCAGAGTGGTTTATAGACGTTCGGCTCTGGCCAATTTCAATACATAATGACGCCTGGGTTGCGAATGCCTGGCCCTCACCTCTTCTTTCTATATTCGAAGCGGCAAAAATCGAATCTGAGCGTCGAGACATCCTTTGGTATGGGGAGCCTAAAGCTAGTCTGACATGTGGGCTTTACGCTAGCCGATATACAATCTGGCACTGGGCAGTCCTAAATCGGCTATGAGATGAGAAGGGCAGGGATAAATCCTGTGGGCCTGGTATGACAAATTGGTTAGCTGTCTAAATTATTCCGTAAGTCCCGCCCCTCCTCTTCACATCCGCTCGGCCCTCCCCCCTTCCGTCAATACAAAAAAGCGTGATCATGATCTGCTGTCTTGTGGCGATGCTGGAAGGAGCATACCAGAATTTCACTATATACTGTCTCTTGTTAGCTTAGAATTAGAACGATACGCAAAGACCGAAAATGATATTGTCTTATTATAACTACATATCGTGCTTGATTATTGAGCAGACGAAACTGTCAAAGATAATTCTAGAAATGGGTAGTAAGATTGATACATTGAAGAAGCTCAGCGAAGCCGGGCTGATCTGCTGGATTTATCGTTAGTGGGGACGTGTAGCACTATTCACGAGTGGAGGCTATCCAAATACTCGGACTGAAGCTTGATACGGAAAATTTTCAACTGGCTCTATCGATGGTAAAATGTTCACGTTTCATAATGGAGCTAATACGGCAGTGTTTCTGTCCTTCACTACTGCTATACGTAGGGAAGAAGAGACCGTATGTTTATCTTACCCCTGTACTAAGTCTTTGACGAACTACAGATTTTCAGCTCTATGATTCGCATTCTAGCTGTGCACTATGCGCTACGCGAGTGACATGTAATCTCACTGAATGCTGCAAAGAAATCGCGCGCTTCATTGCTGTCTCTGATCCCCAACCTGATACAGGAACCAGCTTGAACGCAGTAGTGTCCTCAGTTCCATGTCAGCTAGTTTTGCACTGGGCTGAGTAGAGAGATAGTGGGGGGATAGTATTCGCGCAGGGCACTAACTACATGCGATGCAGGTCTGCGCATGTATTCATGATCATTTTCTTCCAAAAACATCGCTTTCTGGTAGAACTGTCTTTGATGCTGAGCGTACATTCTGTCTACTCAATGAAGACTGTCTTTTCAAGCATATCGGGCAGAAATATACAGGTTGAAAGGCAAGAGTGCGTAAGGGCAGCTATAAAATCGTTCAAGCATCTCTCTTCAGCTTTTGCTTTGTCGTGTTGTAACACATAGCCTTTTCTTTAGTTTGTCGTTGAACTGGCACACGGTGAAATGTGCGCTTACTAATGGGATTATGGTGGAGCGCTACAGGATTATGTGTATAGACCATTCTGTTCTAGCTGAGTAGGGCTAGATGCTGCATTGAGATTGATGGATGCTAGGTGTGATGCATTTGTAGCGCATAGTGTTCAGTCCTTCGGCTGGTGCATATGACCCCTGGAGTCGTTTAGCGCAGGGTTAGCGGACCACACAAAAAAGAAACTAAAAATCATTACAACTAACAACAACAAATACTGAAATCTTCCATTACGCTAAAATTAGTAGTAATCGTTAGTGCTAGTACTACTTTCAGTGTCATCGAGCGTCGGAGAGTGTTCAAGACCCCGCCCGCCCCTGCAAAATTAAGTGGGTGAAGATGCAGTGTCAATCTGAATTATATTCTGTCTAACGATTCGAATTGATCGAAATAGTCCGGTTTTAGTAACACTTCTCTAGTCCACACCATCGAAATGTGCTATGTCCTGACTTTAGAAAAATCTGTCTAGATTCTTTTTCTACTTCTTGCGATTATTTGAGCCAAATATTCACTTCTATGTCGCTGAGGCTTGCAGTAATGAGAATTCACATGACTCACTACGCGATAAAAAGGTCTAACGCTGAAGTTCACGGATAGCATAATCTAAACATGGCCTATCGTCCTAAGTAGATGGTGTCTTCCTATGCTATGAAAAAATGCGGGGACTCCAACAAAATAGTGTTTAGGCAAATAACGTCTCAAGTCTTCTTTCTATGATCACACCGGCACCTTGGGGAGATGTCTGTTAGGGGCGATTTAGTACGAGCGTCTGTCGCAGCAGCTCTAGCTATGAATTAATTATCAAAGGAATCATAACAATTCTTCACACAGCAAAATGGTGAACTACAACTGATAGATTTTGGTCAAAAGCCTTGATAAGCGTACGGCCAACACTCCTTTACTATCCACGTTACCGTTTCACTCACATACTATATAGGATGACATATAACTATTACAGTAGACTTCCACAGCAATAGAAGACAATACGCGACGTGACGTGATAGGCGTCAGCAGGCTCCAGCATCACCGGCATCATTGGTGGTCCTGTTCAGGAGTGCCTGCAAGGATCAAGTGCTTGAACGTGCCTTTTTCTTTTGCTGGGCAGTTGTCTGGCCTGTCTTAGCCGTGGGTTGGTCACGCAAAACTCTCATCTCTCTCTCTCGTTCTCGTCTTCGCGAGTGCTGCGCATCTGTCATCTCTCATCTCTCTCTCTCTCTGCTCGGTCGCTCTGTCTCTCTGCATATCTCTTTCTTTCTCTGTCTTTTTGGGGGGGGGGGGCACATCATATCGACCTATACTCTCTATTCGCTGTGTCTGGTTCAGGCACAGCCAACAAGCTTCCCACATACTGAACTAGTAGGAGGGGCCGCTCGACTAAACTCATGCTAAATGGTGCTGGGAGTCGCTGTCCCCATGCTGTTTTCCTGGATGAAAAGTGGAACGTTTAGCCGCTGGCCGATGCCTACACGCCCCGCCGCCCCCACCCCGCCCCCGCCTCCACCCGCACTTTGTTTTTTAATTATCTTTTTGAGTTAGGGATCTAATAGGTTTAGGTGGCTCATCCACAGTTTTTCTCGCAGCGTTGCGTATTCCAAAATTGGATTCTGCTCGACGAACCTCATCGCAGATCAAATCAAATAATCTGTAATAATAGTCGAAATGGGACGGTACTTTGTGACACATTATTCTTCACTCCTTTATTTCAGTTGGACAATGTATGTCAAGGTTGACTTTGGCTACCAATCATATAATAATAATAGATAAGACTCGGCTCTGGAGAAGCTAGCTATATAGCTAAAAATATTTAGCTGTCTCTTTTGTTGGATGAATGGTCAGAGTGTGCTGGCGCCACAGGGGCGGATCCACTGTAGGGGGGTGCGGGTTCCG
>CM065709.1:1875618-1892309 GCA_017654935.2 Phymorhynchus buccinoides | reverse complement strand
CATACGGCATTTAGACCCAAAGAAAACAAAGGAGCCGCAGGGGACGTGCTTGCAGGTCTAGATTGTGGCAGTCTGGCCCAACCATCCACCCCCCAAAGGAGCCAGAATGGTGAAAACATACTGACCATGGGCCCTGAAGAGAAGAAGAAGAACCAACTGAGACGGCGTCTGCAGATGAGTGCTGGCTACTGGAACTTGCTTTGTGCGCTCTCTCACCTCTTCGTTGTGATAACGTCGCTCCACTTAATGCCCAAGATTTTCTTGAGGCACTTGATGGAGAGAGAGAGAGGAAGGAGAGAGAGAGAGAGAAGACGAGAGAGAGAGAGAGAAGATGAGAGAGAGAGAAATGAGAGAGAGAGGAGAGAAAGAGAGAGACGAGATGTGAGATGGACACCGATTTTTTTGTTACATAAGCCTAGGCAACAATACAAAGGGAGGGTAGCGGGGGCTAGTTTAAAATATAACTGTACAGAGAGGGGGGTTTGAGAGGGAGAGAGAGAGAGAGAAAGGTAGAGAGTGGAGAGAGAGAGAGAGAGATATAGATGAACACAGAATTTTTTTTGTACATTGGCCTTATGCCACAATACAGAGGGGTAGTGGGGGGCTAGTCAGAATATACATAGAGCGAGATAGAGATAGAGAGAGAGAGATGTCTGGTTTTGTCGTTTTTTTTTTCTTTTTTTCTTGGTTGTTTTTTTCCCCCTTCTGTCTGTCCCAAGGATACTCTTGCCCGCACACCGCTTGGAACCCCCGAAAAAAAGAAAATCCCCGCGTCAACATTTGGTGTGAAGGTTGTGCCTCATTAATAGGAAGAGATCCGCGCGTAAACACTATTTGGCCGTCGTGACCTTGACCTTGACGTCCGGACATTGAATATCCAAAAATTCTAATTTTTAGGCATATCTCGGGCACCAATCAACATAGGAGGGTGAAACGTGGTATGAAGATGGTTTGGCTTATGCCAGTTCTGATGGTGGCATACCGATCAAGGTCAAGGTCAAGGTCAAATAGATCGCTGGAGCATGAAAATCGGAGTGTAATTTTTTTCTCATTCTGTCTGTCCCTAGGAAATAAAATCCCCTTTTTTTTTTTTTTTTTTTCGATTGGGTTGACAGAATCACGTCAAATTTTGTGTGAAGGTGTGTCTCCATTAATAGAAAGAGATCGGCGCAAACCATTTTGCCATCGTGACCTTGACATTGGCGTACGTACCTTGAAAACCGAAAATCTTTCCAGGGGCCATAACTCCCACACAAAACGTTTGGGTTAGTGTTAGAGTCTTCAAATTTGGCATGAAGGTACTTTGGCTTATGCCCGTTCTGATGGTGGCATACCGATCAAGGTCAAGGTCAAGGGAGATCATTAGGCCTTGAAAGTGGTAGGGGTCTAACATTGGGTTTTAAGCCATATTTTCCACATTTTTACTTGACATAAGCGCTTCAGATTGTGTGTGGTACTGTAATACCCTAGCGAAGAAAACATCCGAGCATAAATTAATCACCATGCTGACCTTGACCTTGACCTTGAAAACCGAAATTTCCTTCTTTGCTCTATATGTTTCTTCTTCAAGCTGTATCTCGTGAACTAGAAGACAGAATCCCTTTCAAACTGTGTGTCAGGATGTGACACTTTACGGGATGTCGCAAGTGCGCGGTATTGCTGGTGACGGACATGTCTGACATGTCTGCCGCTCGGCGACGCCCTCGTTATCTTGTCTTGATGTTTTATTGCGGCCGACAATAGAATTCAGTTTCTCACAAAGTAGATCATAGGACATAAAGGCAAAAACATGTAGATTTGTCAGCCTCCCCCCCCCCCATCCCCCGCCCCCCCCCCCTAAAACCATGGGTGCTCCTTGGCAAATTTGAAAAATCCTGCAAGGCCCCGGCGGAGCCCAAGGGCAAGCTCGCACGCGCAGACAAACATACACACACATCACACACACACACTTTGACTGCTCTTTTTGTCATCAAAAAAAATCAATGAAAAATGTATTGTCTTTAGAACATAAAAGAACTTCTTTGTCTGGCATGCACAGAAACCACACATATCAACATATAAATAACAAGAAATGCATAATATACAGTAAATACATCATAAGAATTAAATTACAATGCAATATAAACACACACACGCCACCCTCACACACACACCACCACCCACCCCCTCCCACTTCCCCACACATATTATTCAAAATCTCCACCCTCAACCACGCCTCTCCCCCATCACACACAGAGCCTAAACAAACAATTTGCATAAAAGTTTTTTCATCCCTATAGACTAGTACAAGTGCTACATTCCTTTGAATATAGCAAATGCTTTATATATGCTTTTCTATTGTACAAGTGTGTGTGTACAATACGATGGCTTGGAGTCAAAACGGACTATCTTTGATAGTCCATTGACATATATTGAACTTATTACGAAAACTAATAACTTGTATAAAAAAACAGACTGCTGAAATATAAAAAGCAAAACCCCTTTTTTATATTTCTGCAGTCATTGTTTTGATACAAGTTATTAGTTTTTGTAATAAATCCAATCATACGTCAATGGACAATCTAAAGATAGTCCGCTTTGACTCCAAGCCATCGAATTATTAAATCGTTTGCTTCTCAAATTCTTATAATCCGGCGACGCTGGCTCTATACAATTTTAATTAAAATACTACGATTCAGGACATCCTGCAAGGAGCAGCCATGTACAAAAATTTCGCATTTAAAACTTTCACTGTCAAGGAACATTCTTGTCATTTTTGCGAAAGGGATAGGGTTAGTATCAGCCTAAGATTACTTCCATAAAACTGAAAGAAGCAGACTTTGAGATTGAGGGTCGTAAACATGAGGGGGTGACGATATCTCCATGTTTGCCGACATAGTGCAGGCGTGAAAATGGAGGAAACAGCATTTCTCTCTCTGACAATATTTTGGGGTTTCATGAGAAATTGTAACCTTTACCAGACTTCCGGGGTCACCCACGACCCACTGACACACAAAAATGTTATATCTCTAAAACTATTTAAGCAATCTTCATGAAATTTCATGACTTTGTCAAAAACGTAAATGGCTTTAAGTGTGTTAAATTTCATTAATGTGTATAAAATATAAATGACGTAATATGACCCGTCATTTTAACATACTTGTCCAGATGGCACGGGTCTCCTACGACCCCTACTTTAAAGAGCAGAAACAGGTCACTGCAGTGCATTGAGTGGGGGTCGTGGGAGACCCGCACCATCTGGAGAAGTATAAACACATGGTGACTCTTTGACGAGTAGGGGTCCTGGAGGACCCGCATCATCTGAACAGGGATAAACACTGTTAAAAATTGATTGTCCCTTTCTTTTTTACTGAGTAGGGGTTCGTGGAAGACCCGCGCGATCATCGGTCTGTGTAGGTCAAAAGCGTATCCGGTAAAGGTTAATGGTGGCTTCAATGGGTAAAGAGCTCTTTATGGTGATCAGAAGGCAATTTCTCTCGAGGACAAATAATAAAAATATACAAAACTATTAAAACTTGTGAAAAGGGCATCTCCTCAAGCTTAAAACCCCATCAGACATTACATTCATTTTTCTCTGAAGATAAAAATGCCTGACAGGTAATGCAGCAACAAGTTCTATGTGTAATACTACAAGCGATGGTGTGTGTGTGTGTGTGTGTGTGCGTGTGCGTGCGTGTTGCGTGCATGTGTGTGCATATTGTCTGTGTTTCAATTCATCTATAAACAATTGTCCGTGTACATGATCTACAAGATTATCACCCATTCATTCATGTAGTGTCAAAGTTTAAAAAAAAAATAATATATTACTGTTAAAAAAATTACTCACAAAGAAAAAAAAATCTAATTTGTACACCTGTCGTTCCCGACTTCAACTGCCAAATAATAATAATAATAATAATAACTAACCTAACATTTATAGAGCGCGCTTTCTCTCCTTGAGCTCACGGCGCTTCATAATTATTTAAATAAATACATAGATCATAAGCTACTACAATATTAACTACCACAAACATGCACACACACCACAAAACACACACGTCGCCCACACCCACGAACGTCCGCCACACCCACACACAAGCGCGCGCATACGCACACACCCACACACGTTTTAAGGCAGGAAAACAGGACAAGGAAGAAATCAGAGGTATAGTAGCGGTGAGGACAGCGGCTGTTCCAGCAAGCTGGGCTAAAATTTGTTTATAGTGGAGATACCTTGCCCAGAGTATATCCCCACTATCTATCGCCAAAGGGATTCCTGAGGACAGCTGGTGTTGAGGAAGGCCCCCAAAGGCCAACCGATCCCTTTGGCTGCAGCACTAGAGCCACTCAGTGCAAATACCCCCTAGTTTGAGAGACATAGTCTTCCACAAACAGGGCTCCCAATCGTCCTGTAAACAAGGTGAAGGGGTCCCAGGGACTCCTTCACTTACACTATAGAGGGTCCTAGAGGCGGGATAGAGGGTCCCAGTTTGCATTGCGAATGCTAAAAAGAATTGTTCTAAGTGCATCCCTGGGACCCCTGCACATTTGATTTTTTAGAGGGTCCTTTAGAATTTTAGTACTTCATAGACCCCCAAATGGGGGTCCCTGGGAGCCCTGACAAAGGAATAAGCTGTACCATGATTTTCCAATACTGTAAAATTAAAAATCAAGCAAAAACAACAACAAAACAACCTCACACACACACACACAAAACTCGCTATTCTGAGTACTTTTTTTTTTTAGTATACAAGACGCATATTTTTATAAGGCGCACCCCCAAGTTTAAAACAAAATTCAGATTTTGTTACTCAAGTTTCTTACTATATTATCAGTCACATTATAAGGTGCAGGGGTCTTAGTCTGGGAAAAAAGTATCGCCTTAAATACAATCAGTCCTGAAAAATATGGTTAACAACTTTCAACATTTAACACAATACGCAGCCACACTTCAACAAAAGCTTTAACTCACTCTTTACTGGCCGGTTGCTTCCTTTTACAACCGTTCAATTACTAGCCGTACGCTATAGCCGTACACAGCGTTTAACCATTCACAATTCACAACCCCCGCGAAGCCTGGCAACCCAAACTGGTATAGAAGTGTTCCTCTACGGTCCCTTAATAGTTTTCAACCAATGAAATCACTTCCAGTCTATTTTTAGTACCGCAATGAATGAAAACGAATCACTACCCCTCTCTTCGTCTTCTTTTTAAAAAATCTGCTAATAATAAAAATTTTACTTTGGAATTATAACATATGCTACTTTGCTTTGCTTTTATTATAAAACAATACCGCAAATTTTCAAAACTGTGCGGTTAAGCATTATTATTTAAATATTTTGTATGTAATGAGGCAAACCCGCCTAGTATGGAACACTTGTGTACGTCAGGTACGCTATAGTGTACAATAGTATAGAGAGAGTTAATGTATCGGTGAACTCTGCCTTTCTAAATTTGATAATCAAAACTCATTTCAAACATGATTTTACGTAACGTTCCTCCCCCTCCCCACCACATACATAAAAGCATAACAACATTCACAAATTCTGAACAGCACGGAAAACTTCCCATTGTTCATAAACAATATACAAAAGGTACGAATAAATGGTAAATATTCTTCTGAAGCAGCAGTGTTGAGTGGCATTCCACAAGGTAGCATCCTAGGCCCCATTCTGTTCACAATTTTCATTAATGATCTACCGGATCAAGTAGAAAGCATATGTAACATTTTTGCGGACGATACCAAAATATACAATACTTCAAAAAATTATAAAACAATTCAACATGACATTGACAAACTAATAAACTGGACAGAGAAATGGAATTTGTATTTTAATGATAGTAAATGTAAGGTGATGCATTTAGGGAAAGAATAATCCAAGTTGCAATTATAAAATCTCACATGGTACCGACAAACATATTCTAGAAACTTGCAAAGAGGAAAAGGATCTTGGTGTCATCTTTGACTCTGGATTAACATTTGATAATCACATTAACACGGCTATTGGTAAAGGCAACAAAATGCTGGGCCTAATTAGAAGAAGCTTTATTGGGTTAGATAACATAGTATTTTTAAAACTATATAAAAGTTTGGTCAGAACTCATCTAGAATATCAAAATCAGGTCTGGAGTCCGTTTTTAAAAAGGCAATCGGCAGCATTAGAAAGGGTCCAAAGACGAGCAACAAAATTGATGAAAGGCGTTAGTCACCTTGATTACGAACACAGACTAAGGAAGTTGAAATTACCATATCTGAAATATAGAAGAATTCGTGGGGATCTGATAAACACATACAAAATTTTTCACAGTGATAACAATACTAATAAATCTTTGTTCCAGCTAACAACTGACTCAAGAACCTGTAACAGTGATTTTAAAATACTAACCCAGCATAGCCGAACTAATATTAGAATTTTTTTATTTTCTAACAGAGTAACAAAGTTTTGGAATACTCTTCCTGTACATATTAAACGAGCACATAATCTAACACAATTCAAAAACCTCCTTGGTGGATACACCAACATATCAAAACTACAATATGAGCATGACTAAAAGGCAGATTTGCCCAAAACAAAATATAAAAACCTCTCAGCTGTGCAAAAGTTCAAACAAAAATGACAGGACAGTGAAGAGGCCGCAAGGCCTACTGTCCTAACTACCTGACCTGACCTGACCTGAATACACACAAATCATTGTTTTTGAAAAGAAAAAGAAAATGGACAGGAGATTCTATTTTGAGATAACCAATATTTTGAGATTTAAAAATAAAAGGGAAAAAATTGCCACAATAAAGATGAAATGGCACAAAAAATTTTGTTGCTGCCTTACCCTGGCTAAAAGACTCCAGGGATCACCCTAACAGTGGAAGCACTTGAACACTGTGGTACAAGTGCATCAGCTAGGGATGAGAACATTACGTGTGTGTGACCGTTTCTGACTACACTGCCACATGGGTAGCCACACTTCGACTTCGGAGGATTTTTGACTGACGTAAATCTAGGAGCTTGTCATGGCTAAAGACAACCCGTGCATAACTATGCATAGCATATCAACATGTTGATGTATATGCATGCATGCTTTGCTCTGTGTGTGTGTGTCAAGTCAAACATATCTTTATTGAGGATAAAAGAAATAAGCATTACCATAAAAACTGGACTATAAGGTGCACCTGTATATAAGCCGCATCCCTTAAATTGACAAAATATTAGGTATTTATTCACATATAAGCCGCACCAGTTTATAAGCCGCAGAGAAAATTGTATGTGCACAAACCAACACAAATACAGAAATTCTTCTATCAGAACATAAGTATTTAATGTCCTCAGACACTTTAAACATGGGATTTGACTCTATTGATTACCAAAACCAGTCTAAAGAAACTCAAAATAGGTTGAAGAATCTGTCCAGAAACAGATTTAATCATACTGATAAATATAGAATGGAAAACAATCCACAGATAAGCCGCATCAGTCTATAAGCCGCATGGGCCAAAGTTAAGGGAAAAAGTAGCGGCTTATAGTCCGCATTTTACGGTACATTTTTTTTTACATCCTGTCCTCTTTTCGTAAAAATTACGGTAAAATTGTAAAGGTAAACAGGTCTGTATGAGCGAGTCATTGCAGGCTTTGCTCTTGGGTTTTTTTTTTCTTATGACAGTTCTACTGGTGTTCTCTTTGAATATGCCTCTTCAACAAATTTGGCCATGTGTACGATGAAGGACAGTCGAGAGCTTTCTTTAGCAGAGTGTTTCAAACAATGCTGGGTGTTTTTGTGTGGGTGGGGTGGTGGTGGTGACAGTTCTACTGGTGTTCTCTTTGAATATGCCTCTTCAACGAATTTGGCCACTTGTACGATGAAGGACAGTAAGGACAGTCGAGAGCTTTTTTAGCAGAATGTTTCTGATAATGCTGTTTCAAAGTGCTGGATCTGGCAAAGGCTTTCCCACAGACTGAACACAGGTGAGGTTTTTCTCCAGTGTGAGTCAGACAATGACGCTGCAGAGAGCAGAGATCCGCAAAGCCTTTCCCGCAGAACGAACATACGTGAGGTTTTTCGCCTGTGTGACACCTTCTCTTATGAAGTTTCAAATTGCCTGTGTGACAGAAACCCGCCCCGCAGAACTCGCACACCTGTGGTCTGCCGCCAAAGTGGACGGTTTTAATGTGGAAGCTACGAGAACTTGCCTGGTTGAAATCCTTGTCACAGTGTGGACACTTGAAAGGCCTCTCTTTGGAGTGGATTCTCTTATGATCGGTTAGGTAGCCGGCCTTTGTAAAGGCCTTGCTGCACACATCACACACAAATGGTTTGTCACCGCTGTGAGTCAGCTTGTGCGATTTCAAATGAGAAAGAAATATGTAGCTCTTACCACATAAGTCGCACACATGGGGCCTAACACCGCTGTGAAATACTTTGTGTTTGTTCAGTTTGCCGAGGTGAGTGAAAGTCTTTTGGCAGACGTCACACTCAAAAGATCTGTCCCTATTGTGAACCACTTTGTGTATCTCCAGATTGCTGGATGTTAGGAAATACTTTCCACATACATCACACGCAAAAAGATTATGAGGGCTGTGTGCCAGCTTGTGTTTCTTCAAGTAACCGACGTCTGTAAAACTCTTATTGCACACATCACACAAAAATGGTTTAACACCACTGTGAACCACTTTGTGTCTCTTCAGTTTACTGGGTGTGACGAAACGCTTTGTGCAGATATCACACACATACTTTTTACTCCATTTCTTTCCATCTTTATTACCAGCATCCATATCACTGACTTTCTTTTTCTTTGTTGTTTTTCTAGTGTTGCGGCAAAGAATCTCTTTATCAATGTCAGTGCTGCTACAGTTACCAGCATCATGTCTGTCAGGTGTGGAGGGCCCAGGTAACACCATGTGCAGTTTATCTCCATGAACTGACGCCAGGTGGAGTTCTAAACTGCTGATCAGCACAAAGGCAGCGGAACAAAGGTAGCATGTATGACTTGTGTTCAGAGACAGCAGTGACCCAGAAGTGTTGTCAGACATGGGCTGTATTGTGCTGTAGACAGCTGGGGGCTGATCTGGTGAGTCTTCCTCCATGGACCATGCTGGTTCCAGCTTCTGAGAAAAGAATGAAACCCCAAACCAAAAATTCTTAAAGTACAGTATTCCATCTTCCATTCAATCAAGTTATTAACCCCTTCACTGCCGAGCCCGTTTCTGGTTCCGGGGCAACTATTTGCCAAGCCGTTTTAGGTTGCGGAGTCTATCGCAAAAAATTCTGAATAAAATTGCATATAACCTATGCTATTCTTAAAGAGAATTGAATATACTATCATTTGAGAACACTCTCACATGCATTCAAACATACTGCGGAAAGCATATGGATGGAAAAGTGAAACTCTTAGAATAACCCTATGACGGATATTTATGTGACTGGGCAGTTTATAGGTTACCGGAAATTGACGGAAATATCTGTGACGTGGCAGTGAAGAGGTTAAAAGATTTTCATTGCACGAGAAAACCAAAACCAAAACAAAATAAAAACCAAAAACAAAATCATAGCTTTCTGAAAACTAGCATCTTAGACACGTACAACATTTTTAAGAATTATGACTGCAAGTAGATATTCATGTAACCAATATAATTATCAACAGACACTGAGCACTACAATGCTCATCTTTAAAACCCTCATAAAGTGCTGAACATCCTAAATGCTCACAGACACACGGGTGCTCCTGGGAAATTTCAAAAATCCTGCAAGGCAAGGGTCCAGGGGCCGCCCAGTTAACAACTTGATTCAAACAATCCTAAAAATATAAAGTTCCTGGTAAAGGCATGTAAATATTTAATCTGTATTCATTTCTTTTATATTCTACACATGCAAGAAACCGACAAAACGTTTATAAATAGGAAATTTGTTGCTTCTCAAATTCTCATAATCCGGTGACTTCGGCTCCAGGCAATAAAAAAAATCCTGCATTTGACATCCTGAAAGCAGGAGCATGCATGCAGTCATAAGTCCAGTCATGAGTTCATCTTCTACTGATAGGTTCACTGCAGTTAAACAACAGAGTGAGGTCTGCCATCTTTTACAGACTACAATGCACATAATATCATAAGGAGCAACCCTCAAATGTTCCTGGGAAGATTCTGAATTTTCCCAAGCAAGTAGCTACATGCCATACAAATAAAAAATAAATCATCGGTGTGAAGTGAGAGTGTGAGAGAGAGAGAGAGAGAGAGAGAGAGAGAGAGAGAGAGAGAGAGAGAGAGAGAGAGAGGGGGAGGAGGGGGGCGGTATGCACATGACATGCACATAGGTGGAGAGGCAAAGAGATTTTTCATGATCTCACACATGCAGTGTTGGCTCATAACAATGCACTATGTTTCCATAACAGGTGTTGAGTTTTCAATGAATAAAAACTACAAGATTCCAAGAGATAAGCTTATATACTCACATCAATGTTACAAAAAAGTCTAAGATAAAACATTGCAACATTTCTTATATTATGCAGATCTATTCCACCCCCTACACAAGTCTTGAGTAGTCTGCATAGCTGAAAATAGTAGTTTTGGTGCAAAATGAGTAGTTTTATTCATTAAACCATCAAACAATGTTCACAAAAAATGAGTAATTAGAGCATTACTTTCAATTTTGAAGAGTACTGGAGGTCCAAATTGAGCAGAATACTACTGGAAAAGAGTAGAGTAAACAGGTCTGAAATTTATGTGAACCGCAATAAAAGTATGTATTAAGAGATAGTGAACTAAATCAATGGCAGTCACTGGGGACGAACCCCTACAATTTTTCGGATGCCAAAATTTCCTGTGACATAGTCATACTATATAATGCACAGGGGCCTCAGTGAGGATAAAACGCATCATCTTATAGTGCATAAAATACAGCATAAACCACATCTTTGACCTATGCGACTGATGCAGCATGCCTGTGGATTTGTTGCTGAGTCAATACTCGTAGTACAGTGGAAACTCCCTTATAAGACCTTAAAAAACTCATCAAAAATGAGGTCTTATAAGGGAGGGGTCTTAAAAGGGGGGTAATTTCAATACTTACAAAGAAGGGCAATGTCTCAGAGAAGTAGGTCTTATGTGGGAGGGAGTCGTATAATGGGAGGTCTTATAAGGGAGGTTCCACTGTATTTGTAAATTCATGAGTGAAAGTAAAAATAAAAAAAATCTCTTTCCTGAAATGACAAATTTCAATGGTCTCTAAATCTTCCCAACACCTGAGCAACAAATCACTCGGGGGCGGATCCGAAGGGGGGTTTCCTGGCTTTCCGGAACCCCCCCCCTCTACCCCAAGATGTACCTTATACAAGCGGTGAAAAGTAAATTGCAAATTTTTTCTGGGGCTTTGGGCCACCAAAAGGGCGCCTCCTTAACCCGGAACCTATGCAGCTCCCTGGAACCCTGGCAGAACCCCCCCCCCCCCCTTACAAATCATTTTAATAATAATAATGATGAAAATTTATATAGCGCCCATCCTACTATGTAGGCTACAGGGCGCTTTACACAAAATTGAAATGGAATAAAAACATGAAACAAAAATCCAATAACATGAGCAGACAAAACAATAGCGGTCAGACTTTGTTTGGTCTACCCCTGTCACTATTCTAAGGGTGCTCCTGGGAAATTTCAAAAATCGTGCAAGGCAGGGGTCCAGGGGCCGCCCAGGCCCCGGTGGAATGCAGGGACAGCGCCCCTCCTGGGGTTTCCGGGGGGCTATGCCCCCTGGAAACTGAAGGAAAACAACAGTTTCCAATGTCATTGACAGGCTCTTGTTGCACTTTCATTTCTGGTGTAAACTTCATGACCTCTATAACCAGCAAAATGCAGCTTCTCAAATTCTTATAATCCAGCGACGCCGGCTCCAGGCAATAAAAAAAAATCCTGAACTTCAGGACAGCCTGGCCAGAAATTCCTGAACTTCAGGACATCCTGAAAGCAGGAGCATCCATGCTATTCCTGAAGTGATGGCCAGATATTTCCAATGAGTATGTGTTGTGTACAGTGGTACCCCTCTAGTACGACGCTCACAAATGCGACCTCCTCACATACGACTGATTTTTTGTTCCCGAACACATTCCACTATATATCCTATGCCACAAATACGACTTTTCCTGAGTTCCGACCCGATTTCAGGGGTTGAGATGCGACCGCAATCTTATCTTTTTGCAGTCAGTTTCGTGCAAATCGATCTCTCGATGAAAAGTAGTCAGAAATGTAAACATGGAACTTCCATTGGAAGCGCGCCCCCTAACGTTTGCTTGGAGAGTTACGCCACGTGTACTCATGCGACTTGTAGAAGGGCCTGCTACTCTCTGTTCTTCTTCAAGTCAGTGATCGATATGGCGACTCGGAAAAGAAAACAATTGACATTGAAAGAACGCGTCCGTGTTGTGGAAAGAAGTGAGAAAGGGGAGACTGCGATCGCAATTGTGAACTCGCTCAGTGTCGGCAAAACACAGATCCAAAACATAATCAAGGATAAGGAGTCGATTAACTCACGATGGGAAAGTGGCGAGTGTGGGAGCAGGAAACTAGCGAAAGTAAGGAAAACAGAAACCATGGTCATCGACGAGAAAGTTTGGGACATGTCACATGCTTGGTTCTCTAATAAGACCACCCCTCAGATAAGACTTTTTTTTCACCGCACTTTCAAGGTCTTATTAGAGGGGTACCACTGTATGTTGGAAGGAGTGTGTGTGTTAGCATTGCATGCCTGTCAGTGTCAGTGCCAGCAGGCAACATTTTTTATTTTGTAAGACTCATGTTCCGGATGACAAGACCATCCCTATAAGACTGTCAGCCTTTTAATTCCTGATTTCTCCCCCGTGGGGATACCGGGGGGTCTTTTGTATAAATAGTTCCCTCACCTTCTGGAAGTTCTGTGCTTGAAACTTCCTCTAATCCGTCACTCTCTTTGACTCTGCCTTTTTCCCTTTGCTTACTGTCATCTACTATCTTTCTGCCTTACCCGGTCCATTCTCCTGCCTTTTTTTCACGAAACACTTTCAAAAACATTTCCTCCAGCCAAAGTCGGACTTGCTGGGCTTAACTATTTCTTAGTTAGGCGCATAACGACAGCATGATGCATCTGCGCTCATAATTGACAGGAAACCTGTCTGAGTGATCGAAAAAGAAGAAGAACTACTTTCACTCAGGGTTTATGAAAACGTAGAGATTGTGCGTATTTACGCACCAGAACCCTCAAATCATCCCATAGAAGCTCAAACCATGCGTGAGATTCACCCTTTAAAATCTCATGAAGGGGGTGAGATGACGCATTAAAATGACGATTCTTGCGTTAACACAGTCCTTGCTTTTCACTAAGCTCATGACGCAGCACATATTTTCTGCAAGGCCTATTTATCATATTTTTCTGACTATAAGGCGATACTTTTTTTCAAGACTCAGAACCCTGCGCCTTATAATGTGACTGATGAAATAGTAAGAAAAATATAGTAACACAAATCTGAAATTTGGGTGAAATTTGGGGGGTGCTCCTTATACAAAGGTGCGCCTTACAGTCAGAAAAATACGATAGGTTACAATCTGCCACAACAAGTTGGAGTCGATAACCTTAATCTAAAATTCTACAAGATCGTGCAGAAAGCCTTAATTATTGAAAGGTCATTGCTCATTGGCAGACCCTTTTATCAACATGTGTGTGTGTGTGTGTGTGTGTGTGCGCGCGTGCGCGTGCGTGCGTGTGTGCTGTGTGCGCGCGCGCGCGTTTGACGTGTGTGTATGTGTGGACCCGTTTGTGTGTTATGCGAAGATGCATGTTTTTATGTCTATGAATATGTCACAGCGTGAGGTTGAGGGTGGGTAATCGAGCGCGTCTGAGTGTGTTTTGATATGTCTGTAATTTTGTATATGGGGCGATTCTTAGTTTGTGTAAAGCGCCATGAGTAGTACACCTAGAATGCGCGCTATATAAATATTTCTTTATTATTATTATTATTATTATTATTATTATCCAATAGAATCGTTTTGTACACTTGATATGACTATTCCCGTAATCAACATAACTCTTAAAGCTTTCAAACGTGTGTCTTATAAGCGAGAGCGCGGTCTGTAAAGTAGGTTTTTTTTCATATATCAGGGCTCCCAACCGTCCCACAAACCAAGGGGTCCCAGGGACTCCTTGACTTACAGCATAGAGGGTCCTAGAGGCGGGATAGAGGGTCCCAGTGGCATAGCGGAGATGCTAAAAAGAATTTTTCTAGTGCATCCCTCAGACCCCCTGCACACTCTTTTAGAGGGTCCTTAAGAATTTCAGTGCTTCATAGACCCCCAAATGGGGGTCCATGGGAACCCTGATATATTTTTGTCTTGACCATTTAAAATTTGAAACTGGGGGGTGAAAATACCCATTAAAGCTGTAAAACAGGGGATGAGTGAACCCCTTAAAGCTGTAAACAGGGAATGATTAAAACCCCCTTAAAGCTGTAACAGGGGGGTGACCCCTTAAAGCTGTAAACGGTGAATGAGTGTACCCCTTAAAGCGGTAAACAGGTTTAGTGTACCCCTTAAATCTGGGAACCCCTTAAAGCTGTAAAACAGGGGATGAGTGTAAACCATTTCAAGCTGTAATCGGGCTGATTGTACCCCTTATAAACAGGAATAAAACAAAAAGTTTTAAACTGTAAACAGGGGATGAGTGTACCCCTTAAATGTAGCCTGTCGCTGAGAGTACCCCTTAAAGCTGTAAACAGGGGATGAGTGTACTTAAAGCTGTAAACAGGGAATGAGTGTACCCCTTAAGAGAGGGAAAAAATCAGGAACCCTGTTCACCATGTAAACATTTATGCGCTGCTATATCCATTTTATCACAGCTACATTGTAGCTGTCAGAACTGATTTTGACAATCAGTACATAACAAGCAAACTAATTTCCTTGGTTACGACCTCAAAACACAAGAAATGATGACTGTACTCACATCAAGCTCAGGACTCTCACCAGCAAAACCTGCAACAGACAATTATCAACTGTTTAGTCCAGACATCAAAACTTAACCATCTTCTTTTGAAGACCCATTGACCCAGCAAAATTAAGTCCCTTGATTTTGTCTGGCCAGGTGTGACCGACGCACATCAAATTCTTATTACCAAATTCAAAATGCGAGGCTGCTCCACAAAGTGATGTTTCACTTTGAATTTTGGGTACACATTTTGTATGGCTGATGGTCGCACTCCTGGCCAAAATAGAGATTTGTTACCTAGCAATACGAGAATTAAAACATGTGAAAACGCTGAATTTACACACCAGGGTATTCCTTGAATTTTTATGAAGTTCTACTAAAGCTTAAGTGGGAAACTAAACGTTGTTACTTTCTAAAATAAATAAACCGATTCACTTAATTTAGAAAGTAAACGTTTAGTTTCCCACTTAAACAGTTTAGTAGAACTTCATAAAATTAAGGGCAGAACACTTCAAATCACCCCCACGAAGCTAAAAACACACGTGAGATTCACCCTTTTAAATCTGAATGAGAAGGTGAGATGACGCATTAAAATGACGATTCCTACGTTAACACAGTCCTTGCTTTTTTTTTAATGAAAGCTAATGGACGTAGTTGGTCTTTAAGATTTATAGATTTGTATTTCGGCGAAGTCGTACTTTCGAACCCCACCATCAAATTTTTGCATTAAAAATGTTCAACTTCTTACTTCTTTCTTTTCTTCTTTTTTGATCGCTCAGACAGTGTCCTGTCTATTATGAGCCCAGATGCATCATGCTGCCGGTTTTTTTGCGCCTAAGTAAGAAATAATTAGGCCCAGCATGTCCCGACTTCGGCTGGAGGAGGAAAACGTTCTGAAAGTGTTTCATGAAAAAAGGCATGGATAATGGAGGGACCATAAAGGCAGAAGGGGGGGGGGGGGCCAGATAGTAGCCAGTGACACCGCAAAGGGAAAAGGCAGAGTCAAAAAGAGTGACAGATTAGAGAAAGTTAAGAGCGCAGAAATTCCAGAAGGTGGGGGAAACTATTTATACAAAAGACCCCCAGTATCCCCATGGGGCCCATGTTCCTAAGAAGCAACATTCTCCCCAAAGGGGTAGGTTCACTTTAGGGTTATTGTCATGAAACTGAAAAAACACCCACCAGTCTTTTGGAATCAAGAGTTGTAAACTCTCAACTGCCAATCTTGTTGCTGTTGTTTTCGTTCCCCCTGGGGGCACACCCAGTGCCATGTGAAACATTTTCTTTCTCATGGCCTTGGGTGGGAAGATTACGTGTAGGGCTGCTTTTTAAAGGGCCCCGCCACATGGGCGTCCATATTCCGACTTCAGGGGACTTCGCTCCATTGAAATAGCCACCCACACATTCACTCCACCCGTGGAGTGACAACAACAAACAATTCTTTACAGCGTGTAGGGTAGAACTGCCACTGGTAAAGACAGCTTCAACTGGGCACAGCCGCATCATTTTAATATTAGCCATGGGTCAGTTTCACTTGCATCAAGTGTACAGACACAGTGAATAGCCAAGGACCTGGCCGTCAACTGCCATAAAGAAGGTGGCAGAGTGGTTAGGACGTTCGCCTGCCGATTCCATACGTAGTGACCCGGGTTCGAATCCAGGCCTCACCCTTTCTTTCCAGTTCAACAGGGAAAATTGAAATGAACGTTGAGTCTTTCGGGTGGGATCTTAAGGCAAGTCTGACCCTTGCGCTTTGCTTATGTAAAAATCCCACAGCAGTTAAA
>CM065709.1:1755865-1875118 GCA_017654935.2 Phymorhynchus buccinoides | reverse complement strand
AAAACAAAAAACAAATTTACATTTAAACAAATATGTTACTCTCACACCTCACCCAATCATTCATCTGCTCTCCGCTATCTTGCTCGCTCATCATGCAACTCACACCATGTCTGCCTTCATTTTTGTTATTTTCTGTTCTGTTCTTTCTTTTTTTCCTCCTTTGTTTTGCATTTTTTCATTTTTTTCATGCACCAAATTATGTAAAAGCATTTTTTTCTTCGTTTTATGTTTCTGTTTGTCTTTTATTTTATTTTTTTCTCTTTTTTCTCTCATTCAACTCGGTTATAACAAAAGAAAATCAAAATGTTTTCTTTTATCCGAGTTTCGGATATAACAAAACACGGATATAAGAAAATAAAAAAATTAACTTCGATTTTCTTATAACCGGGTTTTGCTGTAGCATCATGAAAATGCGATACTGTGTTGCAGGCATGATAATCTATTATTAGGCATAATGTCTGTAGGCATAATGCATAATGTCCAGTAGGCAAAATGTCCGGTGAGCATGGTGACCATAGGCATAATGTCCGTAGGCAAAGTGTCCGTAGGCGAAATGTCCGCAAGCAAACTGTTCGGTCGCGGTGTGTGTGTGTGTGTGCGCGCACGCACGTGCGTGTGCATGCATGAATAGATTCAAAGGCGATTCTGGAAGTTAGAGGTTGTACACTATATGCTTTTACAGTTAGTTTTGTTTTGTGCATAGGGAAATAGACCATGTATAAACCCAATCACCTTTTTGGACCTCAAACCATATGAGGAAGGGGTAGGATGGGTTTATATTTAGTATTTTACGTTAGCTTTGAGTTTGACTTTGAAAAACGTCATCGGATAAGATAAAAAATATCATCAAAACTTTACTATATCCGAACATCGTTTATAAGAAAAACCTGTTATAGTAAAGGAAAAGCCTTTCTCCCCTGCACTTTATACTATAAGCGGGGTGTACTGTGCAACCTGACAAGCCAAGGCATGGCTACGAACTGGGACTCGGAATGAACGGAGTAGGAGCTACGCCAGTGTACTGCCCAGAAGATGAGACAACAATATAAAAGAAAAAAAGAAAGGAAACTATGACTGAAAAAACACCAATCAATTTCATTGAAATCAACTTTCAACATTTCACAAACGATATTTTAACACACAGCATGCAGCATAGTCATGATATTCCACAACACATGGGCCAAAATTAGCTTTCTACTTTGAAGTCAATGCACATATCAAGCAGCTTAGCATGTTTTTACCTGCCCCTAAGCCCTCCATCCCCATCCTCACCCACATAATAATACCACTGTGACATCGATAACATACTGTATTCACAATTTCTAAATACTGTAGCACAAAAACGTTCCATTGCTGGTTCAGAATATACTGTACATACATGCACAAGCCATTCTTTTACAATGCATGTGTTACGGCCTGATACGTATCTTGGCCCAATACGTATCGGGCCGTGGCCCATTAGAGAGTTCGTGAGGGGGTCGACTGTATAAGTCGACCCCCTCACTGGTGGGCTTGGCCCAACAGCGTGCAAATGAGGTTGTTTTGTATTGGTCCGACCAATACGTTGCGGGCTGGTACAATATATTGTTTTGACCAGGTTTGACTCCCATACAAATGCCCCCAAATTTAAAACAAAACATTTTAAAGAGCAGCCTCAATTTGAAGTTGAGGGAATTTGTATGTGGGTCACAGCTACCCCAAAAAACCAAGGGATTTAATCGTGTTGGGTCAGTGTGTCTTTAAAAGTGAGTTGGACCTAAACTGAAAGGATGTTCCGAGAAAATTGAAGTCGTTCCAAAAAGGGAAAGTTTACATCAAACCAGTTGTGTCACAGACATTCTAAACAGTACAGGCACTAGATTACAAGACTAACTGAGTTGTTTTTGTTCCTTTATTCCATACTTTCCTTCAGTATTCTGTGCAAAATAAATGTTGAGCAGAAGAAAAAAATATGAGTACTTTTGTGTTGGTGGTAGAGAGACAAGTGAAAAAACTTCAAAATGTTTTCTTATATCTGAGTTTCGGATATAAGAAAACTTGGATAAACAAAACATCATCTCCCTTCAATTTTCTTATCACCGAGTTTTACTGTATTTTGATTTGATGATGGGTTTATATTTAGTATGTTACGTTAGCTTTGACTTTGAAAAACGTCATCGGATAAGATAAAAAATACCATCAAAACTTTACTATCTCCGAACATCGTTTATAAGAAAAACCTGTTATAGTAAAGGAAAAGCCTTGCTCCCCTGCACTTTACTATAAGCGGGGTGTACTGTAGGCAGAAATATAGGTGACAGTAAGCAAAGGGAAAAGACAGAGTCAAAGAGATTGACAGGTTAGAAGAAGTAACAACATACAACTTCCAGAAGATGAGTGGACTATTTGTACAAAAGACCCTCTCCCCGGTATCCCCACATGGTGGATGATTTCTCTGTATATCAGGCATCAGAATAGTTTGATGTGCAATCCTCTGAAAACCGCTGTAAAAGGGCAATCAAGGCCCCAGACTGTAGAGAGACAACACTGAAATGAGTTCTTAACACCACCAAAAAGGCTCAATATAGTGATAAATCGGTTTAAAATGCTATTTAAGGTTATGCGACGTATGAGCGAGGGTCATAATAGCGAATCCCGAAACAGCGAGAACACAACAGCGAGTGTCCCAAAACAGCGAGTTCCAAAACAGCGAGTCCCAAAATAGCGAGTGGAACATACCATCAAAAGGGACGAAATAGCGAGTGCTATTTCAGCGAGTCCCGAAACAGCGATTCTTTTTCACGATGAGTTTACTTAGGTAATCGTGAGTGATTTGTTATTATTTGAGCGTGGATAGCGAATCCAGAAATAGCGATTATTTACTTTTTTCACGTGTGAGTTTATATCCGACTTTGGTCACCATGAGGATATTTTTTTAACATTTGAGTGTGTTTCTCTTTTTAATAACTTGAAATAAAGTAACAAATATTGAAACATATGACAATTTATATTTTCTGGAGAACTCGCTGTTTTGGTACTCGCTCTTTCGACTGTCTCTGTTATGGTATCCTCGCTATTTTGTCACTCACGCTGTTTTGGGACTCGCTGTTTTGGGATTCGCTGATTTGGGGCATTCGCGGTTTTGTCCTCGCTGTTTTGGGATGCGCTGTTTCGGGACTCGCTATTGTGCGCTGTTTCGGGACTCGCTATTTAACACAAAGGTTAACACTCAATAAAAAGGCAAAACCTATGCATAAAGGAAGCCAATCCTCTGTCAGAAATTTTTAATCCTCTGATCCTCTGACAATTCTGATGCCTGGAATATGCTTTTTCAAACCATGTGACTGTGTATATGCCAAAATTTAAAGAGAACAGCTCTGAGATTTTTCACCAGAGTGATGAGTCAGGCGATGTTGCGCTAGATGAGTGGACTGAGTAAACCCTTTCCCACAGTCCGAACATGCATGGGGTCTTTCTCCAGTGTGAGTCTGACGGTGCTTCTTCAGATAACTGGAGCTAGCAAAACCTCTCCCGCAGCATGTACACAGGTAAGGCCTTTCACCCGTGTGGCGTCTCCTGTGAACTTTTAAATGGCAAATCTGAGCAAAAGCTGCCCCACAGAATTCACAGACATGGGGTCTGGCACCCTTATGGACTGACCTTACATGGAAGTTTAGAGAACCTGAATAGTTAAAGTCTTTGTCACAGTGCGGGCAATGGTAAGGTCTCTCTTTAGAATGAACTGTTCTCTTATGAACTTTTACGTTCCCAGCCGCTTTAAAGACCTTACCGCACACATCACACACAAAAGATCTGACTCTGATGTGAATCTGTTGGTGTCTCTCCAGGCCGCTAGGTTTCAAGTAAGACTTTCCACACACTTCACACACAAAACGTAAACGATCATTGTGTCTCAGTTTGTGTTTTTTCAAAGTGCCAACCTCAGTGAAACTCTTGTTGCATACATCACACGCAAATGCCTTAACACCACTATGAATCAGTTTGTGACTCTTTAAACTGCTGGGTTTAGGGAAAGACTTCCCGCACACATCACATACAAAAGGCTTATCATCACTGTGTGTCAATTTGTGCATCTTCAAAGAGCTAGCAAAAGTAAAACTCTTGCTGCACACATCACACTTATATGATTTAACACTACTATGAATCAGTTTGTGTTTCTTTTCTTTGTGTTTCTTTAAACCGCCAACTTGACAGAAAGACTTCCCGCACACATCACACACAAAAGGCTTATGACTGCTGTGTGTGAATTTGTGTTTTTTCAAAGTACCAGCCTCAGTGAAACTCTTACTGCACACATCACACACAAATGCCTTAACACCACTATGATACAGTTTGTGTCTCTTTAGACTGTTGTGATAAGAGAAAGACTTCTCGCACACATCACATACAAAAGGCTTATCATCACTGTGTGTCAATTTGTGCGTCTTCAAAGCGCTAGCGAAAGTGAAACTCTTGCTGCACACATCACATTTATATGATTTAACACTACTATGAATCAGTTTGTGTTTCTTTTCTTTGTGTTGCTTTAAACCGCCAACTTGACAGAAAGACTTCCCGCACACATCACACACAAAAGGCTTATGACTGCTGTGCGTGAATTTGTGTTTTTTCAAAGTATTAGCCTCAGTGAAACTCTTATTACACACATCACAGACAAATGCTTTAACACCACTATGAATCAGTTTGTGCCTCTTCAGTATGCTGGGTGTAGAGAAAGACTTTGCACATACATCACACTCATGCTTTCTGCTTCTATTATTTCCATTTTGATCACTAGTACCATCGTCATCACCTTCCTTTTTTATTGTTGTTTTCAGGTTATTACAACTATAAATATTCGGATCTATGTCTCTACTGCTACAGTCACCAGCATCACATCTGTCAGGTGTGGAGGACCCAGGTAACACCATGTGCAGTTTTTCTCCATGAAATGACGCCAGATGGAGTTCCAAACTGCTGACCAGCACAAAGGCAGCAGAACAATGCTGACACACACGACTTCTTTTCAGAGACTGCAGTGACCCAGAAGTGTTGTTAGACATGGGCTGTGCTGTGCTGTAAACAGCTGAAGGCTGATCTGGTGAGTTTTCCTCCACGGACCATGCTGGTTCCTGCTTCAGTGAAAAGAAAGAAAACCAATACAAAACTCCTTTCACAAGGCACTTCAATCTTATTTCACGGTTTTCATTAAAACAAATAGAAAATACAGATAAAGTAAATAAACTCTAAGCTTTTTAACACTTGCGGTCTCACACACATACAGCATTTGTGTGTGTGTGTATGTGTGTGTGTGTGTGTGTGTGTGTTGCATTTTTGTTTGAATGCGTTATGAATGCTAACGTGTGCGTGCGCTTTGATTTGATTTATATCAAGATTCAGCGCCGTATAAATACTGTATGTTGTTGTTGTTGTTGTGTGTGTGTGTGTGTGTGTGTGTGTGTGTGTGTGTGTGTGTGTGTGTGTGTGTGTGTATTTCTAAAAAAGGCACACACAAATTCCCTTGAACATAAACAGACCCAGAATTTGATAGGGTATAGCAGAGATAACATTGTGAATATCAACAACAATCTTTGCTAAAAAAAAACCCACCCACCCCAACAAATGACAGTGAGTAGAAATTAACATCTCCAATATGCCACTGGACTCTGGGTAAAGGTAAAGATGTGCCACCCCCCCTGCATTTCTCGGTTAATTGTATTTTTCCCTTTTTGCCTTTCTTACCATACATAAAGCTGTATTTTAGGAACATTTGTAGCTAATTACCTTTTTGGAATACTAACCCTAACCCTAACCCTACCCCTAAACCTAACCCTACCCCCCACTATGTACTGCAGTACACCGCGATTTGTCACAGTTGTGGTTCGTTGCGTTTTTCCGTCTTATACGGTGGGGGGTAGGGTTGTGACGTAAGTGTCCCGCGCGACCCCTCTTTCTTTATCTACACCCCCCCCCCCCCCCTCTCCTTTTCATTTCTCTGTCCGGCCGCCACGTTAATTGCCACCCACCATCTAAAGAATGCCGATTAAGGGATTGGTCCCTTTGAAGGTCGACTTGTCTCCCCGGTCAGCACGTACCACCTACCGAGGTTATCTCCCTTCACCCCCCCCCCCCTCTTATCTACCGTCTCATCACGAGATAGTGATATCAACAGTCGGCTGCCTTTGTAAGACACCGCGCCCTTACCCATCACAAGAAAGTGACAACCACGGTTATCTCCCTTTGAAGACGGTTTTGCTTTTCCGAGCACGAGAAGGATTTGAATGTCCGGCATGTGATAAGGATGTAATAGGCGCGTGATTGTTCGGTACACTCTGAACAGCATCTTGTGACGTGTCGACTGTAATAAACCAATAGCAGGCTTTCATTGTTTGAAAGTGAAGGCTATAATTGGCGTAGTGAGAAAAAGTTTTTCACACAAGACGCTGAAACTGACTAGAGCAACACCTCTCCCAGCCAGAATAGCCCACCTAGTAAGTCTTATTGATGACTGGTGATTGAGACTGGTTGTTTGTTTGACTCTAGTTTTGATCTAGATCCTATGTTCCATGATGAATAAGGAGTAGATAGATATGTTATAGAAAAGAAGTGGTAAACATTCTATTCTATTTATGCACACTGATTATTTGTGTGTGTGTGTGTTTCTGACTTGAACACTTTTGGTACCAGAACCGGAGTTTATGCCTACTAACCCTTTTGTCTATTTTTAGTAGGAAACCTATGGGCCGCAATCTTGCACTATTTTTAGTAGGAAACCTATGGGCCGCAATCTTGCACTTTATGATACCATTCCTTTCCAGGTGTTGGATGGAGAATGATGTTGTCTTGATCACCTTTTATGTTTTACTGATCTCAGTTTGTTAACTGAAATTCAGTTTATTTATTAACTACATGTAGTGCTATTGTACAAGGGAAGCCTTCAAGCCGGTTGGGATTCACTAATTCCCTGCCGACTGAAGCCCCTTGTCTCTAAGCCATAGAGATCTACATCCACCTTCTCCTGTGATTATCAGCAGGGCATCGTGGGCCGGAAGATCATCCCGGACTCCACCACGCACCAAGACGGGACTGTCGCCAAGACGACCCGCACTCAGAATCCGCGAGGAGACCACGCTTGAACCGTGCCATCCCGCGAAGCCGTAACCGGAACGACTGGGAGCTACTCTCATCTGACGAGCAAGCCCAGCCACACCAGCATTCGCCGATCACTACGGAGGAACTCAACCACAGCTAAGTCCCCCGGACTGCGCCAATCATTTGAACTTTCCTACGGACATTGAAGATAATTTGTAACCCTTCCGGCATGGGGCGAACCTTATAGAAAGACAAAAGTCTTGTGAATCCTTTCGGATTTCATTGTTTTTTTGATCCATATTTTGTTTTGGCGCCATTGAGCTGCTTTATTAGTATTGTTGCATAATCTTATGCAGATTTTGGGAGTAAATAAAATACAAGTGTCAAATAATCCTGAACCCTTTGGTCAGACTGATGAGAGTGGGAGTCTTGTAATTTCATGTAAAACCCTACTTCTCTCTGTCTGCCATTTAGAGCAATTCAACCACTTGTATTTCTTACAACCATACGAGCCAGAACCCGGGCACAAATATAAATTTATTAGATGAAAAGGGGCCGGGAAAGTTGCTCATCTCCCATACCCTAGAGAAGTGGGCTAAAGGCAAATTTTCTAAAGTCTTCCCTAGGGACTTAGCCTTTTGACCCATTACCTCGTCACATGGGTTAGGGTTAGGGCTAGGGTTAGGGTTAGGGTTAGTATTCCAAAAAGGTTATTAGCTAAAAATGTTCCTGTCCCCCATGCATTTCTCGGTTAATTGTATTTTTCCGTTTTTGCCTTTCTTACCATACATAAAGCTGTATTTTAGGAACATTTGTAGCTAATTACCTTTTTGGAATACTAACCTTAACCCTAACCCTACCCCCCACTATGTACTGCAGTACACCGCGATTTGTCACAGTTGTGGTTCGTTGCGTTTTTCCCTCTTATACGGTGGGGGGTAGGGTTAGGGTTAGGGCTAGGGTTAGGGTTAGGGTTAGTATTCCAAAAAGGTTATTAGCTAAAAATGTTCCTAAAATACAGCTTTATGTATGGTAAGAAAGGCAATAACGGAAAAATACAATTAACCGAGATAGGTAGGGGGGGTGGCACATCTTGACCTTTACCGGACTCTGCTATCAAGGATGAAAGTAAAACATTCTCTCAATCCTGAAATATGTGTTTCAATGTTATCACAATTTGACAACAATAAAAAATAATTCCCAATGTGTATGTGTCTGCTTTTACAAGATGGATGGGGTGGTGTCAGGATTGCATGTCTATCATCTTGTTTTATCTGTCATCAGTGTTGGCAAAAATGTTTGATTTTATAAGACTGTGGTTCCGGATGACAAGACGGCCAATCCTGAAGACTCTTTCTATCAGTTTTTTCAATCCTGATTTCAGGAGTATGCCTGAACCACTTTCATCCATGTGCTACTAGCTAGTCCTCTCTAAAACATCTTAGAAGTGGTGAACAGCAAGATGTCATCACAGAAACAAAAAACCTTTGTTCTACCAGTGTATTCACTGCACTTATACACTAAAACTCTCTATGGACTAAAAAGGACAACATAGTATTATATATAAGGCACACACTACAAATTTTACTAACAATTCTGATCATGTCTGCCTTGGCTTAAGTCTATGTCAGACCAATAGGGCATTTGGCACGAGTGTTCGTTTAATATACTAGACTACTAATTTGCTTGCGTTCGTTCTGCCCGAGTTACGCTGACCTTTCTAATGGAACTATATAAATTCAACTCAGTGATATTCAAGGTCGCCAGCACGCGCCAAATACCCTATTAACAAAGGCTAGAACAACAAGGCTACATCAAAATGCTATGCTATGCATAGTTACGCGGGGATTGTCTTCAGCCATGACAAGCTCCTAGCATAACATTATCAGTCTCCTAAATCCCCCAAAGTTGGAGTGTGGTTGCCCACATAGCGGGATAATTAAAAAAACGGTTACACCCGTAATGTTCTCATCCCTAATTGATGCATTTGTACCATAGTGTTCAAGGGCTTCGATAGTTGGGATGATCCCTGGAGTCTTGTAGCCAGGGTATGTCAATCAATCAATGATCTTGTTGCAACAGTTTCGTTACTACACTATTAGTCATAAGGTGGAACCTCCCTTATAATACCTCCCATTATAAGACTCCCTCCCATATACAAGACCTACTTCTCTGAGACATTGCCCTTCTTTTTAAGTATTGAAATTACATCCCTTATAAGACCTCATTTTGGATGATTTTTTAAGGTCTTATAAGGGAGGTTCCACTGTATTATGAGGAGAAGGTGCAGGGGACGGTGTTTGTACTCACATTATGCTCAGTCCTTTTCGTTGGAGAACCTGCAACAGACAATCATCAACTCAACTGTTTTACTCTGGACATCAAAATGGAGCCATCTTGTTAAATTATAAAGGTCTGCATTTTTCCCAGACTGAATTGATAAGAAGAAACGGAGATGTCTGCTGGGTTCAGTAAAATTCACAACAAATTAAAACGGAGTCGAAATTGAAACCCAAAAGAAAAGATTTAATAACAAAAAACAGTACAAATCTCAACGTTTCGGGCTCAACGGTTCGTTGTCCAGTGCTCAGTTGATAAGGCCGTTCAGACGCTCAGACACTTCAGATGGCAAAGTTAACATTGAAAGAGCTAAGCATCTTCATTGGTGTTTGACTCATATTTCTTGAAATAGAAATGGTAGATTCTAGGTTTATTTTTATTTTAGTTATAAATGGTTCCAAAATATTTTAAATTGCTCAAATAAACTTTAATGTAAACAAAAAAGAGTCACATTTCCCTGTCTTCATATCAGATATTTGTTAAAGACAGTTCAAGTGCCACTGACCTGAGCTCTGGTGCTCTGTAGTCCACTGAAGTGCTGAGTCATCATCAGAATCATCCAACTCTGTGTTGAAGCTGACCTCTGATATCTCTACTTCATCAAGGGACACTATTTGGTCACAGCGTCTGAAATCACACCGCATACATACATCATACATACATACATACATAATGATAAAACATGGCAGGCTTTTGACCTGGTTATTTTCCAGTCTTATTTTCAAGTAATTTTTATTTGCTGTAAACCTAACTCACTAATGGGGGGGGGGGGGGGGGGGGGGGGGGAGTAATGCCTATCGATTCCACCCTTAATTCCATCCTCCCATTTTGTGCTTTGGTCATTCACATATTACATCAGTTTCTCTCACTGGACCTTTGCTCAAGAGTCAAATGGCTTTTATCGTTGGTTGACATTAGAGAGCCAACAATAACATGAGAGCTGTACAATAAATGATTTTCTACAGCAATGGAAAATCATGGTAGTTGTTTTTTTTGTGGAAGACAATGATTCTTAAACATGGGGGCCTTGCTACTGGCTCTGGTGCTGCAGCCAAAGGGATGAGTTGGCCTTTGGGGACCTTCCCCAATACCAGCAGTCCTCAAATCCCTTTGGCCGAGAGTGGGGATGTACCCTGGGCAAGGCATCTCCACATTAACCCCTTGACTGCTGAGCCGAGTAGGCTGGAAGTCAATCCCCCAGTGCTGGGCTATCAGCACAACCAAAATCATCACCATCAACACTCGATTCATGCTCAATGTTATCTGGATCGAAATCCTCGTCATCAGAGTCGATATCTTGCAGAATTGTCAAAACTTCATTAGCAACTATACCACTTTTTCAATGCAATCTTACTTTGTCAAACCAGAGAGCGTGTGAACTCAGTGAAATCTACTTCGCTCAAACTTGATGAAAACAGGTCGTGCACGCGTGCGCATTTGCAGCAAGGTATCCCATAATAGGTATCAAACGAAAGGGAAACAACTCTACTTTTCAGCTGTACAATTTGTTTTCTCCAACACCGCGATGCTGGCCCTTTAACCTTGCCAATATAAACGCATATGACGAGGACAAATGAATTCGTCGTCAGCATTGTCAGTCAAGCTGGAAACGCCCGCTCTAGGACGAGCGGATACGTCCTACGCAGTCAAGAGGCTAAAGAAATTCTAGCCCAGGCCGTCAGAATAGCATCTGCCCCCTCTGCTATCTGGCAGTCATGGTCAGAAATGACTGACAGGCATCAAACCAGTTTCTCTCTCCTTAACATTCCCTGTTCAACTCTGCTATCAAACCAGTGCAATGAGCACTCAAAGACACTTGAAAACTTTATTAAGAAGAAGGGAGGGAGGGGCAAAACGCATTTTCCTTTGTTATGATGTTACTACTTACTGATAATGTAGATTCCTTAAAAAAAAATATTGAAGCATAGGTCTTTATTTGCACTATGCCTTTATTTTGCACTATTCAGGCTCAACCACTCTGGCTAGCAAAGAGCTCACCGGGGACGAACCCCGATCGGCACAGCTCCTGCCCTTCATCTGCCACTACCTTGACCTATGACTCCTAATTCCCTAATTTAATCTTTGAATGTGGCATGCCTGCGATGTACCGCCTGATGCTGATGTTACTTTTTTTTCTCTACCCAGTTAAGTTTAATTGTATTTTTCAGCTGAAAAACGGCTGGCAGTGAAAGCGTTAATCAACAGGCTATGTTCTCTTGCGAGTGAAAACGTGGACATTGCCAATTATCTCACCTCAAGCTCAGAGAGAAATCCTGTTTCTTGTCTGGCCTCTGATCCCCAGATGATACAGAACCAGCTTGAACTGCAGTAGTGTTCTCAGTCCATGTCACAGTTTTCACTGGCCGAGATGGAGAAATAACTTCAATGCCACGACACATAGCGATGCAGGTCTCCAGATTCAGATCAGCTTCTTTCAACAGTCGCTTTCTGATAAGATCGTTTCTGATGCCTAGGACAATTCTGTCTCTCAAAAGACTGTCTTTCAAGCAATTGCAGAAATTACAGGTTGAAGCTAGAGCGCGCAGAGCAGCAATGTAGTCCTCCACAGTCTCGCCAGACTTTTGATCTCGCGTGTTGAACATGTATCTTTCGTAAGTTTCATTGGTATTTCTGGAGAAATGATTGCCAAATGCAGTGATGACAACGTCACCTTCTGGCAGCTCCATTTTGTTGTACACGGTCAGTCCTTCAGTTCTACTTTTAGGCCAAGTTGAAGTTATCAGTGTGGAGAAAATAGCGGTTGCTTCAAGAAAGAAGTGCCTTTTGTAGTCTACGTCTCTTCTTCAACATCGAGTCTCGAAAATATGTTTGTGTTAAATCATGGAGTAGGCCTACAACTAAACTAAAACTTGTACAAGTTGTTGAAACTAATGAAAGTTGTTCCGAATGTTCCATTTCTGATTTCAGATTTCTCACTCTCAGCTTTCTTTTTGAGTTTTTCGAGTTTTTGCACTTCATACCCGTCCATTCGCCATCAGCCTGTCGCCACAGCCTACATTCAAGTAAAGCTGAATCACACAAATGAAATTGCAGACAGGTTCTCTTTTCACTTCTTGCAGAATATTAAAGCAAAATAGTTTTTTGGCATAAAGCAAAGCAGGCCATTTTTTACTTTTAGGCCTACCGGAAATTCCTTTGACAATCTCACTAGCCAATATATGTATTATGCTAATGATGGTCAAAACTCCAAATTCAAAATTAACCAAAAACGCATTGGTAGGTAGGTGGGTAGGTAGGTAGGTAGTCATGCAGGTAGATAGGGGATTGGCAATCAGCCTAGATAGGCCTCGCAGCCTTTCAAGTGTCCCCACAATTGCATGAATAATATTAGTTGCATTTGCGCATACACAAATTTTGTGTTATATTTTGTTCTTCTGTTCATAAAACAATTCATTGGATCACTGCCCACTAGTCCAGGCTACTCTGCCAATTTTAACTAACTGGAAGCCTATTCTAATTATGTGCAGATTGGCAGTATAACTGTGCTTTTTCAAAAAAATGAAATAAGAAATTCTTGCTTTAATCAAAGTTGAATGACTAAACGCATTTACAGCAAACAACATTGTGTCACACACAACAACAAAAGCTGTGAATAAATCATTTTCACAGCAAAGAAGACAGAGCCTTTTTTTTTTTACCCCTGCTTACAACTTTATGGGAATTTTCACTCCCAATATCAAATTTTAAAGGGTCAATTTGAAGACATGCGAGAAACTCTATCCTGCTTCCTGCCCATGCACCGGCCGCCCCCCCCACGCACGCACACACACTGACACACACACACTGACACACACACACACACACACACACACACACACACACACACACACACTGACGCACACACACTGACACACACACACTGACACACACACTGACACACATATCTCACCATGGTTTGAGATTCTAGGGGGTGATTTGAAATTCGAGCTAGTGCCTAAATACGCACAATCTCTACGTTTTCAGAATCCCTGTAGGCATAAACTCCTTTCTACCTCTTACCAAAGACCTGCCAGACACAGAAAGTAAACATCATCAGCTTCTCCTTCTTCTACTTCTTCGATCGCTCAGACTATCTCCTGTCATATGAGCACAGATGCGTCATGCTGCCGTTATATGCACCTAATAAATAGTTAGGCCAAGCATGTCCCTCTTGTCTTCGGTTCGAGAAAATCTATGTAAGAATTTCTAGAACAAAAGACAGGAGAGTGGACCAGTAAGGTAGAAAGATAGTCGTTGACAGTAATAAATTAAAGTCCGGAGAAGCTGAACCCAAGAGTTCTTAGTTTTTGCGTGATCCTGTAACGAGAATTACGTAATCCTGTAACCCCGTCAGTGCCATAATGGGTACTCCCTCCCAAAGGGAAAAGTCAAATCAAAGAGAGTGGTAGATTAGAGCAGGTTACAAGCACAGAACTTCCAGAAGGAGGGGAACTATTTGTACGAAAGGCTTCCTGGTATCCTTACGGGGGAATAACCAGCTTGTCTCTTCGCAGTGGCTACTGCAGTGTACACAGGGGCGTAGCAAGCCTTCTATGAGAGGTCAGGCTGAAATGGGGGTTCAGGAAGTCTTCACTCTCCAGAGGTTTCAGGGGAAAGAGGGGTCGGACTTTGCTCCCCAGAAGCTGACGATGGTTTTAATGTTTTTAATGTAAAAGATGCAATGGAAGCTTCTGCTGGAAAAAAATACGTGTGAATTTGCAATCCATATTGTTCTCTAGTCACCTCTTGACTGTGACCATCGATTCCATCATCACTCCAACTGCTCCCCCTCTTCATCACCCCACATGCATGTATGCCAGTCAGTCGTGTCCAACCATGGCTGCTAACAGCAGTCAGGCAGATGCTATTCCTGCAGGATTTACCTGGGAAAGGATTTGTTCAAAGTGGTAAATGCTGTTTGTGTTAACAATGTAAATGTGTGCGTGTGTGTGTGTGTGCGCGCGCGAGTGCGTGCACGCGAATACACACAGGAAAACAGGGGGCAAGCTATGGAAGGGAGAAGACTAAGAAACAGTAACAAACACGTTAGAGGATTCATTTCTAGTTTATTTTACTTAGACGCTTCCGCGTTGTGAGACCATGAGACAGCCAGGACGCTCAATCGGCTCCAATCAGCAGTCAGTTTGATGGCATCGCTCCAGCATCTGTTCGCAAGCTGAAGGTCTCGCTCCACTGTCTGACGCCAGTTCATCTTTGGCCTCCCTCTTTTTCTGTCCCTTTGGGATCTGCCTGAGAACCTGGTTTGCAGGTCTAGATGGTGGCACTCTGGCGGTATGGCCCAACCTTTTGTTTTCTCCAAAGGAGCCAGAATGGTGAACATACTGACCGTGGGCGCTGAAGAGAAGAAGAACCAACTGAGACGGCGTCTGTAGATGATGCTGGCTACTGGAACCTGCTTTGTGTGCTCTCTCACCTCTTCGTTTTGATAAAGCCGCTCCACTTATTGCCTAAGATTTTCCAGAGGCACTTGATGTCAAATGAGTTCAGCTTCTTCTCCTGGCTAGGTTCTAAGGGTGCAGGCATAGTTGCAAAAGTACCAAAATATGTTTTGAAAAGTTTGTAATAAAAAATGTGCTTATTCTGTAGAGTAAACATTGTTGCATTACACTGTTAAATGATTTTTATAACAAGCAGTAGTTTACTCGATTATTCTATGCTAAAGCTGTAGAGCAGGGTGCATAGGACATTAGAGTTGTAGAAACGCAGATTCATGTGGAGTGAGTTTCCCCGAGTCCCTCCATCTTCATCCCCAATTATTTTTACCCCAGTAGTTAGGGATATGTTTGTTGTCTTTGTGGTTGGGGCTTGGGCATTGCCTTATGGAGTGTTTAGGGTCAGCTAGTTCCCAGCTTGCTGGGGGCGATCGTGAAAATTAGTAGCTGCGGGCAGCTCCCTGTAGTTTTCCCCTTCCCAGCCCATAAATAGTTTATTTTATTTTATAATAAATTGTTTCCTTCACTTGGTTTTTCCTATTGATTTGTATGTGTATTCACTTTCTCTTCCTCTCTCTCTCTCTCTCTCTTCTGATTCTTTTTCTATGGCCACCTCCTAAAGTGTGCACAATTACTTCTATATAAAGAAGTTGGTCACCACCACAGAAGAAGAAGAAGAAGAAGAAGGCTGCTGTTGCTTTGCCTATGCGACAGTTGTTCTTTGTCCATGTTACCTGTGCTGCTGATACAACTGCCCATGTAGGTGAAATCCGGGACCACCTAGTTCTGCCCAATGAACACCCCAGCTGGAGAAGGGTGTGGTCCAGCTAGCATGTTTTTCGTCTTCTTGACACTGATGTTGAGGCCAATGCTTGCCAGCACTGTCACTTATGTCCCTGACAAGTGACTGAAGATCTTGCATGTCATTGGTTTGTGCGTGCAGCCCCGGTGTCATCCGCAAAGTTCAAATCTGAGAGGCGCTGTCCCTCGAGCCATTCAATGCCCTTTCCATGAGTAGCCGTCTTCAGTACCCAATCAATTGACAGCGTCAAGAGTTCATTTTTATCACATTTAAGAATAATTCTAATCTCAGTTGGTCTCTTTTTCATTTAAGTAAATGTCCTCTGGGGCCATCAAAAAGGATGAAAAATCCCCATGCTTGAGAGACAGAGAGAGAGAGAGAGAGAGAGAGAGAGAGAGAGAGAGAGAGAGAGAGAGAGAGAGAGAGAGAGAGAGAGAGAGAGAGAGGAACACATAACTTTTTTTTGTACATTGGCCTTAGGCCACAATACAAAGGGAGGGGTAGTGGGGGCTAGTTAGAATGTAACTGAGAGAGAAATAGCAGAAAGAGAGGGAGGGTCAGAAGGAGAGAGAGAGATGGGGGGGGGGGGGGGGGGGGGGGGGGGAGAGAAGAGTTTTCACTCTTTGATCATCTCCCATGATTCCTTGTAACACAGAGCAGAGATCAAAGGTGAACATCAAAATAACAAACACAAGTTGTTGATTCACACCATGGACCCTATATCTATATAGCAGCCATGCTCACACACACTACAGATCAATTCATTATCTATGTTTTGATGTTTATTGCGGCCACAATGAATTCAGTCTTCACAAAGTTAACCTTTACCGGATCATGCTTTTGACTACACGGACACGATGGCGGGGGTCTTCCACGACCCCCTACTCAGCAAAGAGCGTCTCCCACAACCCCTACTTGTCAAAGAGGCACCATGTGTTTATCCCTGTCCGGATGGCGGGGGTCTCCCACGACCCCTACTCAATGCACTGCAGTGCTCTTTAAAGTAGGGGTCGTGGGAGACCCCCGTCATCCGGACAGGTATATCAAAATTACGCGTCATATTACGTCATTTATATTTTATACACATTAATAAAATTTAACACACTTAAAGCCATTTACGTTTTTGACAGTCATGAAATTTCATGAAGATTGCTTAAATAGTTTTAGAGATATAACATGTTTTGTGTGTCAAGGGGTCGTGGGCGACCCCAGAAGTCCGGTAAAGGTTAATCATAGGGACATAAAGGCAAACATGTAGATTTGTCAGACCCCCCATGGGTGAACTATCCCAACAGGGTGGATGATTTCTCTGTATATATGCTTTTTCAAATCCTGTGATTGTGTATATGCCAAAATTTAAAGAGAACAGCTCTGAGATTTTTCACCAGAGTGATGAGTCAGGCGATGTTGAGCTAGATGAGTGGACCGAGTAAACCCTTTCCCACAGTCCGAACACGCATGGGGTCTTTCTCCAGTGTGAGTCAGACGGTGTTTCTTCAGACAACTGGAGCTAGCAAAACCTCTCCCGCAGCATGTACACAGGTAAGGCCTTTCACCCGTGTGGCGTCTCCGGTGAACTTTTAAATTGCAAATCTGAGCGAAACCTGCCCCACAGAATTCACAAACATGGGGTCTGGCGCCATTATGGACTGACCTTATGTGAAAGTTTAGAGCACTTGAATAGTTAAAGTCTTTGTCGCAGTGTGGGCAATTGTAAGGTCTCTCTTTAGAATGAACTGTTCTCTTATGAACTGTTAGGTGCCCAGCCACTTTAAAGCCTTTACCGCACACATCACACACAAAAGATCTGACTCTGATGTGAATCTGTAGGTGTCTCTTCAGGCTGCTAGGTTTCGAGAAAGACTTTCCACACACTTCACACACAAAAGGTAAAAGACCATTGTGTCTCAGCTTGTGTGTTTTCAAAGTGCCAGCCTCAGTGAAACTCTTGTTGCATACATCACACGCAAATGCCTTAACACCACTATGATACAGTTTGTGTCTCTTTAGACTGTTGTGATGAGAGAAAGACTTCCCGCACACATCACATACAAAAGGCTTATCATCACTGTGTGTCAATTTGTGTGTCTTCAAAGCGCTAGCCAAGGTGAAACTCTTGCTGCACACATCACACTTATATGCTTTAACACTACCATGAATCAGTGTGTGTCTGTTTAAACCGCTGAGTTTACAGAAAGACTTCCCGCACACATCACACACAAAAGGCTTATGACTGCTGTGCGTGAATTTGTGGTGTTTCAAAGTACCAGCCTCAGTGAAACTCTTATTGCACACATCACACACAAATGCTTTAACACCACTATGAATCAGTTTGTGTCTCTTTAAACTGCTGGGTTTAGGGAAAGACTTCCCGCACGCATCACATACAAAAGGCTGATGATTGTTGTGTGTCAATTTATGTGTCTTCAAAGTACCAGCCTCAGTGAAACTCTTGCTGCAAACATCACACTTATATGCTTTAACACTACTATGAATCAGTTTGTGCCTCTTCAAGCTGCTGAGTTTACAAAGAGACTTCCCGCACACATTACATACAAAAGGCTTATGACTGCTGTGTGTCAACTTGTGGTGTTTCAAAGTAATAGCCTCGGCAAAACCCTTATTGCACACATCACACACAAATGCTTTCACACCACTATGAATCAGCTTGTGCCTCTTCAGTCTGCTGGGTTTAGAGAAAGACTTTGCACAGATATCACACTCATGCTTTCTGCTTCTATTCTTTCCATTTTGATCACTAGTACCATCCTCATCGCCTTCCTTTCTTGTTGGTTTCAGGTTGTTATAACTATCAATATTCTGATCTATGTCTCTGCTGCTACAGTTACCAGCATCACATCTGTCAGGTGTGGAGGACCCAGGTAGCACCATGTGCAGTTTTTCTCCATGAACTGATGCCAGGTGGAGTTCCAAACTGCTGACCAGCACAAAGGCGGCAGAACAAAGGTAGCACGGGTGCTTTGAGTCCAGAGACAGCAGTGACCCAGAAGTGTTGTCAGACATGGGCTGTGCTGTGCTGTAAACAGCTGAAGGTTGATCTGGTGAGTCAGCCTCCACGGACCATGCTGGTTCCTGCGTTAGGTAAAAGAAAGAAAACCAATACAAAACTCCCTTCACAAGGCACATTCAACCTTATTTCAAGGTTTTCATTAAAACAATTAGAAAATATAGAGTAATAAACTCTAAGCTTCTTAACACTTGCGGTATCACACACATACAGCATGTGTGTGTGTGTGTGTGTGTGTGTGTGTGTGTGTGTGTGTGTGTGTGTGTGTGTGTGTGTGTGTGTGTGTGTGTGTGTGTGTGTTTATGAAAAAGGCACACACAAATTCCCTTGAACATAAACAGACCCAGAATTTGATAGGGTATAGCAGAGATAACATGAATATCAACAACAATCTATGCTAAAAAAAAACCCACCAACCACCCCAACAAATGCCAGTGAGTAGAAATTAACATCTCCAGTATGCCACTGGACTCAGCTGTCATGGGTGAAAGTAAGACATTTTCTCAATCCTGAAATATATGTTTCAACGTTCTCTGAATTTCTCATTCCTGAAGTGGTGACAACATTAAAATAATTCCCAATGTGTATGTGTCTGCTTTTACAAGATGGATGGGGTGGCATCAGGATTGCATGTCTATCATCTTGTTTTATCTGTCATCAGTGTCGGCAAAAATGTTTGATTTTATAAGACTGTGGTTCCGGATGACAAGACGGCCAATCCTGAAAACTCTTTCTATCAGCTTTTTCAATCCTGATTTCAGGAGCATGCCTGAACCACTTTCATCCATGTGCTATATACTAGCTAGTCCTCTCTAAAACATCTTAGAAGTGGTGAACAGCAAGATGTCATCACAGAATAAAAACCTTCTGTCTTCTACCAGTGTATTCACTGCAGTTATACTGAAAAACTCTCTACAGACCAAAAAGGACAATGTAGTATTATGTATAAGGCAAACACCACAAATTTTATCAAAATTATGATCTTGTCTGCCTTGGCTTAAGTCTATGTCAGACCAATAGGGCATTTGCCATGAGTGTTTATTTCCTATACTAGACCACTAATTTGCTTAAGCTCGTTCTGCCCGAGTTACGCTGACCTTTCTAAATGAACTATCTAAATTCAACTCAGTGAAATTCAAGGTCACCAGCATGTGGCAAATTCCCTATTCACATAGGCTAGAACAACAAGGCTATGCTATTCATAGTTATGCGGGGATTATTTTCAGCCATGACAAGCTCCTAGCATAACATTATCAGTCTCCCAAATCCCCCAAAGTTGGAGTGTGGTTGCCCATATACAGTAGCAGGATAATTTAACCGTTTACCGGATCACGCTTTTGACTACACAGACACGATCGCGCGGGTCTTCCACGACCCATACTCAGTAAAATAAAATAAAAAGGGACATGCATTTTAACAGTGTTTATCCCTGTCCAGATGATGCGGGTCCCTCAGGACCCATACTCATCAAAGAGTCACCATGTGTTTATCCCTATCCAGATGGCGCGGGTCCCCCACGACCCACACTCAATGCACTGCAGTGGCACATTTCTGCTCTCTAAAGTATGGGTTGTAGGAGACCTGCGCCATCGGGACAAGCATGTTAAAATGACGCATCATATTACGTCATTTGTATTTTATACACATTAATGAAATTTAAGACACGTAAAGCCATTAACGTTTTTGATAAAGTCATGAAATTTCATGACGATTGCTTAAATAGTTTTTGAGATATAACAGTTCTTGTGTGTCTCTGGGTCGTGGGCGACCCAGGAAGTCTGGTAAAAGTTAAAAAAACGGTTACACCCGTAATGTTTTCATCCCTAATTGATGCATTTGTACCATAGTGTTCAAAGGCTTCGACAGTTGGGATGATCCCTGGAATCTTGCAGCCAGGGTATGCCAATCAATCAATCAATCAATGATCTTGTTACAACAGTTTCTTTACTACACTATTAGTCATACCTCCCTTATAAGATCTCCCATTATAAGACTCCCTCCCATATAAGACCTACTTCTCTGAGACATTGAACTTCTTTGTAAGTATTAAAATTACCTCCCTTATAAGACTTCATTTTGGATGATTTTTTTAAGGTCTTATAAGGGAGGTTCCACTGTATTATGAGGTGAAGGTGCAGGGGACGGTGTTTGTACTCACATTATGCTCAGTCCTTTTCGTTGGATAACCTGCAACAGACAATCATCAACTCAACTGATTTACTCTGGACATCATAATGGAGCCATCTTGTTAAATGATAAAGGCCTGCATTTTTCTCTGACTGATTTCATTATAAGAAACGGAGATGTCTGCTTGGTTCAGTAAAATTCACAACAAATTAAAACGGAGTCAAAATTGAAACCCAAAAGAAAAGATTTAACAACAAAAAACAACACAAATCTTGACGCTTCGGGCTCAACCGGTTCGTTGTCCAGTGTTCAGTTGATTAGGTCGTTCAGACGCTCAGACACTTCAGATGGCATAGTTAACATTGAAAGTGCTAAGCATCTTCATTGGTGTTTGACTCATCTTTCTTGAAATAGAAATGGTAGATTCATCGTTGATTTTTACTATATAATAAATGGTTGAAAAATACTTTAAATCGCTTAAATAAACTTTAATATAAACAAAAAGAGTCACATTTCCATGTCTTCATATCATATTTGTTAAAGACAGTCCAAGTGCCACTGACCTGAACTCTGGTGCTCTGTAGTCCACTGAAGTGCTGAGTCATCATTAGAATCATCCAACTCTGTGTTGAAGCTGACCTCTGATATCTCTACTTCATCAAGGGACACTATTTGGTCACAGCGTCTGAAATCACACCGCAATATATACATGTATACATCATATAATAAAAAGGCAAGTGTCTGTGTGTCTGTCTGAAACACAAAACGGGCCTTATAATTCCGTCGTTTTTCGACCGTATCGCTTCAAATTTGCTATGAGCCTTAACGGGGCGATGGCAACGGCAACCGAGGCGGCCGTGTCATTTGCGTGGTTTGGCAAATGCATGAAACGCGTATCCCCCGGCCTCTCGGCGCCCGTATCTCCGGTATTTCTGGACGGATTGCCTTCAAATTCACCCCTGATGAACCATTGACAGTAGATATAATAGTAAATCAAGCAGGAGCCCACGATGTGTCTGTATGATTATTTAAATTTTAATCTGTGTGGATTAGAAGTACATGTACATGCAACACAAGAATGTCACATACAACAGTGATGTACCGAGGATTGAAAAATGATAGGACAAACTGTCCTGAGACAAGAGAAATCAATAGGACAATGTCCTGGCTCTTGCAGAAATCAGTAAGACTAAGCATGCCAATGCTAAAAATGTAATAAGACATTTGTCCTGACGGGGGGTGACTAAATAGGACATTTTAAATGTTAATACTAATAATAGGTCAATGGCCTATGACCGGGGCCTCGGCACATCACTGATACAAGATAGCCAAGAAAATTGATGAATGAAAACATACGTGTTGCTTTATTAACCTCTTCAGTGCCGACAATTCCTCTATAACGCTTCAGTACTTACCACTGACGTATGTCGCTGCAAAGTAGCGATTTTGCCGCATTCAAAAATCATGTGGCAAACCGGCGGCACATGTGCAACTAATAGGCAACTAATAGGAGGCATTGAAAGGGCTAACCCTTTGCATGGGTTAACCCTTTCACCGCCAATGTCGCATTTATGCACCGTAATGGTTTAACACCCATGTAACTAAAGTGCATCATTCAAATCAGGGCCTGCTATTTGAAGAGCATATTTTCTTCATTTTGGGAGGTAAGGATGGGCTTAACCTTTACCGGATCACGCTTTTGACTACACAGACACGATCGCACGGGTCTTCCACGACCCATACTCAGTATAAAAAAAAAGGGACATGCATTTTAACAGTGTTTATCCCTGTCCAAATGATGCGGGTCCCCCAGGACCCATACTCATCAAAGAGTCACCATGTGTTTATCCCTATCCAGATGGCGCAGGTCCCCCACGACCCACACTCCATGCACTGCAGTGGCACATTTCTGCTCTCTAAAGAGTAAAGTATGGGTCGTAGGAGACCCGCGCCATCGGGACAAGCATGTTAAAATGACGCATCATATTACGTCATTTGTATTTTATACACATTAATGAAATTTAAGACACATAAAGCCATTAATGTTTTTGATAAATTCATGAAATTTCATGACGATTGCTTAAATAGTTTTTGAGATATAACAGTTTTTGTGTGTCTCTGGGTCGTGGGCGACCCAGGAAGTCTGGTAAAGGTTAATTATATTAGTAATAAAACATGTCAGAAGAATTCCCAATATTACAGATAACTTTTTTTTCTCTACCCAGTTAAGATTTTTTTAGCTGAAAAGCGGCTGGCGGTGAAAGGGTTAATCAACAGGTTATGTTCTCTTGCGAGTGAAAACGTGGACATTGCCAATTATCTCACCTCAAGCTCAGAGAGAAATCCTGTTTCTTGTCTGGCCTCTGATCCCCAGATGATACAGAACCAGCTTGAACTGCAGTAGTGTCCTCAGTCCATGTCACAGTTTTCACTGGCCGAGATGGAGAAATAACTTCAATGCCATGACACATAGCGATGCAGGTCTCCAGATTCAGATCAGCTTCTTTCAACAGTCGCTTTCTGATAAGATCGTTTCTGATGCCTAGAACAATTCTGTCTCTCAACAGACTGTCTTTCAAGCAATTGCAGAAATTACAGGTTGAAGCTAGAGCGCGCAGAGCAGCAATGTAGTCCTCCACAGTCTCGCCAGACTTTTGATCTCGCGTGTTGAACATGTATCTTTCGTAAGTTTCATTGGTATTTCTGGAGAAATTATTGTCAAATGCAGTGATGACATCGTCAACTTCTGGCAGCTGCATTTTGTTGTACACGGTCAGTTCTAGGCCAAGTTATCAGTGTGGAGAAAATAGCGGTTGCTTCAAGAAAGAACTGCTTTTTGTAGTCTACGTCTCTTCTTCAACATCGAGTCTCGAAAATATTTTTGTGTGAAATCATGGAGTAGGCCTACAACTAAACCACAACTTGTACAAGTTGTTCAAACTAATGAAAGTTGTTCCATTTCTCATTTTCTGCATTTCAGATTTCTCACTCACAGTCACAGCTTTCTTTTCGAGTTTTTGCATTTCATACCCGTCCAATAGCCATCACCTTACATTCAAGTAAAGCTGAGTCACACAGATGAAATTGCAGACTGGTTCTCTTTTCACTTCTTGCAGAATAGGTTTTTTGGCAAAGCAGGCATCTTTTATTTTAGGCCTACCGGAAATTCCTTTGACAATCTCACTAGCCAATCGGAACAGACGATCTATTATGCTAATGATGGTCAAAACTTCAAATTCAAAATGAACCAAAAACGCATTGGTTGGTAGGTAGGTAGGTAGTCAGGTAAATAGGGGACTGGCAATCAGCCTAGATAGGCCTTGCAGCCTATCAAGTGTTCCCAGCATTGCATGAATAATATCGGTTGCATTTGCGCATACACAAATGTTGTGTTATATTTTGTTCTTCTGTTCATAAAGCAATGTATTATTGGATCAGTGTCCAGGCAAGTTTGCCAATTTTAACTGAACTGGAAGCCTATTCGAATTCTGTGCACCTCTGTTAGAAAGAACATTATTCCACATTGTTAGTATTACTGTGCCTTTTCAAAAAAATCAAATAAGAATTTCTTGCTTGAATCAAAGTTGAATACATTAAACGCATTTACAGCAAACAATATTGTGTCACACACAACAACAACAAAAGTGAATAAATAATTTTCACAGCAACAGAAGACAGAGCCTGTTTGCCCCCTGTTTATAATTGTAAGGGAATTTTTGTTTGAGAATTATTCCAGTAATATCTTTAATCTTTTAAATGATATAACATTTGAAGACCTACTCGTCATTTTGTGTTTAACAGAATCAGTTGAAGCAGCCAGTGCCACTGTCGATCACAGGGGCATTTTGCCTGTGTTGCTAACACTGATACTAGCGGCGTGTCAGCAACGGTAAACTCAGGCGTTGCTAGTATTCTAGCAGCGTGTTCCAGCATTAAAGGCCGGGTCAATGTGAAGACATGCGATAAACTCCTTCCTGCTAACTGCCCATGCACACCCCCGCACAATCTCTACGTTTGTAGAATCCCTGTAGGCCATAAACTCCTTTCTACCTCTCACCAAAGATCTGCCAGACACAGAAAGTTAACATCACCAGCTTCTTCTTCTTCGATCGTTCAGATCTCTCCTTGCTCAGACTGTCTCCTGTCATATGAGCACAAATGCATCATGCTGCCGTTATGCGCCTAAGAAATAGTTAGGCGCCAAGCATGTCTCTCCAGATCTTGTCTTCGGCTGGAGAAAATCTTTGTAAGAATTTCTAGAACAAAAGACAATAGAATGGACCAGTAAGGTCACGGTAGAAATTAAGATATTAATTAATCAAAGGGAAAAGGTAGATCAAAGAGAGTGGTAGAGTAGAGCAAGTTACAAGCACAGAACTTTCAGAAGGAGGGGAACTATTTATACGAAAGGCTTCCTGGTATCCTTACGGGGGCAGAATCACCAGCTTGTCTCTTCGCAGTGGCTACTGCAGCGTACAACAGGGGCCCGCGTAGCTAGCAAGCCTTCTATAAGTGGTCAGGCTGAAATGGGGGGGTCAGGAAGTCTTCACTCTCCAGAAATGTCAAAGGTCTGCGTGTGAGGGGGGGGGGGGGGGGGGGGGGCTTTGCTGGAAGAATATGATATGAATTTGCAATCCATTTTGTTCTCTACTCACCCCTTGACTGTGACCATCGATTACATCACCACTCCAACTGAATACCCTCTTCATCAGCCTGCAGGATATTAGCAGCCATGGTCGGAAACGACTGGCTGGTGTACATACATACATACATGTGGGGTGATGAAGAGGGTGCTCAGTTGGAGTGGTGATGTAATCGATGGTCACAGTCAAGGGGTGAGTAGAGAACAAAATGGATTGCAAATCCAGGGAAAGAATTAGTTTAAAGTGTTGATGCTTTGCCTAAAAAAATGCAGCTTCTGTTAATGCAAGTGTGTGTGTGTGTGTGTGTGTGTGCTCCATGTGTATGGTGTGTGTCGTTTCAAGATGGTCACTCCAGTACTAAGGTGTACCCTTCTCTGCAGTGAGTTTTGCCCTCCCTTGACCGCACACCCGTCGTGACTGCCGTCATTAATGAAGCACTCAATAGGGGAAACTGTTAGGCAACCGGGCATGCCGTGTGTGGAGTTAAGAACACCTTCAAAGCAGCGTCTTTTGTCACCCAAATCAGGCAAGTGACGCCGTCGCTCAAACGAACTGCATAAACAATTGATATGGCACAGCCCAGTCAAACAACATTACAACGTTTAACTGAACTTTCTGGACTCGCTTTACAAGCATGTGTTCAAGGATGTTTAAATGATATGACTGTATTCTTTTTTAAAAAAATGTTGACAACGAATTTGTGCACGCGCACGCAAGAAAACTGAAGGGCAAGCTATGGGAGGGAGAAGACTGAGAAACAGGAACAAACATGTGAGGTAAGTCTGAATCCTGTTGGATTCATTTCTAGTTCATTTTACTTGGACGCTTCCGCGTTGTGAGATGCATGAGGCAGCCAGGACGCTCCAACGGCTCCAATCAGCAGTCAGTCTGATGGCATCGCTCCAGCGTCTGTTCGCTAGCTGAAGGTCTCGCTCCACTGTCTGACGCCAGTTTATCTTTGGCCTCCCTCTTTTTCTGTCCCTTTGGGATCTGCCTGAGAACCTGCTTTGCAGGTCTAGATTGTGGCAGTCTGGCCCAACCATCCACCCCCCAAAGGAGCCAGAATGGTGAACATACTGACCGTGGGCCCTGAAGAGAAGAAGAAGAACCAACTGAGACGGCGTCTGCAGATGATGCTGGCTACTGGAACTTGCTTTGTGCGCTCTCTCACCTCTTCGTTGTGATAACGTCGCTCCACTTAATGCCCAAGATTTTCTTGAGGCACTTGATGGAGAGAGAGAGAGGAAGGAGAGAGAGAGAGAGAGAGAGAGAGAGAGAGAGAGAGAGAGAGAGAGAGAGAGAGAGAGAGAGAGAGAGAGAGAGAGAGAGAGAGAGAGAGAGAGATGGACACTGATTTTTTTGGTACATAAGCCTTAGGCCACAATACAAAGGGAGGGGTAGCGGGGGCTAGTTAAAATATAACTGACAGAGAGGGAGGGAGAGAGAGAGAGAGAGAGAGAGAGAGAGAGAGAGAGAGAGAGAGAGAGAGAGAGAGAGAGAGATGAACACAGAATTTTTTTTGTACATTGGCCTTATGCCACAATACAGAGGGGTAGTGGGGGCTAGTCAGAATATAACTGAGAGAGAGATAGAGATAGAGAGAGAGAGATGTCTGGTTTGTCGTTTTTTTTCTTTTTTTTCTTGGTTGTTTTTTTCCCCCTTCTGTCTGTCCCAAGGATATCTCCCGAACCGCTTGACCGAATCGCGTCAAATTTTGTGTGAAGGTGTGCCCCATTAATAGGAAGAGATCGGCGCAAACCATTTTGCCGTCGTGACCTTGACGTACGACCTTGAAATCCAAAAATCTATTTTTAGGCATATCTCGGGCACCAATCAACATAGGATGTTGAAACTTTGTATGAAGGGGGTTTGGCTTATGCCCGTTCTGATGATGGCATACCGATCAAGGTCAAGGTCAAGGTAAAAAAGATCGATGGAGCCTGAAAATCGGAGGGTAATTTTTTCTCCTTCTGTCTGTCCCAAGGATATCTTTCGATTGGTTTGACAGAATCACGTCAAATTTTGTGTGCTGGTGTGTCACCATGAGAGGAAGGCATCCGCGCAAACCATTTTGCCGTCGTGACCTTGACCTTGGCGTACGACCTTGAAAACCGAAAATCTTTCAGGGGCCATAACTCCCACACTGTTAGTGTTAGAGTCTTCAAATTTGGCATGAAGGTACTTTGGCTTATGCCCGTTCTGATGGTGGAATACCGATCAAGGTCAAGGTCACGGTCCGGGCGATCAGTAGGCCTTGAAAGTGGTAGGGGTCTACACATTGGGTTTTAAGCCATATTTTCCACATTGGTACTTGACAGAAGCGCTTCAGATTGTGTGTGGTACTGTATACCCTAGAGAAGAAAACATCCGAGCATAAATTATCACCATGCTGACCTTGACCTTGAAAACCGAAATTTCCTTCTTTGCGCTATATGTTTCTTCTTCAAGCTGTATCTCGTGAACTAGAAGACAGAATCCCTTCCAATTTTGTGTCAGGATGTGACACTCTACGGGGTGTCGCAAGTGCGTGGCATTGCTGGTGACGGACATGTCTGCCGCTCGGCGACGCCCTTGTTATCTATGTCTTGATGTTTATTGCGGCCACAATGAATTCAGTTTTCACAAAGTTAATCATAGGACATAAAGGCAAACATGTAGATTTGTCAGCCTCCCCCCCCCCCCCCCCCCCCCCCCCCCCCCCCCCCCCCCCCCCCCCCCCCCCCCCCCTAACATGGGTGCTCCTGGCAAATTTGAAAAATCCTGCAAGGCCCCGGCGGAGCGCAAGGGCAGCGCGCACGCGCACACACACACACACACACACACACACATTTACTGCTCTTTTTTCAATCAATCAATGAAAAATGTATTGTCTTTAGAACATAAAGAAATTCTTTGTCTGGCATGCACATAAAACACACATATAAGCATAGAAATAATAACACATGCATAATATACAGTAAATACATCATAAGAATTAAATTACAATGCAATATAAACACACACACGCCACCCTCACACACACACCACCACCCCGTCCCCTTCCCCACATATATTATTCAAAATCTCCACCCTCAACCACGCCTCTCCCCCATCACACACAGAGCTAAACAAACAATTTGCATAAAAGTTTTTTCATCCCTATAGACTAGTACAAGTGCTACATTCCTTTGAATATAGCAAATGCTTATATATGCTTTTTATTGTACAAGTGTGTGTACAATACGATGGCTTGGAGTCAAAACGGACTATCTTTTGATAGTCCATTGACATATTATTGAACTTATTACGAAAACTAATAACTTGTATTAAAAACAGACTGCTGAAATATTAAAAAGCAAAACCCCCTTTTTATATTTATGCAGTCATTGTTTGATACAAGTTATTAGTTTTTGTAATAAATCCAATCATACGTCAATGGACAATCTAAAGATAGTCCGTTTTGACTCCAAGCCATCGAATTATTAAATCGTTGCTTCTCAAATTCTTATAATCCGGCGACGCTGGCTCTATACAATTTTAATTAAAATACTACGATTCAGGACATCCTGCAAGGAGCAGCCATGTACAAAAATTTCGCATTTAAAACTTTCACTGTCAAGGAACATTCTTGTCATTTTTGCGAAAGGGATAGGGTTAGTATCAGCCTAGGATTATTTCCATTCAACTGAAACAAGCAGAGACTTTGAGATTGAGGGTCGTAAACATGAGGGGGGTGACGAATCTCCATGTTTGCCGACATAGGCAGGCGTGAAAATGGAGGAAAAGCATTTCTCTCTGACAATATTTTGGGGTTTCATGAGAAATTGTTTAACCTTTACCAGACTTCCGGGGTCACCCACGACCCACAAAAAATGTTATATCTCTAAAACTATTTAAGCAATCTTCATGAAATTTCATGACTTTGTCAAAAACGTAAATGGCTTTAAGTGTGTTAAATTTCATTAATGTGTATAAAATATAAATGACGTAATATGACGCGTCATTTTAACATACTTGTCCAAATGGCACGGGTCTCCTACGACCCCTACTTTAAAGAGCAGAAATAGGTCACTGCAGTGCATTGAGTGGGGGTCGTGGGAGACCCACACCATCTGGAGAAGTATAAACACATGGTGACTCTTTGACGAGTAGGGGTCCTGGAGGACCCGCATCATCTGGACAGGGATAAACACTGTTAAAATGCTTGTCCCTTTCTTTTTACTGACTAGGGGTCGTGGAAGACCCGCGCGATCATGTCTGTGTAGTCAAAAGCGTATCCGGTAAAGGTTAATGGTGGCTTCAATGGGTAAAGAGCTCTTTATGGTGATCAGGAGGCAATTTCTCTCGAGGACAAATAATAAAATATACAAAACTTTTAACAGTTCTGAAAAGGGCATCTCCTCAAGCTTAAAACCCCATCAGACATTACATTCATTTTTCTCTGAAGATAAAAATGCCTGACAGGTAATGCAGCAACAAGTTCTATGTGTAATACTACAAGCGAGTGTGTGTGTGTGTGTGTGTGTGTGCGTGTGCGTGCGTGTGCGTGCATGTGTGTGCAATTGTCTGTGTTTCAATTCATCTATAAACAATTGTGTGTACATGATCTACAAGATTATCACCCATTCATTCATGTAGTGTCAAAGTTTTTAAAAAAAATAATATATTACTGTTAAAAAAATTACTCACAAAGAAAAAAAAATCTAATTTGTACACCTGTCGTTCCCGACTTCAACTGCCAAATAATAATAATAATAATAATAATAACTAACATTTAAAGAGCGCTCTTTCTCTCTTGAGCTCACGGCGCTTCATAATTATTTAAATAAATACATAGATCATAAGCTACTACAATATTAACTATCACAAACATGCACACAGCCACAACACACACGTCCGCACACCCACACGTCCGCACACCCACACAAGCGCGCGCACGCACACACCCACACACGTTTTAAGGCAGGAAACAGGACAAGGAAGAAATCAGAGGTATAGTAGCGGTGAGGACAGCGGCTGTTCCAGCAAGCTGGGCTAAAATTTGTTTATAGTGGAGATACCTTGCCCAGAGTATATCCCCACTATCTTCGCCAAAGGGATCCGAGGACAGCTGGTGTTGAGGAAGGCCCCCAAAGGCCAACCGATCCCTTTGGCTGCAGCACTAGAGCCACTCAGTGCAAATACCCCCTAGTTTGAGAGACATAGTCTTCCACAAACAGGGCTCCCAATCGTCCTGTAAACAAGGTGAAGGGGTCCCAGGGACTCCTTCACTTACATTATACAGGGTCCTAGAGGCGGGATAGAGGGTCCCAGTAGCATTGCGAATGCTAAAAAGAATTGTTCTAAGTGCATCCCTGGGACCCCTGCACATTCTTTTAGAGGGTCCTTTAGAATTTTAGTTCTTCATAGACCCGCAAATGGGGGTCCCTGGGAGCCCTGACAAAGGAATAAGCTGTACCATGATTTTCCAATACTGTAAAATTAAAAATCAAGCAAAAACAACAACAAAACAACCTCACACACACACACACAAAACTCGCTATTCTGAGTACTTTTTTTTTTTAGTATACAAGACGCATATTTTTATAAGGCGCACCCCCAAGTTTAAAACAAAATTCAGATTTTGTTATATTATCTTACTATTTTATTAATCATATTATAAGGTGCAGGGGTCTTAGTCTGGGAAAAAAAAGTATCGCCTTAAATACATAGTCTGAAAAATATGGTTAACAACTTTCAACATTTAAACACAATACGCAGCACACTTCAACAAAGCTTAACTCACTCTTTACTGGCCGATTGCTTCCCTTTACAACCGTTCAATACTGTCGTACGCTATAGCGTACACAGCGTTTAACCATTCACAATTCACAACCCCGCGAAGCCTGGCAACCCAAACTGGTATAGAATTGTTCCTCTACGGTCCCTTAATAGTTTTCAACCAATGAAATCACTTTGTCTATTTTTAGTACCGCAATGAATGAAAACGAGTCACTACCCCTCTCTTCGTCTTCTTTTTAAAAAATCTGCTAATAATAAAAATTTCACTTTGGAATTATAACATATGCTAGCTTTTTATAAACAATACCGCAAATTTTCAAAACTGTGCGGTTAAGCATTATTTTTTAAATATTTTGTATGTAATGAGGCAAACCCGCCTAGTATGGAACGCTTGTGTACGTCAGGTACGCTATAGCGTACAATAGTATAGAGAGAGTTAATGTATCGGTGAACTCTGCCTTTCTAAATTTGATAATCAAAACTCATTTCAAACATGATTTTACGTAACGTTCCTCCCCCTCCCCACCACATACATAAAAGCATAACAACATTCACAAATTCTGAACAGCACGGAAAACTTCCCATTGTTCATAAACAATATACAAAAGGTACGAATAAATGGTAAATATTCTTCTGAAGCAGCAGTGTTGAGTGGCATTCCACAAGGTAGCATCCTAGGCCCCATTCTGTTCACAATTTTCATTAATGATCTACCGGATCAAGTAGAAAGCATATGTAACATTTTTGCGGACGATACCAAAATATACAATACTTTAAAAAATTATAAAACAATTCAACATGACATTAACCAACTAATAAACTGGACAGAGAACTGGAATTTGTATTTTAATGATAGTAAATGTAAGGTGATGCATTTAGGAAAGAATAATCCAAGTTGCAATTATAAAATCTCACATGGTACTGACAAACATATTCTAGAAACTTGCAAAGAGGAAAAGGATCTTGGTGTCATCTTTGACTCTGGATTAACATTTGATAAGCACATTAACACGGCTATTGGTAAAGGCAACAAAATGCTGGGCCTAATTAGAAGAAGCTTTATTGGGTTAGATAACATAGTATTTTTAAAACTATATAAAAGTTTGGTCAGAACTCATCTAGAATATCAAAATCAGGTCTGGAGTCCGTTTTTAAAAAGGCAATCGGCAGCATTAGAAAGGGTCCAAAGACGAGCAACAAAATTGATGAAAGGCGTTAGTCACCTTGATTACGAACACAGACTAAGGAAGTTGAAATTACCATATCTGAAATATAGAAGAATTCGTGGGGATCTGATAAACACATACACATTTTTTCACAGTGATAACAATACTAATAAATCTTTGTTCCAGCTAACAACTGACTCAAGAACCTGTAACAGTGATTTTAAAATACTAACCCAGCATAGCCGAACTAATATTAGAATTTTTTTATTTTCTAACAGAGTAACAAAGTTTTGGAATACTCTTCCTGTACATATTAAACGAGCACAGAATCTAACACAATTCAAAAACCTCCTTGGTGGATACACCAACATATCAAAACTACAATATGAGCATGACTAAAAGGCAGATTTGCCCCAAACAAAATATAAAAACCTCTCAACTGTGCAAAAGTTCAAACAAAAATGACAAGACAGTGAAGAGGCCGCGAGGCCTAATGTCCTAACTACCTGACCTGACCTGACCTGAATATACACAAATCATTGTTTTTGAAAAGAAAAAGAAAATGGACAGGAGATTCTATTTTGAGATAACCAATATTTTGAGATTTAAAAATAAAAGGGAAAAAATTGCCACAATAAAGATTAAATGGCACAAAAAATATGTTGTTGTTGCCTTACCCTGGCTAAAAGACTCCAGGGATCACCCTAACAGTGGAAGCACTTGAACACTGTGGTACAAGTGCATCAGCTAGGGATGAGAACATTACGTGTGTGTGACCGTTTTTGACTTACACTGCCACATGGGTAGCCACACTTCGACTTCGGAGGATTTTTGACTGACGTAAATCTAGGAGCTTGTCATGGCTAAAGACAACCCCTGCATAACTATGCATAGCATATCAACATGTTGATGTATATGCATGCATGCTTTGCTCTGTGTGTGTGTGTGTGTCAAGTCAAAAATATCTTTATTGAGGATAAAAGGAATAAGCATTACCGTAAAAACTGGACTATAAGGTGCACCTGTATATAAGCTGCATCCCTTAAATTGACAAAATATTAGGTATTTATTCACATATAAGCCGCACCAGTTTATAAGCCGCAGAGAAAATTGTATGTGCACAAACCAACACAAATATAGAAATTCTTCTATCAGAACATAAGTATTTAATGTCCTCAGACACTTTAAACATGGGATTTGACTCTATTGATTACCAAAACCAGTCTAAAGAAACTCAAAATAGGTTGAAGAATCTGTCCAGAAACAGATTTAATCATACTGATACATATAGAATGGAAAACAATCCACAGATAAGCCGCATCAGTCTATAAGCCGCATGGGCCAAAGTTAAGGGGAAAAGTAGCGGCTTATAGTCCGCATTTTACGTTACATTTTTTTGTACATCCTGTCCTCTTTTTCCTCTTTTCGTAAAAATTATGGTAAAATTGTAAAGGTAAACAGGTCTGTATGAGCGAGTCATTGCAGGCTTTGCTCTTGGTTGTTTTTTTTCTTATGACAGTTCTACTGGTGTTCTCTTTGAATATGCCTCTTCAACAAATTTGGCCATGTGTACGATGAAGGACAGTCGAGAGCTTTCTTTAGCAGAGTGTTTCAAACAATGCTGGGTGTTTTTGTGTGGGTGGGGTGGTGGTGGTGAGTTCTACTGGTGTTCTCTTTGAATATGCCTCTTCAACGAATTTGGCCACTTGTACGATGAAGGACAGTAAGGACAGTCGAGAGCTTTTTTAGCAGAATGTTTCTGATAATGCTGTTTCAAAGTGCTGGATCTGGCAAAGGCTTTCCCACAGACTGAACACAGGTGAGGTTTTTCTCCAGTGTGAGTCAGACAATGACGCTGCAGAGAGCAGAGATCCGCAAAGCCTTTCCCGCAGAACGAACATACGTGAGGTTTTTCGCCTGTGTGACACCTTCTCTTATGAAGTTTCAAATTGCCCGTGTGACAGAAACCCGCCCCGCAGAACTCGCACACCTGTGGTCTGCCGCCAAAGTGGACGGTTTTAATGTGGAAGCTACGAGAACTTGCCTGGTTGAAATCCTTGTCACAGTGTGGACACTTGAAAGGCCTCTCTTTGGAGTGGATTCTCTTATGATCGGTTAGGTAGCCGGCCTTTGTAAAGGCCTTGCTGCACACATCACACACAAATGGTTTGTCACCGCTGTGAGTCAGCTTGTGCGATTTCAAATGAGAAAGAAATATGTAGCTCTTACCACATAAGTCGCACACATGGGGCCTAACACCGCTGTGAAATACTTTGTGTTTGTTCAGTTTGCCGAGGTGAGTGAAAGTCTTTTGGCAGACGTCACACTCAAAAGATCTGTCCCTATTGTGAACCACTTTGTGTATCTCCAGATTGCTGGATGTTAGGAAATACTTTCCACATACATCACACGCAAAAAGATTATGAGGGCTGTGTGCCAGCTTGTGTTTCTTCAAGTAACCGACGTCTGTAAAACTCTTATTGCACACATCACACAAAAATGGTTTAACACCACTGTGAACCACTTTGTGTCTCTTCAGTTTACTGGGTGTGACGAAACGCTTTGTGCAGATATCACACACATACTTTTTACTCCATTTCTTTCCATCTTTATTACCAGCATCCATATCACTGACTTTCTTTTTCTTTGTTGTTTTTCTAGTGTTGCGGCAAAGAATCTCTTTATCAATGTCAGTGCTGCTACAGTTACCAGCATCATGTCTGTCAGGTGTGGAGGGCCCAGGTAACACCATGTGCAGTTTCTCTCCATGAACTGACGCCAGGTGGAGTTCCAAACTGCTGATCAGCACAAAGGCAGCGGAACAAAGGTAGCATGTATGACTTGTGTTCAGAGACAGCAGTGACCCAGAAGTGTTGTCAGACATGGGCTGTATTGTGCTGTAGACAGCTGGGGGCTGATCTGGTGAGTCTTCCTCCATGGACCATGCTGGTTCCAGCTTCTGAGAAAAGAATGAAACCCCAAACCAAAAATTCTTAAAGTACAGTATTCCATCTTCCATTCAATCAAGTTATTAACCCCTTCACTGCCGAGCCCGTTTCTGGTTCCGGGGCAACTATTTGCCAAGCCGTTTTAGGTTGCGGAGTCTATCGCAAAAAATTCTGAATAAAATTGCATATAACCTATGCTTTTCTTAAAGAGAATTGAATATACTATCATTTGAGAACACTCTCACATGCATTCAAACATACTGCGGAAAGCATATGGATGGAAAAGTGAAACTCTTAGAATAACCCTATGACGGATATTTATGTGACTGGGCAGTTTATAGGTTACCGGAAATTGACGGAAATATCCGTGACGTGGCAGTGAAGAGGTTAAAAGATTTTCATTGCACGAGAAAACCAAAACCAAAACAAAATAAAAACCAAAAACAAAATCATAGCTTTCTGAAAACTAGCATCTTAGACACGTACAACATTTTTAAGAATTATGACTGCAAGTAGATATTCATGTAACCAATATAATTATCAACAGACACTGAGCACTACAATGCTCATCTTTAAAACCCTCATAAAGTGCTGAACATCCTAAATGCTCACAGACACATGGGTACTCCTGGGAAATTTCAAAAATCATGCAAGGCAGGGGTCCAGGGGCCGCCCAGTTAACAACTTGATTCAAACAATCCTAAAATATAAAGTTCCTGGTAAAGGCATGCAAATATTAATCTGTATTCATTTCTTTTATATTCTACACACGCGAGAAACCGACAGAACATTTATAAATAGAAATTTGTTGCTTCTCAAATTCTCATAATCCGGTGACTTCGGCTCCAGGCAATAAAAAAAATCCTGCATTTGACATCCTGAAAGCAGGAGCATGCATGCAGACATAAGTCCAGTCATGAGTTCATCTGCTACTGATAGGTTCACTGCAGTTAGACAACAGAGTGAGGTCTGCCATCTTTTACAGACTACAATGCACATAATATCATAAGGAGCAACCCTCAAATGTTCCCGGGAAGATTCTGAATTTTCCCAAGCAAGTAGCTACATGCCATACAAATAAAAAATAAATCATCGGTGTGTGAGAGAGAGAGAGAGAGAGAGAGAGAGAGAGAGAGAGAGAGAGAGAGAGAGAGAGAGAGAGAGAGAGAGAGAGAGAGAGAGAGAGAGAGAGAGAGGTAGACAGTATGCACATAGGTGGAGAGGCAAAGAGATTTTTCGCGATCTCACACATGCAGTGTTGGCTCATAACAATGCACTATGTTTCCATAACAGGTGTTGAGTTTTCAATGAATAAAAACTACAAGATTCCAAGAGATAAGCTTATATACTCACATCAATGTTAAAAAAAAGTCTGAGATAAAACATTGCAACATTTCTTATATTATGCAAATCTATTCACCCCCTACACAAGTCTTGAGTAGTCTGCATAGCTGAAAATAGTAGTTTTGGTGCAAAATGAGTAGTTTTATTCATTAAACCATCAAACAATGTTCACAAAAACTGAGTAATTAGAGCATTACTTTCAATTTTGAAGAGTACTGGAGGTCCAAATTGAGTAGAATACTACTGGAAAAGAGTAGAGTAAACAGGTCTGAAATTTATGTGAACCGCAATAAAAGTATGTATTAAGAGATAGTGAACTAAATCAATGGCAGTCACTGGGGACGAACCCCTACAATTTTTCGGATGCCAAAATTTCCTGTGACATAGTCATACTATATCATGCACAGGGGCCTCAGTGAGGATAAAACGCATCATCTTATAGTGCATAAAATACAGCATAAACCACATCTTTGACCTATGCGACTGATGCAGCATGCCTGTGGATTTGTTGCTGAGTCAATACTCGTAGTACAGTGGAAACTCCCTTATAAGACCTTAAAAAATCATCAAAAATGAGGTCTTATAAGGGAGGGGTCTTAAAAGGGGGGGTAATTTCAATACTTACAAAGAAGGGCAATGTCTCAGAGAAGTAGGTCTTATGTGGGAGGGAGTCTTATAATGGGAGGTCTTATAAGGGAGGTTCCACTGTATTTGTAAATTCATGAGTGAAAGTAAAAATAAAAAAAATCTCTTTCCTGAAATGACAAATTTCAATGGTCTCTAAATCTTCCCAACACCTGAGCAACAAATCACTCGGGGGCGGATCCGAAGGGGGGTTTCCTGGCTTTCCGGAACCACCCCCCCCCCCCCCCCCCCCTCTACCCCAAGATGTACCTTATACAAGGGTGAAAAGTAAATTGCAAATTTTTGTGTGGGTTTTGCCCCTGGGCCACCATGCAGGGACAGCGCCCCTCCTGTAGGCTTCCAGGGGGCTATGTCCCCTCCTGGAAGCTTCAAAAATCGAAGGGAAACAACAGTTTTTCCGGGGGGCAATGCCCCCTGGAATGAAGGAAAACAACAGTTTCCATTGACAGGCTCTTGTTGCACTTTCATTTCTGGTTAAACTTCATGACCTCTATAACCAGCAAAATGCAGCTTCTCAAATTCTCATAATCCAGCGACGCCGGCTCCAGGCAATAAAAAAAAAATCCTGAACTTCAGGACATCCTGGCCAGAAATTCCTGAACTTCAGGACATCCTGAAAGCAGGAGCATCCATGCTATTCCTGAAGTGATGGCCAGATATTTCCAATGAGTATGTGTTGTGTACAGTGGTACCCCTCTAGTACGACGCTCACAAATGCGACCTCCTCACATACGACTGATTTTTTTTTTCCCGAACACATTCCACTATATATCCTATGCCGCAAATACGACTTTTCCTGAGTTCCGACTTACGACCCGATTTCAGGGGTTGAGATGCGACCGCAATCTTATCTTTTTGCAGTCAGTTTCGTGCAAATCGATCTCTCGATGAAAAGTAGTCAGAAATGTAAACATGGAACTTCCATTGGAAGCGCGCCCCCTAACGTTTGCTTGGAGAGTTACGCCACGTGTACTCATGCGACTTGTAGAAGGGCCTGCTACTCTCTGTTCTTCTTCAAGTCAGTGATCGATATGGCGACTCGGAAAAGAAAACAATTGACATTGAAAGAACGCGTCCGTGTTGTGGAAAGAAGTGAGAAAGGGGAGACTGCGATCGCAATTGTGAACTCGCTCAGTGTCGGCAAAACACAGATCCAAAACATAATCAAGGATAAGGAGTCGATTAAATCACGATGGGAAAGTGGCGAGTGTGGGAGCAGGAAACTAGCGAAAGTAAGGAAAACAGAAACCATGGTCATCGACGAGAAAGTTTGGGACATGTCACATGCTTGGTTCTCTAATAAGACCACCCCTCAGATAAGACTTTTTTTTCACCGCACTTTCAAGGTCTTATTAGAGGGGTACCACTGTATGTTGGAAGGAGTGTGTGTGTTAGCATTGCATGCCTGTCAGTGTCAGTGCAGCAGGCAACATTTTTTATTTTGTAAGACTCATGTTCTGGATGACAAGACCATCCCTATAAGACTGTCAGCCTTTTAATTCCTGATTTCTCCCCCGTGGGGATACCGGGGGGTCTTTTGTATAAATAGTTCCCCCACCTTCTGGAATTCTGTGCTTGTAACTTCCTCTAATCCGTCACTCTCTTTGACTCTGCCTTTTCCCTTTGCTTACTGTCATCTACTATCTTTCTGCCTTACCCGGTCCATTCTCCTGCCTTTTTTCACGAAACACTTTCAAAAACATTTCCTCCAGCCAAAGTCGGACTTGCCGGGTCTATTTCTTAGTTAGGCGCATAACGACAGCATGATGCATCTGCGCTCATAATTGACAGGAAACTGTCTGAGCGATCGAAGAAGAAGAAGAACTACTTTCACTCAGGGTTTATGAAAACGTAGAGATTGTGCGTATTTACGCACCAGAACCCTCAAATCATCCCATAGAAGCTCAAACCATGCGTGAGATTCACCCTTAACAATCTCATGAAGGGGGTGAGATGACGCATTAAAATGACGATTCTTGCGTTAACACAGTCCTTGCTTTTCACTAAGCTCATGACGCAGCACATATTTTCTGCAAGGCCTATTTATCATATTTTTCTGACTATAAAGCGATACTTTTTTTCAAGACTCAGAACCCTGCGCCTTATAATGTGACTGATGAAATAGTAAGAAAATATAGTAACAAAATCTGAAATTTGGGTGAAATTTGGGGGGTGCGCCTTATACAAAGGTGCGCCTTACAGTCAGAAAAATACGATAGGTTACAATCTGCCACAACAAGTTGGAGTCGATAACCTTAATCTAAAATTCTACAAGATCGTGCAGAAAGCCTTAATTATTGAAAGGTCATTGCTCATTGGCAGACCCTTTTATCAACATGTGTGTGTGTGTGCGTGTGCGTGTGTGCGCGTGTGTGTGCGTGTGTGCTTGCGCGCGCGCGTACGTGTGTGTGTATGTGGACCCGTTTGTGTGTTATGCGAAGATGCATGTTTTTATGTCTATGAATATGTCACAGCGTGAGGGTGAGGGTGGGTAATCGAGCGCGTCTGGGTGTGTTTGATATGTCTGTAATTTTGTATGTGGGGCGATTCTTAGTTTGTGTAAAGCGCCATGAGTAGTACACCTAGAATGCGCGCTATATAAATATTCTTTATTATTATTATTATTATCCAATAGAATCGTTTTGTACACTTGATATGACTATTCCCGTAATCAACATAACTCTTAAAGCTTTCAAACGTGTGTCTTATAAGCGAGAGCGCGGTATGTAAAGTAGTTTTTTTTCCATATATTAGGGCTCCCAACCGTCCCACAAAACAAGGGGTCCCAGGGACTCCTTCACTTACAGTATAGAGGGTCCTAGAGGCGGGATAGAGGGTCCCAGTGGCATAGCGGATGCCAAAAAGAATTTTTCGAGTGCATCCCTCAGACCCCATGCACATTCTTTTAGAGGGTCCTTAAGAATTTCAGTGTTTCATAGACCCCCAAATGGGGGTCCATGGGAACCCTGATATATTTTTGTCTTGACCATTTAAAATTTGAAACTGGGGGGTGAAAATACCCCTTAAAGCTGTAAACAGGGGATGAGTGTACCCCTTAAAGCTGTAAACAGGGAATGAGTGTACCCCTTAAAGCTGTAAACAGGGGATGAGTGTACCCCTTAAAGCTGTAAACAGGGGATGAGTGTACCCCTTAAAGCTGTAAACAGGGGATGAGTGTACCCCTTAAAGCTGTAAACAGGGGATGAGTGTACCCCTTAAAGCTGTAAACAGGGGATGAGTGTACCCCTTAAAGCTGTAAACAGGGGATGAGTGTACCCCTTAAAGCTGTAAACAGGGAATGAGTGTACCCCTTAAAGCTGTAAACAGGGAATGAGTGTACCCCTTAAAGCTGTAAACAGGGAATGAGTGTACCCCTTAAAGCTGTAAACAGGGGGGTGAGTGTACCCCTTAAAGCTGTAAACAGGGAATGAGTGTACCCCTTAAGAGAGGGAAAAAATCAGGAACCCTGTTCACCCATGTAAACATTTATGCGCTGCTATATCCATTTTTTCACAGCTACATTGTAGCTGTCAGAACTGATTTTGGCAATCAGTACATAACAAGCAAACTAATTTCCTTGGTTACGACCTCAAAACACAAGAAATGATGACTGTACTCACATCAAGCTCAGGACTCTCACCAGCAAAACCTGCAACAGACAATTATCAACTGTTTAGTCCAGACATCAAAACTTAACCATCTTCTTTTGAAGACCCATTGACCCAGCAAAATTAAGCCCCTTGATTTTGTCTGGCCAGGTGTGACCCGCATACAAATTCTCCCAAATTCAAAACGAGGCTGCTCCACAAAGGGATGTTTCGCTTTGAATTTTGGGTAATTTGCATGGGAGTCACACCTGGCCAAAATAAGATTTGTTACCAGCAATAAGAATTAAAACATGTGAAAACGCTGATTTACACACCAGCCCTTAATTTTATGAAGTTCTACTAAAGCTTAAGTGGGAAACGAAACGTTGTTACTTTCTAAATTCAGTAAATCGATTTACTTAATTTAGAAAGTAACGTTTAGTTTCCCACTTAAGCTTTAGTAGAACTTCATAAAATTAAGGGCAGAACCCTCAAATCACCCCCAAGAAGCTCAAACCACACGTGAGATTCACCCTTTAAAATCTGAAGGAGGGGGTGAGATGACGTTAACACAGTCCTTGCTTTTTTTTTATGAAGCTAATGACGTAGTTGGTCTTTAAGATAAAGATTTGTATTTCGGCTAAGTCGTACTTTCGAACCCCACCATCAAATTTTTGCATTAAAAATGTTCACTTCTTCTTCTTCGATCGCTCAGACAAGTTTCCTGTCAATTATGAGCGCAGATGCGTCATGCTGCCGTTATGCGCCTAAGTAAGAAATAATTAGGCCCAGCATGTCCGACTTCGGCTGGAGAATGGATGGACCAGAAAGGCAGAAAGATAGTAGATGACAGCAAGCAAAGGGAAAAGGCAGAGTCAAAAAGAGTGACAGATTAGAGGAAGTTACAAGCACAGAACTTCCAGAAGGTGGGGGAACTATTTATACAAAAGACCCCCCAGTATCCCCATGGGGGCCCATGTTCACTAAGAAGCAACATTCTCCCCAAAGGGGTAGGTTCACTTTAGGGTTATTGTCATGAAACTGAAAAAACACCCACCAGTCTTTTGGAATCAAGAGTTGTAAACTCTCAACTGCCAATCTTGTTGCTGTTGTTTTCATTCCCCAGCTGGGGGCACACCCAGTGCCATGTGAACATTTCTCATGGCCTTGGGTGGGAAGATTACGTGTATGGCTGCTTTTAAAGTGCCCCGCCACATGGGCGGCCATACTACGTCTTCAGAGGACTTTCGCTCCATTCATGGAGCCACCCACACATTCACTCCACCCGTGGAGTGACAACAACCAACAATTCTTTACGGTGTGTAGGGAGAACTGCCACTGGTAAAGACAGCTTCCACTGGGCACAGCCGCATCATTTTAATATTGGCCATGGGTCAGTTTCTCTTGCATCACGTGTACAGACACAGTGAATAGCCAAGGACCCTTGGCCGTCAACTGCCATAAAGAAGGGAGGCAGAGTGGTTAAGATGTTCACCTGCCAATTTCAATACCTGATTGACCGGGTTCGAATCCCGGCCTCACCCTTTCTTTCTACTTCAACAGGAAAATTGAAATGAACGTTGAGTCTTTCGGGTGGGATCTTAAGGCAAGTCTGACCCTTGCGCTTTGCTTATGTAAAAATCCCACAGCAGTTAAAAGTCGGGAGAAATCCTGCTACCTGGTATGAACAAATTGATAGCTGGGTTTCCCAAGTCCGCCCCCCTCACCCCCCAACAAAAAATGGGTGGAGACGCTCTCTCCAGGAGGGAGTAGCCTGAGACTTGTCTCTGTGACTAGAATATACCAAATACCAGAAATACCAAAATACATGCAACCGAAAAATAAAGTATGGTGCTTAAACCTCTCAACTTTCCATTAAACTTACCTGATTAAAGATTCTGTCCGCAATATTTGGGGATTCCTCTGTGACGTGCATAAAATAAGGCCTCTCCATAACTCAAAAAATTAAGAACATAAAGGGCTTCGCACACTAGCGTCAAGATCTTGAGATCGCGGCGATTTTTTGCTGCAAGGCGCAGTTTGATGCGCCACTTGCGTGTGAGAGATTCGCGGCGCAGCAGGATTTTTGATGCGTAGCTGCGCGATTTTGTGTTGCTCGAGAATAGAACCGGCTCTAATTTTGATGCTCAAGATCGCAGAGATCGTGAAACTAGCCAATCACAACGGACGGAAGGACCATAACTCTGATTGAAGAAAAAAAATGGCACACTTGCTCGAACCCGAAATAAAGCGTCTGACGCTAGAGTAATCTTTCCTTGCTTTCCAAATAAGGAAGTTCGCGCGACAAGAGGCGAAGCGACAAGAGTCGTGTGTGAGAACACCACTGCCTCGCTACAATGTGTGCTGTGATGCAGGCGTCAACGCGTCAAGGCGTTGCTCTGAGAAACATTTGACGCCTCATGCTAGTGTGCGAAGGCCTTAAGGTCACTGGATACCAGACCCTCATTTGATGCCTTTAAGTGACATGGGTGTTAATATTGTGGTGCCAAGAGGCGACAGTGGCGGTGAAAGGGTTAAACTACAATTTTGCCTGTACTGTATTTCCACATGGGTTGATTGGGTATTATTCATGTCTCTCCCCGTGGGGATACCGGGGGGGTCTTTCATAAAAATAGTTCCCCCAGGAAGGTCTTATAAGGGAGGTTCCACTGTGCAAAGCCCAACTGAAAGAGCTAACCTTGATTACTGGTGCTTTACTCTAGTCTTTCTTGAAATAAACAAGGCAAAATCAAGGTAACTTGAAAACAAGCGCGAAATCGCAATAGTTTGTGGCACGCGGTCTATTTTTTACCACTCCAATCATGAGTAACCTCCCCTGGCTTTTCAATAATTTTAATCTGTAAACCAGAATGTTATCTCTGCACCATTTCGTAACTTTTTATATCTTTTGGAAAACATTTAAAACTATGTATCCTACTTATACTCATCGAAAGAAGCACCGCATACTCGTCGTGTCTGTTGTAGTGTCTGTATTACGTATGTTCATTATTTTGTACGCTTTTAAAATACATCATTTTAAAGAGCGGCCTCAATTTGAAGTGTAGCCTCAATTTGAATCACTTCACCAGTGGCGGTACCATAGCCGATGAGGTTTATCCGAGGCGTGGTTACTGCTACACCTATCTATATTGTTAAAAACTCGGGACTTTACTGGTGTTGCACTGCCTCCGGGCATTGCACCCAGTATTGTTCCCAACATCTTTGTATTTACAAATGTCCCATGTGTGTCTATGACCGAGAGGATGTAAAACATCATTTTCACACGCCTCAATTTGAAGTGCGACAATTTTGTAAAAATGTGCGACAATTTTGGACCGACCGACCGACAGACAGACCGACCGACAGACAGACCGACTGACCAAGTGAGTTATAGGTTTGTGGCTTGAGCCACAAACAAAAACATCATTTTGAAGTTTGCTTTCAGTTTCCCACCCTTCATCCCCCCTCCCCCTCCCATATCCCCCATCTTTCATGAAAGTACAGAAAAGGGGGAAAGAGAAAAGGTGGGAATAGAGAGAAGAAAATCAGTTAGTAATATAGGTTGCTGTTACTTGGCATCATGCTGGCTGCACGCTGAACGGGCGCTGGCTGGCCAAGTAAAAAAAAAGAAAGAAAAAAAATTAGGGTGTGCTCTCCCCTAGTTTCGTTGATGAATATGCCACACTATGGATACAGATGCAGATACAGATACTTTGGCAAACATTTGTTTATGCTACACAAACACCATTCCTCCACTTGGCCAGTCCCAGAGGCACTGACCTGAACTCTGGTGCTCTGTAGTCCACTGAAGTGCTGAGTCGTCATCATCAGAATCATCATCCAACTCTGTGTTGAAGTTGACCTCTGGCATCTCTGCTTCATCATCAGTTGACGCCATTGGGTCACAGACACTGAAATCACACAGCGCACATTAATCCAGCCAGACTGGCCTATTTTGTACAGGGTTCATAGCCAAACAGCATCCTAATTTTCACAAACTTTTCACAAACTTTCAAAGCCTAACTTTAGGGTTTTCCCAAATCGAAGGTTTTTCGGAAAGCGGCACAATATGCTGAGCGCTTGTTGGTTGCATCATTTCACAGCCATACATTATATGCAGAATTTTCGAGCCAAAGCTCACTGGACACATTTGCCCGGCAATTGTGCGCTACGCGCAAAGATCGGATGTCTTTAAAGGGAAGCAACTCGCGTCAATTCTGGTAAAAAATCGAAAGTAAGTCGCACCGATCGTATGCATAAAAATATTCATTTTATTTCATAATTATAATTTTTTTCTTGGCACGATTATTCAAAAGTATGGTCCTGGGCGATTTGGGGGGCAGATTGATGAAGATTTGACAGTAGCTCAAAATTCACAAACTTTCAAAGACACTACTCTTGGTTTTTTCATTTTTCACAAACTTTCATGGGCCTTGAAAATGAAGTCTATTTTCCCCAAACTTTCCCAACTGCTGTGAACCCTGCTGTAGTTTTTGTGCTACTAGGCCCCCCAAAATGTTAGTTGTGGTTAAGGTAACATGGCCCAAAAAATAAGGTAACTTTTTTTTCATTTTTTTTTTTTTTAAAGGTCAAAATTGAAAAAACGCACAATTCAAGCTCTCTCTCTCTCTCTCCCCCTCCCTCCCTCTTACTCTCTTGGTGTGTGTGTTTGTGTACATGGTGTGTGTCATAAACAGAGTAATTTAAAGTAAACAACCCAAATAAATAATTTCAACGAAATTGAAGGCTCTTCACTCCCAGCTCTTTGAGATCGCCGAGTGGTGTTGAAAAGTCTAGTTCGAAAGGTTCTTCTTCTTCCTGTTGATCGGCCTCCTTCATCAAGTTGAAGATTCTGCCGATGTTGGAGAAAAAAAGAAAGAAAAAACCCTAACCCTATCTTAGCTGAACCACCTCGGCAAGTGAAGTGATAGTTTTCCTTTCCTACATGTATCCGGATGAATGTCCCGGAAAACATCCACGAGCGTGTAAGATGCTTTGAAAGTGCTAATCACCCTCGTATTTTCAGAAATATGAGTGCATGGCTCCATTGAAATGGCAAATGACACCATTTTGCAACGACACTTGGACGTTCAGCGCGTTAGAGTTATGTCCCCTGATGGGCATTCCCCGATTGAACTTGCGTTTCTCTCTCTCTCTCTTTTTTGTGTGTGGACAAGGCCCAAAAAAAATCATAGGGTCGGCCGAAAATAATAGGATAGGTAGGGATCCCTTAACCACAACTACTTTTTTGGTGGGCCCTATGTTATTTTCCTGCCGTTCCTTTCAAATGATTGTTTCTCCCCGTGGGGATACCGTGGGTCGTTCGTAAAAATAGTTCCCCCACCTTCTGGAAGTTCTGTGCTTGTAACTTCCTATAATTTGCCACTCTTTGACTCTGCCTTTTCCCTTTGCTTTATGTCATCTACTATCTTTCTGACTTATTGGCCCATTCTCCTGCCTTTTTTCAAAAAGAAGATCTTCCAAATTTTTCTCCGAAATCGGAATGCGTCGGCTGTACGCAGCGGGGAAACCAGTGAAAACTGAAAACAGGACACATACGTACCTTGCCCATTATGGCCATATGGCCTGGGAACGTAGAAGAAGAAAAAGAAATGATTGTTATTTACACTGCCCAACACACTAGGACTTGCCAATAGGCCATGTGCTATGGGCGGCGGGTGACCTTGAATTTTACTGAAGGCCTTGAATAAGAGAGTTAACTGATGGAATTGACCTATTACAATGTTTAGTACTCCCTTTTGTGACAGAATTTTTAATATAGTAATGACACACTACCTCCCAGTGGTTACCGGCCACCCTTAAATAATGCTCTGAGTTAATAAATTTAAACCACATTAGCAAATGCAACTATTTTCTGCCAATAATAAAACCCATTTAAACATTTTGAGGCTTAAAGCCGCTTTATCCATATTTTTACTCACAAAATATGTATATTTTGAGAGAGAGAGAGAGAGAGAGAGAGAGAGAGAGAGAGAGAGAGAGAGAGAGAGAGAGAGAGAGAGAGAGAGAGAGGATGGTAGGCAGCCCTGCCATTGTCTTACCTCAAGCTCATAGAGCAATCCTGCTTCTTGCCTGACCTCTGACACCTAGATGATACAGAACCAGCTTGAACTGCAGTAGTGCCCTCAGTCAATGTCACAGTTTTCACTGGCTGAGATGGAGAAGTAGCTTCAGCAGCACGACACATAGCGATGCAGGTCTCCAGATTCAGATCAGCTTTTTGCAACAGTCGTTTTCTGGTAGAACTGTCTTTGATGCCTAAGACAATCCTGTCTCTCAGGAGACTGTCTTTCAAGCAATCGCAGAAATTACAGGTCGAAGCAAGAGTGCGTAGATCAGCAATGTAATCTTCCAAAGCATCACTGGACCTTTGATCACGTGTGTTGAACATGTATCTTTCAAAAGTTTCATTGTTTTTCCCAAAGAAAGGGTTGTCAAGCGCAGTGTTCAAATTGTCAACTGAGAGAGTTGCCTGTTGCGGCTTTCTGTTGTCCATGGTCAGTCCTGCTGGGCCTAAAATGTGGAAACAAGAAGCTACACAAACGCACACGCACACACACACACAGAGTAAGTCATAGTGGTCAAGTTTTGAGCAAACTACCCCACTCACACCCACACCACCCTTTCTCCATCGAAAGTTCTTGAAAACAATTTTACTAAAAAGCAAAATTGTTTTGCTCGAGTTAGGAATAAGATGAGAATCAGGTTAGTTATTATTATTTTCCTGAAATGGAAAGAATGATACAATACCTTGAGATTAGTACTTTAGTAGCCAAGAATAGAAAGGGGGTGGATGTAGTTTTACAGGGAATAGCTAACCACTTAACCACAACTTTCATGAGTTTTTCCATTTATAAGGACAGGCTCACTACATCCAGAAACACTTTTGTGGTTGTTTTTTTTTACTGTTCTTTTGAAAGTAGGCCTTATCAGCATGATTATGAATGATTACTTTTCTACTTTTCCTCCGAGTATGAATGTCAACGTGTAATGTCAACGTTTTCTTTACACATTTAGATAACATTTTCACTTTGTTTACACACAAATAAGGACTAAGATGGCGACACTTCCGTTGGAAGGGTCGAGATGCGCACGCAGGTGGGGGGGGGGGGGAGCCATAAAGATCCACACTGACATGTCGCCGATGTCGGGGGAGTGCTTTCCCGGGTCGAGAGGACGTAAAACACCAAAATTCTTCGCCGATGTCGGCCCAGTAACCACTTCATTTGAAACCAACGGGTCGTTTGCACCGACATGAAGAAGAGACTGGGCGAGCCAGTAGTAAACTACACACTAACACTGATGCTATAGCAGTCAGTTGGAGTCGGCCATGTGTAGGATGCAGTCGCCGCTAACTGGGTGTTGTTTATACTCTGTTGATAGTAGAAGAAATATAGTGTGTGCGTTTGTTATGCACGCATTTTAACAATTTATATCGGTTTGTGTGTGTGCGTGTGCGTGCGTATGTGTGTCTGTGTGTGTGTGTGTGTGTGTGTGTGTGTGTGTGTGTGTGTGTGTGTGTGTGAGAGAGAGAGAGAGAGAGAGAGAGAGAGAGAGAGAGAGAGAGAGAGAGAGAGAGAGAGAGAGAGAGAGAGAGAGAGACATGAGAGAGAGAGACAATCAAACTAGTACTTCAGTTAAAATGTGCGTGTGCGCGCTCACGTGTGTGTGTGTGTGTGTGTGTGTGTGTGTGTGTGTGTGTGTGTGTGTGTGTGTGTGTGTGTGTATCTCTGTGTGTGTGTGTGTGTGTGAGAGATAGAGAAAGGGTAAGACAGAGAGAGAGAGAAAGAAAGAAAGAGATAAACTGCAGAGAGAAACAAATTGTTTTGGCTGAAATCCATACGCGAGTGCCTCTATGTGTGCGTGTGTGTGTGTGTGTGTATGTGCGCGCGCGTGTGTGTATGTGTGTGTGATAGATAGATAGACAGATAGAGACAATCAAATTAACAGTTTGCGCGTGCGCGCTCCTGTGCGTGTGCGTGTTTTTTTAAGTCGTGCATGCGTGCGCGCGCGCGCGTGTATGTGTGTGTGTGTGTGTGTGTGTGTGTGAGAGAGAGAGAGAGAGAGAGAGAGAGAGAGTCGTGCAGAGAGAGAGAGAGAGAGAGAGAGAGAGAGAGAGAGAGAGAGAGCGAGAGAGAGAGAGAGAGAGAGAGAGAGAGAGAGAGAGAGAGAGAGAGAGAGAGAGAGAGAGAGAGAGAGAGAGAGAGAGAGAGAGAGAGAGAGAGAGAGAGAGAGAGAGAGAGAGAGAGAGAGAGAGAGAGAGAGAGAGAGAGAGAGAGAGAGAGAGAGAGAGAGAGAGAGAGAGAGAGAGAGAGAGAGAGAGAGAGAGAGAGAGAGAGAGAGAGAGAGAGAGAGAGAGAGAGAGAGAGAGAGAGTTTACCAAAACATCACATGATCTACTTTCAGATTTCTTGTAAATTTAATAGTAAGCCAAGACAAAGCAATAAACTTGATAGTCTTTTCAATTTCATTCACAATGACAAAGATAATGATAGCAGGCCTTGCAATGATGATGACGATGATGATCATTGTTAATGATAATGATTATGATGATGGTGCATGGCGAAGATGGTGGTGATGTAAGCATGCAACAAATAAAAGGTAAAACATTAATTCATGTCAACATGTTTGATATTCAAAAAAAGAACAACACACTCATTCGACCCAAATTAATTGTATGACGAGAGATTAATTTTCCTAGAGCAGTGCGATCACAAGGTTGAAGTGAAATATTCCGAATAAATGTTGCTGGCTGATGATATGGGCCCGATGATATCATGTTGATATGTTTCAAAACTGAATACCAAAACCCCACCTGCTTTTATTGACTCCAATAAAGAAACAATAGAGGTGGGCCTCAACTCCTAACTTGCTCAAATCATATATTGGTATATCTAAATGCTGATTGGAAATGTTTGGAAAATGTTTATGTGCTGTTTATGTTCGGTCTCATAAATTTTAAATTGTATAATGTGTACGGGTACGATATAAGCCGAAGGCTTGTTGCTGCCCTTTATTCTCATATTTATTATTTTGTTACGTTATAAGGAAGAAATAAAGAAGTTTAAACCAGGTGGGCCTAGCCCACTCCTACCCCCACAAAAAGAACTTCAAAGAAAAGAAGATCAATAAGAGTGTAAAATATACCACACCCATACACATACTGGTAGCCTTGGGTCATATCTGAACGAACAAGAGTGAGAACAGAGAAAGGAATAGCTTGACAGTAAAATGTGGTAAACATAATTATGTATTCTTCAGGCAGTGTTTCATTATTCACAAGCAAAATTTCGTATCACAACTGAAAAGGCTACTGTATGCTGTCAGTTCAACCTATGAAACAATACATAATAATTATTTTGGTAAACGGAAACAAATTACATGTTGCCTCCTGCTCCGTAATGATGAAAAAGGAACTCTCTCTCTCTCTCTCTCCATCTCTCTCTCTCTCTCTCTCTCTCTCACTCTCTTTTTTTTCTTTTTTTTCTGTCTTCCTCATTTACCCCCCCCCCCCCCCTCTCCTGCGATGTGTGCATGCATTCAGATAAATACTTGACACAGACACACGAACAGAAGCAGACGCACATGGATGTAGGTGCACACACACACACACACACACACACCAGCGCCGTATTAAGAAAATAAGAGTGAGAGGATGGGGCAAGTGTGATAAAGCGAAAATTAGACAGAAAACCCCCCACAAAAACAACAACTGTAGCATCATAAAGTAAAGAACAATCATTATTAAATGGAACAGCTAACAAACTTAAAAGATTGTTTTCTGAAGCACATGGCTGCAATGCGAGGAGAAATGCCTTCATGTGTTAGTCATAACACACTGACCGCCTACTGTACATGTGTTGCTGCTGCTGCTGGGGTGGGAGTGGCATAATACTAGCAACATGGCGCCCCTTTGGTATCATAAAATGAGGTCAGTGGAAGCTCTATTTTTAGAACCTTTTTGGTCGTTTGCCATATAATATAAATCATGAACAGCTGAAGAAATAGTTCATTTACTTAGACTTACCCTTCTCCCTAACTAGTACAATGGTACATAAAAAATCAGATGGGGAATTTGACTGCCTGAGGCGAAGAAGAAGAACAATGCTCAAACCTAGAGCGTTGCAAAGAAGAAAACCACTAGGCTGAGCCACAGTTTATCAAAGGGAGTTTACTTTGTAGGCCTAATCTAGTTCAACCGCTTATCTCCCTTCTGCAAGCTCTCTCTCTCTCTCTCTCTCTCTCTCTCTCTCTCTGGGGTGGGTGAGTACGTGAGGGTGTTCCATTGAATAGTCTTTCAAAATGAGGTGACTGCCAGCTGATCAGCCTCATAGGGAAGGGGGGGGGGGGGGGGAGATAGCGAAATGGGGAGGGGAATGGAAAGTAGGAAAAGGTGGGATGGGTTCTGAGAGGGATGAGCAGGGGGCGAGGAAGGGGAGCTAGGGGAGGGAGAGGGAGTGTCATTAACCCTTTCCCCGCCCATTCTTCTCTCTTTCGATCTGTTTCTGTCTTCGTCTCTCTCTGATCTCTCTCTCTCTCTCTCTCTCTCTCTCTCTCTCTCTCTCTCTCTCTCTCTCTCTCTCTCTCTCTCTCTCTCACTCTCTCTCTCTCCCCCCCCCCCCCCTATTGCTCTCTAAATATATAACCACAAATCAGCCCTTCATCAATACCTCAGAGACGGATTTGATGGAATTAATGGAGCTACAGGGGAGGTGGGGTTCTGGAACCCTTCCTTCAGAGAGAGAGAGAGAGGGGGAGTAAAAGAGGGAGAAATATAATTTCATCAAGGACGGATTAGGGGGGGGGGGTTCCTTGTTGCACGGGGAGTCCAGAAAACCTGGAACCCGCACCCCCCCTCAGTGGATCCGCCCCTGTGGCGCCAGCACCACTCTGCATCATCCACAAAGAGACAGGCTAATATAGGCCTAATACTAAGCTTTCCAGCGGGTCTTATTATTATTATTATTATGATTGGTTGCCAAAGTCAACCTTGACCATCATTGCAACTGAAAAGGGTGAAGAAAATTGTCACAAAGTGGCCCTTTCGACTATTATACAGATTATTTGATCTTGATCTGGATGAGGTTCGTCGGCAGAATCCAATTTTGGATATAAACGCCAACGTGGAGAAAAACTGTGGAGAGCACCTAAACCTATTGATCCCTAACTAAAAAAATAATTAAAAAAAAAACAAAGTGGGGTGGGGGGGGGGGGGGGGGGGGGGGGGGTGGGGTAGGATCGGCAGGCTAGAACGTTCCACTTTTCATCCAGCTGAAAAAACAGCTGGACCAGCCGACCCCCAGCACCATCTAGCATGGTAGCTGGGGCCCCCTCCTACAGTTCAGTATGGTGGTTGTTGGCTGTGCCTGAAACCAGACACAGCCGAATAGAGAGTATAGGTCGAATGAGACAAAAAAACAAAAAGACAGAGAAAGAAAGAGAGTGAGAGAGACAGAGCGAGAGAGAGAGAGAGAGAGAGAGAGAGAGAGAGAGAGAGAGAGAGAGAGAGAGAGAGAGAGAGAGAGTTTTGGTGGGTAGACAGCCAGACAACGGCACGAAAAAGAAAAAGGCACGGTTCAAGCACTTATCCTTGAGGCACTCCTGAACAGGCACCAATATGGGTGTGACTGGAGCTGCTGACGGTCGCGTTTTGTCTTCTATTGCTGTGGAAGTCTACTGTATTTTTTATTGGTCTTCCCCTATATAGTATGATGGTGAAGGTTACGTGGAAGTAAGGTGTGGGTCGCCTTATCAAAGGCCTTTGCAAAATCTATTAGTTGTAGTTCACCCATTTTGTGTGAAGAATTGTTATGATTCCTTTGATAATTAATTCATGCTGAGCTGGACAGCGGTAAATCGCTAACAGCCTCCCAAGGTGGGTGTGATATGAAAGAAGACTTTGATACGTTACTTTGCTAACACTATTTTTGTGGAGTTTTGCATTTGTGGATATGACCATTCTTATGACGATAGGATGTTTGTTATGCATGTGAACTTCCGGTTGACCTTTTTATGCGTTGTGAGTCTGTGAAATTCTCCTGCCGTCCTGGACATAGAAGTGGAATATTTGGCTAAATAATCCGCAAGAAGTGAAAAAAGAATCTGCAGTTTAGTAGGCCTAGCACATTTCGATGTGTGTGGACTGGAAAGTGTCTACTAAAACCGTGACTATTTCGATTCAATTCGAATCGTTTAGAATTAATTAGATTGACTGATCTTCAAACTTAATTTTGACTTGAACACTCTCCGACTCTCGTGACTGAACAGTAGTACTAGAACTAAGTTACTACTAATTTTGGTAATGGAAGATTTCAGATTTGTTGTTGTTGTTGTTGTCGTACCCTGGCTAAACGACTCCAGGGGTCATATGACCAGCCGAAGGACTTGAACACTATGGTACAAATGCATCACACCCTAAGACAAGTCAAATCAATGAGCATCAGCTACTCAGCTAGAACAGAATGGCATACACATTACCTGTGGCTCACCATAACCCATTAGTAAGCCGATTTCACGGAAAGTTCAACGAAACTAAAGAAAGGTATGTGTTCAACAAACGAAAGCAAAAAGCTGAGGAGACTGTTGAAGATTTTATAGCTGCTCTACGCACTCTTGCTTCAACCTGTAATTTCTGCGATTGCTTGAAAGACAGTCTTTTGAGAGACAGAATTGTCTCAGGCATCAAAGACAGTTCTACCAGAAAGCGACTGTTGAAAGAAAATGATCTGAATCTGGAGACCTGCATCGCTATGTGTTGTGCTGCGGAATCTACTTCTCCTTCTCAGCCAGTGAAAACTGTGACATGGACTGAGGACACTACTGCAGTTCAAGCTGGTTCTGTATCATGTGGGGATCAGAGACCAGCCAAGAAGCGGGATTTCTCTTTGAGCTTCAGGTGAGATTAAATGTTTGGTAGGTATGCAGTAGAACTGGAATAAGAGCTGAAAATCTGTGTTTCGTCAAAGACTGTACAGGGGAAGATAAACATCCGGTCTCTTTTCCCTATATGAGTAGTGAGGACAGAAACACTGGTTATGTCCCTTTGAAACGTGACACATTTTACACATCGATAGGCCAGTTGAATTTTCCGTTCAAGTTCCAGTCCGAGTTTTTGGATAGCCTCCACTGTGAATAGTGTACACGTCCCCACTAACGATAACTCTATCAGCCCGGTTCGCCGAGCTTTTAAGTAATCCATCTTACCCTTTTAGAATATCTTTGGTTTCGTCGTAATATTGCACTATATGTAGTATAATGACTATCATTTTGGTCTTTGGTATGTTCTACTTCTAGTCACAGAGACATATCTGTGAAATTCTGGTTGCTCCTTCCTGCATCGCCACAAGAGCAGTGTCACCCTTTTTTTTTATTGGGGAGGGGGGAGGGGAGCGGAGTGAAGAGGAGGGGGGGACTTGGATAATTTAGCGTCTCAATTTGGTCATACCAGGCAGCAGGATTTATCCCTGCTCTTACCGACTTTGGACTGCAGTGAGATTTTTATGTGCGTAAAGCACATGTCAGACTAGCTTTAAGTCCCCATCCAAAGGACTCGACGTTCAGTTCGATTTTTGCCGTTGAACTAGAAAGAAAGGGTGAGGCCAGGATTCGAACCCGGGTCACTTATGTATTGAAATTGGCAGGCGAACGTCTTAACCACTCTGCCACCTTGCTTCTTATTATCAGTTGCCCATGGCCGCTTCGTGACTTTTCTCTCCTCTATATAAAACAAGAGGCAAAGCCTTCAAGGCTCACTCGATCATAAACATGTAGGACAACAACAAAGACTGAAAAAGATTGCCAATAAAGTTTTAAAGTACAAATGAAACTATCGTTAATGGATACAACTAAATATAATTTTTTTTTTTTTAAAGTGCCCGTGCCGAGAATCAGACCCGGAACCATTGGCATGACAGACAGACACTCTACCAATGAGCTATCGAGGCTTTCAGTGTTGATGAGTTTCTTAACTCATGTTGCCTGTTGAATACTCTCTAACCCACTAATCTAAAATGTTATCTGTTTGTTATCTGTTTATAGTGTTGTCTTAAGTATTTAATTATTCAAATCATTAGTGTTTGAAAGCTTGTATTATATAGACATCTATATGTATATGTGTGCAAAGTTTGAACAATGTATGCCTTCTATTTCCCGAGAAAATGCCAACGTTAATGTTTGGAGATTAGACCACAGACGCAACACAGACACACAACCGAAGAACTATCATACTACAGACTCCTTCGTGAGAATTTTTTTCTCACTCTGCCCTTCAGAATAGTAGTCGCTTTCTCTGCTTTGTGAAAGTCATATTTGGATGTACAACTCGACTACGGACTGCAGGGGTCACGCTAGTGTTTTTGAAAACGCGTTTTGCTTATGCGACGTCGGCAAGAAAATGCGTAAGGGAACCAAAAAATCGCGCAAAGAACAAAATGATAAATCTAAGCTAAAAACAATGAAAACAAGACCAGCAACAAAAACATGCATTTTTATTCACTAACCAGTCATTTTCGGCGATCACGGCGATACAGTGATTTTCCCGCCACACTGCAGCAGTACTGGACGGAATCCAGATAACTAGGCCTAATGAAAGAGAAAGGATGGGAAGCAGTGGCACTTTTCTATAGTCTGTTCCAATGTTTGGAGTAGCAGAACCACTGTACGTGTAGGGACCGTAGGACTTCTAAAGTCTGATTCACCATCCAGACTCAGATGCGATTTTGAGCGGACGTCATTTTGCGTAAATGCCGTAAAAATGCGTTAGCGATTTTAAAAACGCGTCAAATACGCAAGAAACATGCGTTAGCACGACCCCTGGGACTGGTCACTGCCAACTGTGTGCCCACATGTACCGCCTTGGGCTGTCACACACACCTGACTGCCCGTGTGAGACAGGCCCATAACCCCCCCCAAGGACATCCTGCAGTCCTGCCCCCTGTATCATGAAGCACGGACCCAGCACTGGCCAAACGGAGCTGTGGGGTACCAAGCAAGACCTGGAGACAACCACCAACTTCATCAACAACACCGGACTGGACATCTAGGGCATGAATCAGCTGGAACGCTGAAGAAGAAGAAGAAGAAGGATGTACAACTGACTGGCACACACACACACAGAACATACACACAGTACACACACACATGTGATGCACACAGTACACACACATACACCATCACTACTACCACCACCACTCCACCCCACCCAACAACACAACACATGATACAACTGTTGAATAAAGCATCATCTCTCTCTCTCTCTCTCTCTCTCTCTCTCTCTCTCTCTCTCTCTCTCTCTCTCTCTCTCTCTCTCTCTCTCTCTCTCTCTCTCTCTCTCTCTCTCTCTCTCTCTCTCTCTCTCTCTCTCTCTCTCTCTCTCTCTCTCTCTCCTAAGTTGATGTAGACAACCAACACACAGTCAACTAATGTAAAGGAGGTGCAGGGGTAGTCTAAGAATAAAAGTAATAATTTTGTTTTTTATGGTCTAAAGGTTGTGGTGCAGTTTGAATAGGTAGGCTTTTATTAGTTCATCCTCTGCCAAGGGTCCTTGGTTATTGACTGTGTCTGTACATGTTATGCAAGTGAAATTGACTCATGGCCAAAATTAAAATGATTCGGCTGCGCCCAATGGGAGCTGTCTTTACCAGTGGTAGTTCTCCTTATGCACCATAAAGAATTGTCGGTTGTTGTCACTCCACGGGTAGAGTGATTGTGTGGGTGGCTCCATGAATGGAGTGAAGTCCCCTGAAGTCGGAGTATGGCCGCCCATGTGGCGGGGCCCTTTAAAAGCATCCATACACGTAATCTTCCCACCCAAGGCCATGCGAAATGTTCACAATGCCCTGGGTGTGCCCCCAGAGCGTTTAAGCTGGGGAACGGAAACAAAACAACAAACAACATTGGTCCGTCTTTTTTCAAGAAAAATACAAAGATTTTACCCAGCTGAAGACGGAACATGTTGGGCCTAACTATTTTTTTAGTTAGGCACATAATGGCAGCATGACGCATCTGCACTCATATGACAGAGGAAACTGTCTGAGTGATCAAGGAAGAAGAAGAAGAACCCTGAAGGAAAGTTAGTGGGTGAAGTTGGTAAATTGTAGGGCGGTGAACTCAGTACAAGCTCCACTGAACTCCATCGAAGTGACTCAATAGCACTAGCAGTGCTGTGTCTTCCTCCTGACTAACAAGTAACATAGATTTGCTCCCCTTGGACTGCTAGTTTCAGATTCTGCAACCTGACAAACCTGGGTGTGGTTGTGACATGGAATGTCTCAGAACGAAAGCCTCACTCCGGCTCAAAATATGGGACAGCAAGAAGAAGAAAAAAAACCTGTACAATTTTGCCAATGTTTATAATTGACTGGTTCAGTAGTTTGTCCTGATATGGCTTAAGACTCCTATACAGCATGAGTGGAACTTTGTTCAGGCATGCTCCTGAAATCAGGATTGAAAAAGCTGAAGGAAAGTCTTAGGATTAACCATCTTGCAGGGCTCCCAGGGACCCCCATTTGGGGGTCTATGAAGCACTAAAATTCTAAAGGACCCTCTAAAAGAATGTGCAGGGGGTCCCAGGGATGCACTAGAAAAATTCTTTTTAGCATTCGCAATGTCACTGGGACCCTCTATCCCGCCTATAGGACCCTCTATGCTGTAAGCGAAGGAGTCCCTGGGACCCCTTGTTTTGCGGGGCGATTGGGAGCCCTGTCTTGTCATCTGGGACCATGTCATAAAATCAAACATTTCTGCCAAAATTAATGGCAGATTAAAATAAGAAACACACACATTGGAAATTATTTATAATGTTGTCACCACTTCAGGATTTGGGAGTTTCAGAGAGGAATGAAACGTGTCATTTCAGGATTGAGAGAATGTTTTGCTTTCACCCATGAAAGGCACAGGCATACACACTCACACACACACAGATGACACACACACACACACAGATGACACACACACACACACAGATGACACACACACACAGATGACACACACACACACACACACACGCTCACAGTATGTGACAGACAAATTACACACTGTCTCTTAGTTACACAGTTACAGAAACTACAGTTCATACAAAACTGATACATGTTACATTATGTGGTACAAAAATGATCAGCTTGTTTCTATTTTGTGTGATTTCAGAGACTGTGATCAGTCGGGGTCCCCTGATGAAGACGAGATGCCAGAAATCAACTTCAACAGGAAGCAGGAACCAGCATGGTCCTCGGAGGAAGACTCACCAGATCAGCCCTCAGCTGTCTACAGCATTGCTCAGCCCATGCCTGACAACACTTCTGGGTCACTGCTGTCTTTGAGCGCAAGTCACGCCTGCTACCTTTGTTTTACCTCCTTTGTGCTGGTCAGCAGTTTGGAACTCCACCTGGCGTCAGTTCATGGGGAGAAACTGCACATGGTGTTTCCTGAGTCATCCACACCTGACAGATGTGATGCTGGTAACAGTACCAACACAGGCGTCAATAAGGAAGTAGGCAGCCATAGCAAGAAGAAAACAAAAAGAAAAAAGAAACTTATTAAAAATGTTGGTAAACCCGAAAAAAATAAGAGCATCCGGCATGTGTGTGATATCTGTAGCAAGTCTTTCTCTTACGCTCATGTGCTGAAGAAACACTTATTAATTCACACTGGCCTCAAACCCTTTTCTTGCAACACTTGCGGGAAATCGTTCAGCCAGGCTTTCAATCTAAAGGTGCACAAACTGACACACACCAACCACAAACCCTTTCTGTGTGACGTGTGCAGCAAGAGCTTCACCCAGGCCTCAAACCTTAAAACACACAAACTGACACACACGGGTCTTAAACCCTTTGCGTGTGACATGTGCGACAAAAGCTTCTCCCGGCTGGGGAACCTGGACAAGCACAAAAGAACCCACACGGGGGAGAAGCCGTACAAGTGTCCGCATTGCGACAGCGCTTTCAGCCAGTCGGGTCATCTCCAGCACCACGTGAGGTCTGTCCACGAAGGCGCCAAACCACATCTCTGCGACGTCTGTGGAGCGGCTTTCGCCGAGAAGAGCCACCTGACGGTGCACAGGAGAAGCCACACGGGAGAGAAACCTTACGTGTGTCCGGTCTGCACCAGAGGGTTCACCACCTCCGGAGCTCTGGCCATGCATCGTCTGACCCACACGGGAGACAAGCCCTACATGTGTCCAGACTGTGGGAAGTGTTTTGGACAGTCCAGCAACCTGTCCCAGCACCGGCTGACCCACACTGGACAGAAACCTCACAGCTGCCCGCACTGTTCAGTCGCCTTCCGCTGGTCCAAGCAGCTGAAGAAACACATGAAGAAGGAGCACCAGGCGTTCAGTGATGATGGCTAGTTGAATAGTTATGTTGCCTGCCTGACAGGTCTTGGTAAAATGAAGAATTAGGGCACACACACACACACTCTCTCTCTTTCTCTCTCTGGCTCTCTCTTTCTCTCTCTCTCTGTGCTCTCTCTCTCTCTTTCTCTCTCTCTCTTTCTGTCTCTCTCTCTCTCTTCGGCTCTCTCTCTCTCTCTCTGTTTATTTGTGACCTGTGTATTCGTGTTCTAATTATTCTTGATTATTGATTATAGATTCAAATATATTGTCTATGTATATTTTGATGAGTATAGAGGGTGGGGTGGCGGAGAGGTAGAGGGGAGGGAGGGAGGTGGGGGAGAGTATGTGTGTGTCCAATTAACTTTTGTTTCCCTGTGGTACAAGTATTTTTGATTTCTGATGTATTCTTTATTGTTGATTGCATGCCATGTATATATATCGCAATGTTTATCTATTGATTGTAAGGCACTTTGAGCTGTATTTATCAGGGTATTGCGCCATATAAATATTATTCATTATTATTATTATCATCATTATATACGCAGAAATTCTGTGCGGAAACCCAAACAACAAAAATCTGGAAGGATTGTGTACCGTAAAATGCGGACTATAAGCCGCCAGTTTTTCCCTCAACTTTGGCCCATGCGGATTATAGATTGATGCGGCTTATCTGTTGATTTTTTTCCCCATTCTACATTTATCAGTATGATTAAATCTGTTTCTGGCCACATTCTTCAGCCTATTTTGAGCTTCTTTAGACTCTGAACTGGTTTTGGTAATCAATAGATTCAAATCTCATGTCTAAAGTGTCCGAGGACATTAAATACCCATGTTCTGATATGAGAATTTCTATTTTTGTGTTGGTTTGCGCACATACAGTTTTCTCTGCGGCTTATAAACTGGTGCGGCCCATATATAGAAAAACTACACCGATTGGTTTCCCCACAAAGGTGGATGGGAGTTAACTTAAACTCTTGCTCATACAGAGCTAGGCAGAGGGTGCAAGGCTTCTCCACTATAAACAAATTATAGCCCAGGGACGGTATTCACGTTGAGATAGCATGAGACTTAGCATGATGCTAACTTAGAAGCTCTTCCAATGTCCTATAGGATTTAATAGGACTTTTGGAAGAGCTTCTAAGTTAGCATGATGCTAAGTCTCATGCTATCTCGACATGAATACCGTCCCAGCCCACTGGAATAGCAGCTGCCCCCCTCTGCTATCTGGCAGTCATGGTTAAAAACGACAGACAGGCAACATACTACTACCCGTGTTGACTGTCTATGACGCATTCATGACTACATGGCCTGCTGCTTTGCTCTGGAACTAATGAAGAGGTAATGGACTTGAACAAAGGGGGGATACTCTCTTTCTAATTAACTCCCCTTACTAGCCTTACTGCATGGCTACAGGGCCTGCTGCTTTGCTTTGGAACTAATGAAGAGGTAACAAAATTGAACAAAGGGGGAATACTCTCTTTCTAATCAACTCCCCTCCACCAAAGTTGATTACGATACCAATCACCTAGCAATGCGTGGGTCGGAGCCAAAGTGAGACAAACAAACAAAGCATCATTCTCATCCCCCTTTGTTCAGTTATCTCCTCTCTTGGCCTCACTATTTTATTCTTTAACCCTTTCACCGCCAATGTCGCATTTATGCACCACAATGGTTTAACACCCATGTCACCAAAAGGCATCAAATCAGGTCCTGTTATCTTAAGACCCTATTTTCTTAATTTTGGGAGGTACGGATAGACCTAATGTTATGCATGTCACAGAGGAATTCACAATAGTGCAAATAGTATTTTTTCTCTCCCCAGTTAAGTTTAATGATATATTTTGGCTGAAAAATGGCTGGCGGTGAAAGGGTTAATGAAGAGGTAGTTTTGACCTAAGGAAGGAGACATTTTAAGCTTTCAAACTTTTATTTCTCCCCATGGGGATACCAGGGGGTCCATCGTAAAAATAGTTCACCCACCTTCTGGAAGTTTTGTGCTTGTGACTTCCTCTAATCTGCCACTCTCTTTGACTCTGCCTTTTCCCTTTGCTTTCTGTCATCTGCTAATTTTCTGACTTATTGACCCTTTAAAAAATAAAAAAATCTTTCAAATAATTTTTCTCCTTTGAGCTCCTCCGAAATCGGAATGTGTCGTCTGTATGCAGCGGGGAGACCAGTGAAAACTGAATTCAGACGCATACATACTTACCCATTATGGCCTGGGAATGCAGAAGAAGAAGAACTTTTATTAGTCATCAGTAGTTGATAGGCTGTTTAACTTCCTAAGGTCACAATTGCCTCTTCATTTTTTTTCCATTCTTCATCAGACACAATGTGTTTGCTATAGCAACCACATGATGCCAGAAGAGAAGACTGATTGATTCTAGACCTACAAACTTGTATCATTAAATATGAAATAGCGAGGCTAAGAGATAGGATATAGTGAAAAGAATAAGGGGTAGGAACTTCTCGTAAATTAACTCCCTTGTTTTACCAAATGAACTTGGGTCTGTATTGTTGTGGCAACTACTTTCACTTTGCAGGCGAATCGGTGCGATAAATAACTTTGGTAAGACAAGGGAGTTAATTTACGAGAAGTTCCTTCCCCTTATTCATTTCACTTGTATTATTAAAAAAAAAATCAGTCAGTTTTTTTTAATATATTTTTTTCACACATTTTCCATGAGCTTGACAATTTCCATCCTTTTTTGTGTGTGTGTAAAGTCAAAGTCAAAGTCAAAAGTAAAAACTACTTTATTATCATGTTAGGTGAAATTACAAGCACAATACATGTACAAGCAAGGAAACACATTTGCATGCATTAAAAATGGAAACAAAACTAAGGAAAAATCGACAACAAATCATGTTTCGCAAGAAGTTGGACTAGCGACTATCAAAACATTAAGAACTGCCCTCTTTCCCACCATTTCTATCCTCGCATTCATTTATTCACACACACCCGACCCCACCCCACACACCCTCTCCAATTCACCCCAAGCTTTCACATATTTTGGGTCCCTTCCCGTTCCCAACATTTCTCGTGGCGGTGCCATAGCCGATGAGGTTTAACCGAGGCGTGGTCACCGCTACAGCTATCTGTATTAATTTTAAAAAATCTGGACTTTACTGGTTTCGTACTGCCTCCGGGCATTGCCTCCAGTATTGTTCCCACCATATTTGTATTTACAAATGTCCCATATGTGTCTGATTCAGACCAAGAGGACGTAAAACACCATTTTCGCTCGCTCCCAACATTTCATGCGCCTCTCTTTTCTCTCTCTCCATCTCTCTCTCCTCTTTCTTTCTCTCTCTCTCCTTTATCAGTCAATTGAAGTTGGTCATTTTAATTTTAGAAAAATTAAAGATGATGTGGATTAGATATCATTGCATCAAAGTGCGTGTTGGATTTTTCTGTGTTGTCTAGCCACTTTGTCGAGATGTAGGTTCAGAGAGAAGAGATGCATAAGAATATTCCTGTAAGTTTATATGTATATATTTTAAGATAATGTATAAGTTGTGTAAGCGCATCATGTTTCAATGTTGCATTATTTTTAAGGCATCTCGTCATGTTCAGAATATCTTGTAGTCTGATATAAATGTGTTTTCATGTTCAGAAAATCTTGTAGTCTGTGCGTTTTCATGTTCAGAAAATCTTGTTGTAGCCTGATTTAAATGTGTGTTTTAATGTTCAGAATATGTTGGGAGTCCGATATTTAAAAGTGTGCTTTCATGTTCGGAATATCTTGTTGTCTGAATAATGTGTTTGCGGTAGTTAATCAAACCTTAGATGCTGGAAGAGAGGGGGAGAGAGAGACAGGGAGAGAGAGAGAGAGGGAGGGGTCACAATGATCATGTTCAATTTGTTGAGATGTGTGTTATCACCTTCATCATTCTGAATGAACCCTGTATCGCCACTGACAAACTTGTTAACCCTTTCACCGCCAGCCATTTTCAGCCAAATAATACCATTAAACTTTAACTGGGTAGGGAAAAAAAAATTACCTTCAATATTGGAAATTCCTCTGCAACATGTATTAGGCCTACCCTTACCTCCCAAGATTAAGAAAATGTTGTCTTCGGATAACAGATGTGGATTGAAAGCTTTTTAGAGACATGGGTGGTAAGCCAATATGGTGCATAAATGCGACATTGGCGGTGAAAGGGTTAATGTCTTGTGTGTCACCATTTGTAGACTCATTACATCAAGTGTGTCACCATTCATTTTACAGACTTATTACATCACTTATGTCACCATTTACAGACTCACTAATATGATCATGTGCATCACTATTTACAAACTAGTTACATCATGTGTATCACCATTTACAGGCTCATTACATCATGTGTATCACCATTTACAGACTCATTACATCATGTGTATCACCATTTACAGACTCATTACATTATGTGTATCACCATTTACAGACTCATTACATCATATGGAGCTTCTCCACCTTTTCATGCCTCCTGGAACACTTAGGTCTCAAGACTCTTCTCTGTTAATTGTTCCTAGGTATTCTCTGAATTCCTACGACAAAAGGGCTTTCTCTGTTTCCGGACCTACAATTTGGAACTCTCTACCCCTTTCTCTCAGAAAAGTCACCTGTCTCCAAACCTTCAAATCCCAACTGAAAACACATCTCTTCAGAAAGTACCTTGATTGATGTTTGGCGTGAGGAAAGCTATGTACTTGTAGCCTCTCTCTCTCTCTTAGTGCGTACGTGTGCGCACACACGCATGCATGTGTATATATGTGTGTGTGTGTTTAGTGTTATAATATAATCATTTAGTGCACAAATTTAGTATTTTTCTTTTTTATATTGTTAGATTTTGTTTATTTTGTTGTGTCCAGAATGTTTATATTCATGTTACGTAAAGTGTGTCGCTTAAATTATATAATTTTATCAGGGATCCTGTATAATGAGAGAGAGAGAGAGAGAGAGAGAGAGAGAGAGAGAGAGAGTGAGTGAGTGTGTGTGTGTGGGCCGTGTGTATGCATGTATTGGTGCATTCCTTCCTGCTGCTTGTTGACATTTTTTATTAGTTTCTGCGAGGGTGAGGTGTTATCAGAGAGTGACAGTGATGGTGAATGTCTTTGTGAGTGAGAATCATGTTATTTTTGTTACTTTATTTCTTTGCACTGGAATGTTGGTAGTATGACTATCTTGTTGATTTCAATGCATGTTTTTAATGTTGCTACTGTAAAGCGCATCGTCTGATCGAGCATACTACTGTATGGATTTTAGCGCTATATGAAATAAAATTATTAATTAATTAATATGCATGGCATCAGATTGTTTTCAAACTTCATGGGTCACATGACCCCTGATTACAGAAAATTTCCTGTCCAATAATGTGTCACTGTAGTATTACACTTAAAATTTATTGTAGACCTCATGGGTCAGATGACCCATGGCTGCACAAAATGAGGGGTCAAATCACCATCAATTCGGGTCAATGGCCCGGGCCCGCCAACAATCTGATCGAAGCTCTGCATAATGTATGTATCACCAATCGGGAATGAGCAATGACGCTGTGTTTCTTTGGTAACAGTAAGTGTGTGACCAACCAAAATGGTGACGATTGAGAGGACAATGGATTTGTTCGATTTTGGAGAGCGTTTTTTCAATCATTGATGACGACCACATTTTAGAAACCAAAATGGCGGCACTGACATCATAAACTCGTTCTCGATAGTAAACTCATTAGTAAACAAGACTCACCAATTATCATGTGTAGCGCCACAGACAGGTTCACTCTCATATTGTATTTCAATGAAATATATTAAATTCTTGAAGCCATTGAAATGTGGGACCCCCCGTGGGGATGCCCCGGGCACTTTTGTATAAATAGTTCCCCCACCTTCTGGAAGTTGTCTGCTTGTAACTTCCTCTAATCTGTCACTCTCTTTGACTCTGCCTTTTCCCTTTACTTGCTGTCATCTACTATCTTTCTGCCCTTACCGGTCCATACTCCTGCCTATTTTCAAGAAACACTTTCAAAAAATTTCATCCAGCCGAAGTCGGACTCGCTGGGCCTAACTATTTCTTAGATTGGCGCATAACGGCAGCATGACACATCTATGCTCATAATTGACAGGAAACTGAGCGATCAAAAAAGAAGAAGAATTATGGGAAATTACGTAGGTTAGCTACCCCCTCCCCCCTCCCCTCTCAGCTTCGATTTTGTTGTATTGATTTTCACACATTATACTCTGTGACCCCTTTCAGTTAGGGGCCTTGGCCTGTACTGATATAAACATCCATATTCATATTTGTATTCTGAGCTTCCATGCAGTCTCAAGTCATTCGTTCTGTTTCATAAAAGGCATTTGCCACGAGTGTTCGTTTTCTATACTAGACTACTAATTTGCCCACACTCGTTCTGCCCGAGTTACACTGACCTTTCTAATTCAACTCTCTAAATTCCACTCAGTGAATTTCAAGGTCGTCCTCACGTGGCAAATGCCCTGACTTAACTCGACCAAGGCAAAATAAATGTTGTGTCCCAGCGAACATTTTCTATGAGAACTCGTAAAATGCGGTTTGGAGCTCAAAACTATGATTTATATAGTTTTATATTTATTTTGAAAATGTTTTGCCTTGTTTCAATTTATTCAAAACACAAAATTATCTTTGTTTTTGTATATGACGTGTTAACATAAGATTAGTGCAAACAGAAAGTGTGTACATTAAGTTGGTTTCAACTACATGTTGTTTTGTGTTAGTTGGTTAATTGGACTTAGAGACTTGTTAAATGTTTAAAACTTCTTCTTTTTTGAACGGATTAATGTAGCTTACTATATTTTATGTAACAAAACTGACCTCTATTTCAACACCCCTCTACCAATTTAAAACCAATTTTTTCTGACTTTTTGTAAGTTTTAAAATAGAGGTTTGACTGTAGGATAACAAAAATAATCATGGCTTGGTCGGCAGCATCTGCACTGGCTCTAGTGCTGCAGCCAAAGGGATCGGTTGGCCTTTGTGGATCTTCCTCAATGCCAGCTGTGTCCTCAACTCCCTTTGTCCGAGAGAGTGGGGATGTACCCTGGGCAAGGCATCTCCACCATAAACAAATTCTAGCCCAGCCCACCGGAACAGCATCTGTCCCCTCTGCTATCTGGCAGTCATGGTCGGAAACGACTGTGACATACATACCAGGACTTCATTAGCATGGGTAGTATAACATGCATTATTACTTCTAATAATGTTGTGGTATTGTGTATGCTAAATCGTTTTGTTGTGTTTGTGGTAATGCGTTTGGAATGGGCTTATGTTGTGAAATACAAAATAATGTGAATAGTCTGGTTTTGAATCATGTTTTATTAGTGTGTGTGTGTGTGCGGCGCTCTTTTGCTGTCTCAGGACCGACATCTTGGAACAAACTTCCTCTTTCCCTCCGTCAGCGACCGACCCTCTCAGCCTTCAAATCTAACCTCAAAACTCACCTGTTCCCCCGTGATTGAGGCTCCACTCTCTTTCTCTTCTCTCTCTCTTGCCTTTAGGTCTGTTTCTGCTGTATACCATTTATGTCAAACGTGTGTGCTCGCTTTGTATTGCATTTTTGTTTGAATGCGTTTTGAATGCTAACGTTTGTGTGCGCTTTGATTTGATTTATATCAAGATTCAGCGCCGTATAAATACCGTATGTTGTTGTTGTTGTTGTGTGTGTGTGTGAGAGAGAGAGAGAGAGTGTGTGTGTGTGTGTGTGTATGGGGGAGAGAGAGAGAGAGAGAGAGAGAGAGAGAGAGAGAGAGAGAGAGAGAGAGAGAGAGAGAGAGAGAGAGAGAGAGAGAGAGAGAGAGAGAGAGAGAGAGAGAGAGAGAGAGAGAGAGAGAGAGAGAGAGAGAGAGAGAGAGAGAGAATGTGTATGAGTAAGAAAGAGTGTATGCAAAAACTCCGTTATATCAAGATTCAGCGCCGTATAAATACTGTATTATGTTGTTGTTGGTGTGTGCGTGTGTGAGAGAGAGAGAGAGGGAGAGTGTGTGTGTGTGTGTATGAGAGAGAGAGAGAGAGAGAGAGAGAGAGAGAGAGAGAGAGAGAGAGAGAGAGAGAGAGAGAGAGAGAGAGAGAGAGAGAGAGAGAGAGAGAGAGAGAGAGAGAGAGAGAGAGAGAGAGAGAGAGAGAGAGAGAGAGAGAGAGAGAGAGAGAGAGAGAGAGAGAGAGAGAGAGAGAGAGAATGTGTATGAGTAAGAAAGAGTGTATGCAAAAATTGCATACAAATTCTGCATAAAAGTTCCTTTAGTTTCCAAAACTGAATGGAAAGTCATTTGCGCCTCAATCAAATCAATAACCCTCAATCAAATTCAATCATATGTTTGTAATCTTTGGATAATGCTCTTCACAGACAGACCGACCAAAGTTTTTAAATGCAAAAACAAAGGCAGAGATGACAATAATACTGAAAATAAAAATACCCCCCCCCCCTCCCACACACACAACATGCAGACAGACCAAAGTTTAGAGGCAATTTTTGGGGGGCAGAAATGACAATAATACTAAAAATAAAAATACCACCAGCCGCCGTGGTGTAGTGGTTAGCGTCGCGGACTACTGGCTGGGAGGTCTTGGGTTTCGAATCCCATCAGAGGCGAGGTTTTTTTCGGTCCTGGACCGACTCCTACCCAGAGTGAGTGGCTATGGGCTCAATGGGAAGACTGAAACCACACAGTCGAGTTTCATCCGCTTAACGGATGCGATTCTGAGAGTGTTGCTCTAATTGCAAGACCAACACTGCAGGTGTCTGTAGTTCTCGGGCCTGGTTAACGCCGGGATATCATTATGAAAGGAAGCGTAGAATACAGCCCTGCCATGCAGTCTCAGACCGATTCGGAACTCCATAGCATCATCATCATCGTTATCATCGGCCTCATTTTCCATCAATCATAAAATTAAAAAATGTCTCAAATTCTGTGGCTTTGCATGCCCTGCTCTCATGGTGACCTCACTTTCGGTTTCCAATCCAGTCTATGCCTTGGTGCGTTCGGGTCAAAGTCATGGGGATCAGTGTGTTCTGGGGAGCTGTCGGTGGACGGTCGTGGTGGCGCCCTCGGGGGAGGACCTCACTCACGCTGGCTCCGCAACTAAGAGAATAGTGTCGTCAGTAGGGGACTTAGTAGGTGGTGTCCTGAACAGGCTCCACTGAACGCCACCGGAGTGACTCAGCAGAAGTGCAGTGTCTCCTCGGTTGGTTGCCTCCTGACGGCCTAACATAGATTCGCTCCCCTTGGACTGCTGGTCTCGGATTCTGCGACTTGAACAAACCCGGGTGTAGCTGCGAATTGGGATTCGGAACGAGTGGCGTGGGAGCAACTAGAAGTACAGCCCAGAAGATGGGACAGCAAAAAAACACACCCCAAAACCCCCAAACAAACCTCGACAACACACAGACAGACCAAAGATAAGAGGCAAAAATGACAATAATAATACTAAAAATGTAAATCCCCCCCCAACACACAGACCGACCGACATTAAAGGCAAAAATGCTGCAGAAATGACAATACTAATAAAATAAAAAATACGCCCCCCACCCCCACCTCTTCCACAACACACAGACAGACCAACGTTTAGAGGCAAAAATGACAATAATAATACTAAAAATTAAAATACACACCCCCCCCCCCCCTCCACAACACACAGACAGACCAAAGTTTAGAGGCAATTTTTTTTGGCAGAAATGACAATACTAAAAATTTAAATACCCCCCTCCCCAACACACAGACAGACCAAAGTTTAAAAGGCAAAAACATTGGCAGAAGTGACAATAATACTAAAACTTAAGGTGGCACACTGCGCAGTTTTAGGACATTTTTTGTTCATTTTTGTTTCTCAGGAACTAATAAAGATATCTTAATGAAATTTTGCACACTTATTCAGTACATAGTCTTGCCTATTTCCACCTAATTTGAAGTCTCTATGTGAAGGGGCTATGAAAATATGGTAGCCAAGCAAAAACTTTCACATGAAATCTTGGCCCCTTACCAGCGCTGGATTGAAGTGCTGCATTGTGATGCTGATCATTTCTCCACTTTGCCAAGACATCAAAGGGTGCAACTAACACGACATTAGGCTGCTTGAGTCATTTACTTGTGTTCTTCATCTTGTCAAAAAATTGTGAAAAATTACAGAATTCCGTCAGGGTAATAAATATGATGAAGAACACGAGTAAATGACTCAAGCATTGTTAGTTGCACCCTTTGATGTCTTGGCAAAGTGGAGAAATGATCAGCATCACAATGCAGCACTTCAATCCAGCGCTGGTAAGGGGCCAAGATTTCATGTGAATTTTTTTTGGTTGGTTACCATACTTTCATAGTGCCTTCACACAGTCTTCAAATTTGGCATATATGGTCAGGGTCATGTTTTGCATCAGTGTGCAAAATTTCATGTAGATATCTTTATTAGTTCCTAAGAAACAAAAATGAACATAAATTGCCCCCAAAACATGCAGTGTGCCACCTTAAAATACCCCCCTCCCCAACACACAGACAGACCAAAGTTTAAAAGGCAAAAACATTGGCAGAAGTGACAATAATACTAAAAATAAAAGTACCTCCCCACCACCACAACCCTTAAAGACCCTGCATGTCACGTGTCCCATTCCCTCTTATACTAGGAACATTTCTTAAGATTCCTTACTAGCTGCTATAAGAGGGAAAACATGTGAAAACCGCGATTTTGACCTGTGACGTGCGGGGTCTTTAAAAACACCCACCTCCCAAAACATGGATCGGTGGGTTGTAATGCAAATAAGAAATGTTTCTTTTGCAATTATGACCGTTTAATTCAATATTTTTAAAAAATGAATAAGGATAGAACGTTGGTATTATTTTTTTAATTAACTTTATAGAGAATCACCCCTGGAAATTATCAATATTTTCTTTAGCAAAAAATGTTAAAACTCGTGCCGTCATTTTGATTTTTAAGTCTCTTATCACAAGTTCAATATCAAGTCAATACATGCACAAGAGTGCACACCATCACAATTCAAAATAAAATGAATCGAAGAGTACACACAAAGATGATTCATCAGAGTTCACATGGTAACAAAATAGAAATTCACCCAAATATGTGTCAGGGACCCCCATTTGGGGGTCTACTAAAATTCTGAAGGACCCTCTAAAAGAATGTGCAGGGAGTCCAAGGGATGCACTAGAAACATTCTTTTTAGCATTCACAATGTCATTGAGACCCTCTGTCCCGCCTCTAGGACCCTCTATATACTGTAAGTGAAGGAGTCCCTGGGACCCCTTGTTTTGAGGGATGATTGGGAGCCCTGTGTGTGCACATCCACATGCATTTTAATACATGGTTGCAGGCAGACAGACAGACACACACACATACATACATGTACAGAATCTTTTCATCTGCAACAGATGTGTCCACACAAAAAAATCCAAATTCACTCAAATATGTGTGAACACGTACATACATGTAAATACTTGAAGAGAGATACACAAACACACACATATTTCAAGGAGTGGCTTAGTTGACGATTTCACTGCCAGGTGGCGACAAACTCAAGTGTGTCTTATCCTTGTGATATCTTTAGTTGCGTGTGTGTGTGTATGTGCGTGTGTGTGTGTTGGTGGTTGTTTTGTTTTTGTTTTACCTTTAAATGTGGCATAACTGTGGTTGTTTTTTAAGCTTCCCTTAAAAATTTGAAATACAAAGAGGAAATGGAGACTAAGATTAAAATTATAGCCCCGTTGACAACTAAGGCCATGTCAGGGCTGTCACCACGTTAAATCTTACCACATATATGAGAAAGTGGAGGAAATGGACATTTATTTATATGGCTTTACACATGGAACTTTATTTTTCAGTCTCAAGTATTCCCTTTATAATATGCGATGTATTGGTTACCGCTCCCCCCCCGACAAAAAACAACAACCCAACAACAACAACACTCACACACATGACACACACAAGATGGCTGGTGGCTACAGTTCAAAACCTGTGCTAGAGGCTGCTGAAATTGTTTACAATGGTAAATAAAATGGTGTCCGGACTTTTCCCACCCGGACTTTTCCCACCCTGGACTTTTCCCACCTAGGACTATTCCCACCCGGACTTTTCCCACCTAGGACTTTTCCCACCCAGACTATTCACACCCAATTGAACAAGCTTCTGTTTATAGCATGTCATTTCCGACTATGACTGCCAGATACAAACAGATGTTTGTGTGCTTACTCTAGTGAAAACTATGCACCAGACGAGAAAATGTAGTTTCTCAGAGGAATTGCACACAAAAACTGCAGGTTGGAAAAGTCCTAGGTGGAAAAGTCCGGGTGGGAATAGTCCTAGGTGGGAAAAGTCCAGGTGGGAAAAGTCCGGGTGGGACTAGTCCGGTAATCAAATAAAACAGCACCAGCCTGGCCAAAAACAGTGCACGAAGAGGGATATCATCAGTGCTGACTAAAGATGTAAGTAATTTGAGTGTGATTTGTAAACCCATGTGTCAGCCGGAAAAACAGAAACTGATTGCTTCGACTGAATGGCGAAGACAGTTTCGACTCATCTTCTGCAGCAAGCCAGAAAAAAAGAACGAACATTTTGACGACGGAAATGCGAAGGAAACGGTATGTGAGATACTTGATCTTGAAGGCTTAGTTGGATCCCTATGTAACAGACTCACGAATCTTGAAAAAAACAATCGAGAATCAGTCCAAAATCATCGAGTCGAATCTATCAAAGGAAAAAGCAAAGGTTGACCAATAGTTGCAGCAGAAACTCTGAGTCACTCTTCTTATGCTGACGCCTTGCGTTCCGAGCCTCAAAGTCAATCAAAAGTACCCCCCAGGGAGAGCACGAAAGAAAACGAAACAACAGAGAGCATGATCAATGTGTAAAAAAAACCGCAAGAAAAAACAAAAATACAAAATCAAACAAAGTTCCGCCAAAGATCAGAAAAACGTCCAACAAATTACATCATCGTCCAACTCTAGAACACAGTCATGATCAAAGTGAAAGTGATAACGATCTTCCTTGTGTCCTGTTCATTCAAGATTCAGTGCTCAACAATGTCAATAAGAATAGGCTCTGGAGGTCGTAACTTTGGGTTCAAAGGCAAAACGGAAAAAGCTTTCAAAATGCAAGGCATCCAACCAGTGTTCCAGAAAGCCACTGAACCATCAGAAAGACATTATGATACACTGCTGATCCACTGTGGGGTTAACGATTTGAAGAACAAGACACCCACAAGCTGCTCTGAAGAGTTTGTGAACTGCATCAAAGCCATTTCGAAAAGCCATCCTCAGCTGAAAATCGTCAGTAAGGTGGCACCAGTAAAAACACCCCCAACTGAACGTGTAAGGGTATCTGCTTAATGCCCTGCTGCCGTCTGAGCTGTGTGACGACAAGAACGTGTCCTTCATCAGCTACGCGAGTCTACCAACGACCAGCAAGATCCTCCATGCAGTGAGTGATGCACCGAGGATCGAAAAGTATAGGACAAACTGTCCTGAGACTCGTGAAATCGTGAAATAGTGTCCTAGCGCGCATAGCTCTTGCAGAAATCAATGACAAAGTGTGCCAGCGTCCAAAAAATCAAATAGTCATGTGTCCTGACATGGGAAAATAATATTTTTAATTTTAATAGGTCAATAGCCTATGACCGGGGCCTCGGGACGTCACTGCCATGATGGCCTTCACTCCACCTACACAGTCTGGACCAGCATTCTAGCCAGGGCTCAACGGGCTACTCTAGACCAGACCAAAGAAGACTGAACGGCCTCACCACTTCCACCCTAGGTCCTTCCACCCTCACCCAGAGGACCTACTATGCTTCTCGCGATCTCCTGAACCGTGGAAAAAACATGTTCAGAGTACATTATCACTGGTGATCATGAAAACTTGGTTCATTGACATTGTGAATTTCATGCGCATCACATTTGACTGTTAAGTGTATATTTGACATCATATGACACTGTGATTTGATTTTCTTAGTATTTCCTTTAACTCTTTCGCCGCCAATGTCGCATTTATGAACCACAATGGTTTAACACCCATGTCACTAAAAGGCATCAAATCAGGGCGTGTTATCTGAAGCCCCTATTTTCTTAATTTTGGGAGGTAAGGGAAGGCCTAATGCTATGCACGTCACAGAGAAATTCCCTAATTTGCAGATACGTTTTTTTCTCTACCCAGTTAAGCTTAATGGTATTTTTTGGGCTGAAGCTGAAGAATGGATGGTGGCGAAAGGGTTAACAGGTGAAGCGCTATATAAATTTTCTTAAATAAATAAACATATGTTAGTTAAAGATCTTAAAGTGTTGCAATGGAATTGTCGATCCATCACAACCAGTAAAGATCAGCTAGTGTAACAATCAGCAGAAGAAAAATACAACATATTATTAGCTTTGCAATCACTAAATGTGCGAAAAGACAAACTACCTAAGTTACCTAATCATTACTTTCCACCTATTATCCAAAACGTTGGTAATGATACAAAAATAAATGTTTGGACATACATTCATGAAGTTGAAAGAAACACACCATGTGCCAGTCCTGTTCCACCAGACATTCCCGGGTTGCACGCTTGTGCAGTCAGGGTGCAAGTAAATCATAATGCATTAACAATTGTTTCAGTCTATTTACCCCAAAGACCAAACGATATTAATACAGAATGGCTATGCTGATTCAGTCAGACCAGTCTAATAAATATCTAGACACTGGTGACTTTAACCCTTTCACTGCCAGCCATATTTCAGCCAAAAGTTTCCATTAAATTTACCTGGGTAGAGAACAAAATCCATCAGCAGTATTGGGGATTCTTCTGTGACATGCATAAAATAAGGTCTATCCTTACTTCCCCAAACTAAAACAAGAGGGTCTTTGGGGATAATAGACCCCAATTTGATGCCTTTTAGTGACATGGGTGTTAAATCACTGTGGTGCTAAAATGCGACTTTGGTGCTGAAAGGGTTAATGCCCATGGACCATTTTGGGAAAAAGGATGTCCAGTCATAACCAATAACCGTTTTATTGACAGTTGACTCATCTCTTTACCTTTTAAACAATGGTAGTATAACTCGTATTCCAGACAATCCCAAACATAATCTAGTGCCATTGATTTAACCTTAATACCCTCACTTTTAGTGGAAGGACGTTAAACTGAAGAACCCCACTCGCCAACAGAAGGCGCACATCCAGACTGACGACCTTCTTGAAGTTCCACCACGGTGACGTCACTATCAACACCCCATCCCTCCACCAACAACAAGACAAACGAGAAGAAAGTCCCACCAAGCAACATACCTCCTCCCCTCTTGCAAAACCAGCTACAGAAAGTTTTCATTTTTTCCATGGACCATCTCTGAGTGGAACTCCCTCCCACCTGAGGCAGTATCATCGGCCTCGGTGGAGAGCTTCAAGTCCCGGATCTAAACAGCGCCCCTCCCCTCCCCCCCCCACCAATCCCCCCCCTCCCTCTTTGACCCTGCCCCACTCATTTCCCTCCAGTATTCCCCAATCCTACTTTCAACTTGTCCCATCTTTCCCCCAGCCATTCAAGCCGATCATCTGGGCGGCCAAGGAAATTATTACTGTGTACAGATATCTTATCTACATGACCGAAGTCCCCAGTTTTTACACACAACAGAACCATCAAAAAGATGATGGCAGTTGTCAACTGCAAGAAGAAGAAGAAAAACAACACTCACACAAACACAACCACCCCTTCAATCTTTTTCTTGTCTGCTAACCAACCTACCTCCCCATTCCGCATCCCCTCCCATCTCATCCCTTCTCCCAGTACATCACTCTACACTCCCACCAAATGCAAAGACATTCACTGCCAAGTGCCCTGCCACGTGTTTGTCCATTATGCCAGCTTACGCCAGTGATTGTTCCATTAAAACAACGCATGCGCACTCAAAAGAAATAGTTATTCCCCTCTTGTCGGTTGAGATGCAACGGACAACCAAAAACGTCCAAAAATACAAGGTGCTAGAAGAGTTAAATGTCAACATTGAAAAAGTAAAAAACACAAACGTGCAAATGACCTCCACTATAAATGGGCCGTCACTAGATGCTTCTTTAGATACTTGGACCACACAAAAGCGGCGGGACAATGCGGACACACGTGCCGCTTCTCCCCGGTATGCGTCATGCGATGCGAGGTCAAACAACTAGAACTGGCGAACCCTTTCCCACACTCATCACACACAAAGGGCTTCTCCCCCGTGTGCTTCCTCCTGTGCACCGTCAGGTTCCCCATCTGGGCGAAAGCCGCGCCGCATATATCACACACATGTGGCCTCTGCCCCGCATGCACAGCACTAACGTGGCTCTGCAGGTTCCCCGCCCGCACGAAATCCGCATCGCAGTGCGGGCACTTGAAAGGCCTCTCCCCTGTGTGGATTCTCCGGTGCCGCGGCAAATCGCCGGAGTGGGCGAACGTCTTGTGGCAGATCTCGCAGACGTAGGCCCGGGGAGCGTTGTGGACCGGCTTGTGAGCCTTGAGCGCATTGTAGCGCTCGAAAACGGCGTCGCAAACGTCGCAGGGGTAACGCTTGGGGTTCACGTGAATCCGTTTGTGTTTTCTCAACGACACCGCCTGAGTGAACTGCTTTCCGCAGAGCTCGCAGGCGAAAGGTCGTTGATTGGCGGAGTGCATCGCTCGGTGTCGGGCTAAGGAAAAAGCACGCGGGAAAGCCTTGTGGCACACTTCGCAGACATGCTGAACGTTTCTCTTCTTCCTCCCTCTATTCTTACCGGAGTAAGCGATATTGCTTCCTTTATTTTTTAAAGTGTCCCTCCCCAACCTTTCGTCTATGTCCGTGTGATCCGTGTCGACTCGTTCAGGGGAGCAGGATTCCGGTGAAATGACGTGCAGTTTCTCTCCGTGAACTGACGCCAGGTGGAGCTCCAAACGGCTGACCAGCGCAAAGGCGGTGGAGCAGAGATGACACAAGTGGCCGATGTTCAGAGACAGCGGTGACCCAGAAGCGTCGTCAGACCATGCTGGTTCCTGCTTCTGCAGGGGTAAAAAAAAAACCCCACACAAACAAAATAGGTCATTTTAATTGAAAATAAAAACTGCAAATGGGTGATCAAGGTCATACATGTATCAGTTCTGTCTTAGCTTTGTCGTTGTTGTTGTACCTTGGCTAAAAGACTCCAGGGATCATCCCAACAGCCGAAGCATTTGAACACTTGAAACGTTTTCCTCCCAATGGGGGAGGGGGCAGATCCCTGCTTAGGACAGCTGTTTCGGACCTTGGGGTCCATCATCAGCCAAGCCCGGGTGATGCTCAGTTCTTCTTCTTCTTCGATCGCTCAGACAGTTTCCTGTCAATTATGAGCACAGATGCGTCATGCTGCCGTTATGCACCTAACTAACTAATAAATAGGCCCAGCAAGTCCGACTTCAGCTGGAGGAAATGGCAGGAGAATGGACCGGTAAAGGCAGAAAGATAAGTAGATGACAGTAAGCAAAGGATAAAGGCAGAGTCAAAGATTTGATTGATTTAATTTAAAGTCTGTTCACAATAATGGTGATATTAGACTTAAATAAATACATTAATTAAACAAAAACAAAACAGACATAAACAAATCTTGAATTAAAATGAGGTGAAAAGTGTGTGTGTGTGTGTGTGTGTGTGTGTGTGTGTGTGTGTGTGCATGTGTGTGTTTGTATATGTGTGTGTCAAAGAGAGTGACAGATTAGAGGAAGTTACAAGCACAGAACTTCCAGAAGGTGGGGGAACTATTAATACAAAAGACTCCCGGTATCCCCACGTGGGGGGTGCTTAGTTCTAGCTTTGAAACCAAGGGGTCAGAATCAGTATGAGAAATATGTGTCCACATTTTTAATGGGTCTCTCTTTGTAATTTGCAACAGAAAAAAACAACTTGCCTTGGCTTAAGGCTGTGTCAGACCAGTTGACATAAGCCAGAAAATCAAGGCTACATCAAAATGTTGCTATGTTCTGCATAGTTATGCGAGGATTTGTCTCTAGCCATGACAAGCTCCTAGCATAACATCACCAGTTTCCAAAATCCCCTCAAGTCGGAGTGTGGCTGCCCACATGGCGGGGTAATCAAAAACGGTAATACACGTCATGTTCTCATCCCTAGCTGGTGCACTTGTACCAGTGTTTGGACAATTCTTCTCCAAAACTTGATAGAATTATGGCATTTTAAGCTTTACAACGATGCTGTTTACATCCAATGAAGGGTTATGGCATCTGTTGGACGGTATCTCTGACGATAATAGGGATTTTGAAGCATTTTAACGTGAGTATTCGTTGCACTTTACGTTCAGTTTCTGACCCGCTTTCTCTCCAGATCCCTAGGTATAAGCTTTCAACGGTTGGTCGGCGCTCTTTTGCTGTCTCAGGACCGACATCTTGGAACAAACTTCCTTTTTCCCTCCGTCAGCGACCGACCCTCTCAGCCTTCAAATCTAGCCTCAAAACCCACCTGTTCCCCCGTCATTGAGGCTCCACTCTCTTTTTGTTCTTCTCTCTCTTGACTTTAGGTCTGTTTCTGCTCTATACCATTTATGTCAAACGTGTGTGTTCGCTTTGTATTGCATTTTTGTTTGAATGCGTTATGGATGCTAACGTGTGTGTGCGCTTTGATTTGATTTCTATCAAGATTCAGCGCCGTATAAATACTGTATGTTGTTGTTGTTGTATCGGCAACTCGTGACCACTTTCGATGTCTGACTCACAGTAGACTGTATTGAACACGGCAATCGTTGCCTCTCTTCTCACAATTTTGTTCACTAATAGGGCGCCCTCGTTTATTAGGCGCATGGGTCGAAATTGGAGAAACAAATAACAGTAGTAAGCATTAAGCCCCATTCACAACAGTTCTTCACTATCTGTTCATAATTCTGAAACAAACAACAAACAAACAAACAAACAGAAAATCATACACACACACACACAAAAAGGTGAACATATTTCACTCTATTGCAAGCAGCAACTTGAGCAATTGTTTTTAAAAAAAATACTTTCTAATAATAACCCACCTTTTCTCTATCGCTGTTGCCTAAGATGCTATAAAGAGTAGTTGATTCATAAGATTGAGTCCACTCAGAGTATGGCAGTTTCTCTCCATGAACTGACGCCAGGTGGAGTTCCAAACTGCTGACCAGCACAAAGGCAGCAGAACAAAGGTAGCACGGTTGCTTTGAGTCCAGAGACAGCAGTGAAGTGTTGTCAGACATGGGCTGTGCTGTGCTGTAGACAGCTGAAGGCTGATTTGGTGAGTCTTCCTCCATGGCCCATGCTGGTTCCAGCTTCTGTAAAAAAAAAAGAAGAAGAAAACCACTACCAAATAAACTCTTAAATGCTACATGGGTGCAACTACACAAAATAAAAAACACCTGAAAGGCCGGGGTCCAGGGGTAATGTCCCCCTGCAGCTGAAGCAAAAATTGATTTATGAAGGTATTTTAGTTTGCTTTTTCCACAATTTATACAAATGCTTATCTTAAAGTATTTGAAAAATACAGTAGACACACAAAGATCTTGTTGAAAAAAAAAAAGAAACTTCCTTTTCTGGTAAAATTAAAAAACAGGAAATCCTTGTATACCAGGAAAAGTTGCACCCCTGTACACAATCCCAACAAGCGGGTATATAAACAAATAACAAAATTTCATTCATTGGTGTCTCCCGTGGTGATGCTGTGGAGGTGGAGGGGGGGAGGGGGTTGTACAAATAGTTCCCCCACCTTCTGGAATTTCTGTGCTTGTAACTTCCTTTAATCTGTCACTCTCTTTGACTCTGCCTTTTCCTTTTGCTTACTGTGATTTATAGTACTACCTTTCTGCCTTACTGGTCCATTCTTCTGCCTTTTTTTCAAGAAACTCTTACAAAGATTTTCTCCAGCCACAGACGGATAAGCTGGGCCTAACGTAACTTCTTAGGTCGGTGCATAACGACAGCATGACGCATCTGCCCTCATATGACAGGAAACTGTTTGAGCAATTAAAAAAGAAAGAAGAATCCATCTGTGCGTGTTAGTGCGCGCGCTTGTGTGTGTGTGTGTGTGTGTGTGTGTGTGTGTGTGTGTGTGTGTGTGTGTGTGTGTGCATGTGCATGTGTGTGTGCAGATCCACACTTAGCTAGCTTATGATTCTCTGTTATTTTTCTTTCCTTTTAACTTGAAAGATTTCTTCCCTGGTCAACTTAAGGCGATTTCTTTCGGCACGAGTAATTGACACCCCCCCCCTCCTACCCCCAACCCCCCAGTTCCTTGGCGCAATAATCAATGGATTGATTGTGGCCATGCACAGCGAAGGAGAAGTGTGTGTGTGTGTGTGTGTGTGTGTGTGTGTGTGTGTGTGTGTGTGTGTGTGTGTGTGTGTGTGTGAATGTGTGTGTGTGCACAAACACGTGTGAGTGTGTGTGTGTGGATTGATTTGGCCATGCACAACAAAGGCGAAATGTGTGTGTGTGTGTGTGTGTGTGTGTGTGTGTGTGTGTGTGTGTGTGTGTGTGTGTGTGTGTGTGTGTGTATGTGTGTGACTGTGCGTGCGTGTGTGTACGCATGCACATGAGCACATCTATTAAATTCACAAGGTCAATCATCTATGACCACAAATAGATCACACATAGTTTTTTTAACAAATATTATGATCATCATTATTAATTCCCCCTTTTTTTTCCGACGAGCATAATTTGTTCTCACCACCACGATTCCACCGTCCAGAAAAGCTGCGTTGTCTTCTTCCATGTTCTTTCTTTCCCCCGCTACATTACTGGCTTTGTGCTCTGATCTGTAAAGGAAAAAAAATCAAGTCAAATAAACTCTATCCCCTGTGGGGATACCGGTGGGGGGTCTTTCGTACAAATAGCTCCCCCACCTTCTGGAAGTTCTGTGCTTGTAACTTCCTCTAATCTGTCACTCTCTTTGACTCAGCCTTTTCCCTTTGCTTACTGTCATCTGCTATTTTTCTATCTCACTGGTCCATTCTCCTGCCTTTTTTTCTATAAATTCTTACAAAGATTTCTTCAGCCGAAGTCGGACATGCTGGGCCTGTTTCTTAGTTAGGCGCATAACGGCAGCATGACGCATCAGGAAACTGTCTGAGCGATCAACAAAGAAAGGAAAAAAAAGAAAAGAAAGAATCTGACATTTATTGATTTAAAAAAATGTCTGTAAGCTTAAACTAGAGCGTTAAGACGCTAGATCACCAGCCGTGCAGCAGTATTTTCGGCTGCAGTGCTTCGTCTCGCAGCTGGTAACGAACCATTAAGATATTACAATGTGAATACAGGCCCAAAGTCTCAGCAGTTTTGTTCGGCTCCTGTGACCTTGACCTTTGACCTTCATTTTCAAACCTGGCCTAGATCGATCCAAAGAACCCATCAGCATGCAAAATTTGAGCATCCTAGATCCCTCCGTTCAAACGTTATCGTGCCAGGTGCTCAACAGCATTTTCAGCTCCAGTGACCTTGACCTTTGACCTTCATTTTCGAACTTGGCCTAGATATTCTTAGTACCTATCTGCATGCAAAATTGAGCTTGCTAGGTCCTTCAATTCAAACGTTATCGCGCCAGATGCTATGTAGCATTTTCAGCTCAAGTGACCTTGACCTTTTACCTTAACCCCTTCGCTGCCCATGACGTATATATACATCCTCTAGAGCGCTTCAGTATTTGCCACCGACGTATATATACGTCGCCGCTAAGTAGCGATATTGCCGCGTTCAAATATCGCGCGGCAAACAGGCGGCGCATGCGCAAGTAGTAGGCAGCAGCGAAGGGGTTAATTTTTTAGCTTGGCCTAGATGTAGTTGTAATTACACCTTTAACCTATCCACATGCAAAATTTGAACTTCCTAGGTCCAGGGGGCTCCGTTCAAAATGTTAGGTGCTTGACAGCATTTTTGTCTCCAGCATCTTTGAATAATTTTGACTCAATGGGTGCTGCCTATTTTCATCATGATTGATTCAGTATCCGTCAGTATCCAATTTTTCAGTCTTTTTTTCCCAAAAGGAGCCAGAATGGTCAGCTTATTGACCGTGAGCCCTCAAGAGAAGAAGAAGAAGAAGATCCGTTGTTTGACACACACACACACACACTGACAGTGCTGCATGAACCATGGCATGTGGCAAGGCTGTCCACACTCAGTGTCTAGCCAAAGACACGGACGATCAGCGAGTGGAACGCCCTTCCATCTGAGGTTATATCACATCCTCCTCAGTGGAGGGCTTAAAATCCTGATTATAAACTCCCCCTCCCCCCTACTTCCATCCCCCCATAGCCAACAACACCCACCAAACCCTTTCCCCCTGCCCCTTCAAGTTCAAGCTCAGTCCCCCTAACATCATACCCCTACACTGGGTACAGGCTACAGCAGCCGCGACATAAGTTACTTGTTAGACTGGATAGTCCCCCAGTTCCTGATATAACAACAGAACCATCAGCAAGATGATGGAGGTTGTTCGGAAACTGATGTTATCAGTGATGATTGTGGATACTCAACGCCGTTGACAACGTCAACGGTAGAAGAAGAAGAAATAAAAAAGACAAGTTTGGTCTAGTAGCCGAAATTTTGATGTAAAAACCGTCGAGAAAGAAAAAGCATATCACATAGGCTATACAACTCTTCTTCTTGCTTTGTAAACTTGAGACAAAGATCGACGAACTGACTGCCCTGACCCGAAAAATGACTGACAGACTGTCACAGCTTGAGCTAGGCATACATAACTCAGGGGAGGGTCTTGAAATAAAGATAGAGAGGATGGTGGAGGAAAAACTAGCAGAAGCTCTGGATGAGAGAAGGGAGAGAGAAACAAGAAAAGACAACCTGATCATAGTCAATGTGCCAGAAAGCAACAAAGTGACAGCAGAAGAAAAGAAAAAGGAGGACATAGACACTGCTAAAAACCTGTTCACCAAAGTCTGCCCAGATCTTGCTGATCTGGAAATCTATGAGCCTGTCAGGCTCGGCAGACCTGGTGGCAACAAACCAAGAATGCTGAGGGTAAAGGTCAGTTCAGAAGAGGCCAAAACAAAAATTGTGAGGAATGCGTATCAGCTAAACAAGGGTGTGACTAAAGCAGAGGACAGGGTATATATCAATCCTGACTACACCCCACTAGAAAGACAAAAACAAAAGACACTCAGAGACCAGCTAAGGGAAAGAAGGGGACAGCCTGGGGGGGATGATCTGGTGATCAGGAACGGGGAGATAGTAAAAAGACCAAAGAGGGAAGACGCGGGGGAGGCAGACAAAAAACAGTGACGTGAACTTGTTGACGAAAACAAAACAAATGTACATATTTTTAAAGGCAGTTTTGAAGGTAGTTTTAATAAAGGATGTAGAAAAATTGAAGAGCCGGGTTTTAACGTTTTTTACACTAATGCTGATGGTATGATAAATAAGAAAAGCGAACTTCTTCTCCAAATAGATGAACATGAGCCCAAAATTATTGCTATCACTGAGACCATTCCGAAAAATGTAAAAGAATTTGTACCATCGGAATACAGCTTAGACAATTATAACATGTTCCATAATGAAAGCCCCAGCCGTGGAGTAGCTTTGTTCTTCAACAAAACCTTACATGTACAAGAATGCACTACCCTAAACAATAACACATTTCAAGAGGCAGTCTGGTGCCAATTCCAAACACAGGATAAAGAGAAAATTTTAGTTGGATGCATTTACAAAAGTCCCAATACCACTGAAGAAAACTTACAAAAACTATATGAAATGCTAAGAGATGATGAAATAAAAAAATATGACAAGGTTTTAATCATGGGTGATTTTAACTTCCCTAATATAAGATGGGATGGACAGTGGACAAATGTAAAAGATAATGATTTTATTGAAATGTTAGGAGATGGTTTTATGTTCCAAATGGTGAACAAACCCACAAGGACAAGGGAAGGACAAAAAGAAAATATTCTCGACTTAATCTTAGTAAATGATACTCAAATGATATCTGACATCATACATTCTAGTCCCCTCGGTAAGAGTGACCACCAAGTCTTAATTTTTTCCATGTACGCAAGGGTACATAATACAGAAAGTTTAGAACAAACAGTAATATATAATATGAAAAAAGGAAATTTTTTACAAATGAGACAGGATTTTTTAAATCACAGTTGGGACCACTTGTACGACATGAGTGTTGATGATTGTTGGCAGGACATAAAAGATAAAATTCATTTCTCAATGGACAACAATATACCAAAAATAAAAAGTAATATTAAGAATAAAAAGAAAAAGTATAGACCCTATTGGATGTCACTGGGATTAAGAAAAAGTGTAAGAAAGAAGAACAGACTTTATAGAAGATACTTGGAAAATGGTAAATCTAAAGCTAGTAAACGTTACCGAGATTACATAGAATTGAGAGATAGGAGCTCTAAGCAGATGAGGAGGGAGACAAAAGACCATGAAAGGCAAATAGCAAAAAACTGTAAGCTAAATCCCAAGCTGTTTTGGAAGTACATTAATTCTAAGCTCAAGTTATGTACTGGCGTCAGTTCACTTAAAGATAAACAGGGAGACATAGTCACAGCTGACCAGGATAAAGCTAACGTTTTGAATGATTATTTTGCTAGTGTTTTCACTAAAGAAAATACAGATACCTTGCCCCCAATTAAAGATGAATCACCAGCTGACTGTACAGACATTGTTATTACAGTAGAAGCTATAAAGAATAAACTTAAGCACTTAGATGTGAACAAAGCCCAGGGGCCAGATAAGGTCCCAGCCAGAGTACTAAAAGAATTACATACAGAACTAGCACTTCCTTTAACAATTTTGTTCAATAAAAGTTTGGAGTCAGGGGAACTCCCAGTGGATTGGAAAACGGCAGAGGTTATAGCCATTTATAAAAAAGGAACAAGAACAGATCCGGGAAATTACAGGCCTGTGAGCCTCACATGTATAACATGTAAAATTTTAGAACAGTTTGTTCGGGACGCAATTGTTAAACACATGACTGATTTTGATCTGTATACAGACTGCCAACATGGATTCAGGGCAGGGCGTTCTTGTATGACCCAGCTATTAGATGTGATGGACGATTTTACTAAACTGTTGGAAGACAAGGAGGCTTTCGATATTGTATACTTAGATTTTAGGAAGGCCTTTGATTCTGTGCCGCACGAAAGACTTCTCCTAAAGCTACAGGCATATGGCATAACTGGGAACATACTAAGGTGGGTAAGACATTTCCTAATAGGCAGATCACAAAAGGTGAGGGTTGGGGCAAAACTATCATCTAATATTGACGTTTTAAGTGGCATTCCCCAGGGTAGTATCCTGGGGCCAATACTTTTTACAATTTTTATCAATGATCTCCCGGAGGAAATACAAAGTGTCTGTAAGATATTCGCAGACGATACCAAACTTTACAACTGTTCTAAACATTCAGACATAATACAAAATGACATAGATAAACTTATGGAATGGTCAGAAAAGTGGAATCTCTATTTTAATGCAGGAAAGTGCAAAGTCATGCATGTGAGCTATGACAATCAAAATGAAACTTATGAAATTTCCCACGGTTCAGCTAAACATGTTTTGGAAACCTGTTCAGATGAAAAAGACTTAGGAGTCATATTTGATTTTAAACTCAAATTTGATAAACACATTACAACAGCAGTAAACAAGGCCAATAGAATATTGGGTTTAATTAGAAGAAGTTTTATGGAATTAAATACAGAAGTTTTTTTGAACCTATATAAAAGTTTAGTAAGACCTCATCTTGAGTATGGAAATCTAATTTGGAACCCTTTTCTTAAAAGACAATCTACACAAATTGAAAGAGTACAAAGGCGAGCAACCAAATTAATAAAATCAATACAAAATTTGGAATATGGGGACAGACTTCATAAGTTAAGTTTACCATCCTTAAAATTTAGAAGAGTAAGGGGAGATTTGATAACTGTATATAAAATTTTGAATAACCCTGACAGAACTAACAAGCATTTGTTTCAATTGTCTAACGATTTGAGAACCCGTAACAGTGATCTAAAAATACTAACCCAATACAGTAGAACTAATATGAGAAAAAACTTCTTTTCTAATAGAGTCACCCAGCACTGGAACAATCTCCCTGCACAAACTAAACTTGCTTCCAACATTAACCATTTCAAAAACCTCCTAGATAGTGACCCCAAAATTAATGTTTTCAAATACAATTATGATTAAGACGACAATGATAGTTCAAAAAGCGCCACAGCGGTGCCAATCTGATTAATGAACAAAGCCACAATAACAAACAATCAAAAGATAGGGCACATCAAGAGGCCGTGAGGCCTGGCTGCCCTGAAGATCTGACCTGACCTGACCTGACCTTGCTAAACTAGTGAGTCAAAAAGCTGTCGAGTAATCACATTACCTTCCGTTTAGCAGTTCCAACCCCCTTTTCCTTCTTTATTTTCCCAGTTTTCCTGACCTAGGTTCTAGGTTTGCCAGGTTTACAGAGTTAACTCCCTTTTGTCGATGAAGGTGACGTAACTTCCTGTCACATTTCTAGGAGCCCAATCAATAACTGTACGGATTGTTTTGTTTTTATTTCATCAATCATCAAGGCCCTATTGAAAAGGTACAGAGGATAGCAACTACATTTGGTAATATTCACAGTTCTGCCCATGAGGAACGATAATTTATGACACTTTCAATTTAACAGCCGTGCCAATTATTTTTAATTTTAAAAGAAAAATTATGAGAAACTAAGAAAGGACAGTTTCTGAATTTCACCACCACTGAGTATTACCCATGGGTAAATTTCCTACCCATGGGTACACGACAGGCCAGTGGCCGAGTGGGTAAATTTACCTAGAGCTGCATTAACAATATACTGAATCAGTGAATGCATTGGGCAAGCAGAGAGAGAGAAAATAATGTTTTACGCCCTCTTTGGCCTTTCGGCCATGTGGGGCAGATTGGGCAAGCAAAGTCAAAGGGTAGCTAATATACTAGCTATCCACTGTCTGTTTTTAGCTGCCCTGGGGATTCCCTTATGCGCATGCGCTTTCACTAGTTTCAGTGTCTTCCTTCCAAGGACCACAACCCTTTCTCCCATTGTCTACCCCCACCCCCACCCCAAAGTTCCTTCTCTTCCTGTCTCTCTCTACTGCCCTAGGCTAGAAGACATGTATGATGTAAGCTGCTGGAACATATCATCGTCAGCTCTACAATGGAGAGCTCTCTCCAAGTGTAAGCTACATGCTGGCTCGTTTGGGTTGGCCCACGCTGGAACATCGCATGAAAGCAGCACGGCTGACGATGCTGTATAAGATCCAGCATAACATCGTCCAAGTCAGCAACAACAGAATCGAACCAGCAATAAGCCAACAAAGAAGAGGACACAACCAACAGCTATGTATTATTCCATGCCGCACCGAATATAGATGAAACTCCTTCCCCAGGACGATCAGGGATTGGAACAAGCTGTCTGAGGTGGCTGTTACTAAGCAGCTACATCTCTCGACATGTTCCAGTCGAGAGTCTACTAACTCTCGCAAGTTTTTAAAAAAAAGTTCAATAGAGTAGGTGTTCCTGTCTGATGTGGCATCACTTTGGGAATCCACAGGGAGACCTGACTGGCTGGGTCACTAAATGAGCTTAGAGCGTGTTTGTTTCTCTTGTCCGACCTGGAACCTCGACCGGTATAGTGCCAATGAATCTTCTTCTTCGATCGCTCAGACAGTTTCCTGTCAATTATAAGTGCAGATGCATCATGCTGCTGTTATGCGCCTAAGTAAGAAATAATTAGGCGCAGCATGTCCGACTTCGGTTGTAGGAAATCTTTTTGAAAGTATTTCTTGAAAAAAAGCAGGAGAATGGACCGGAAAGGCAGAAAGATAGATGACAGCAAGCAAAGGGAAAAGGCAGAGTCAAAGAGAGTGACAGATTAGCTCTAGGAAGTTACAAGCACAGAACTTCCAGAAGGTGGGGGAACTATTTATGCAAAGTGTTGATTGTGGACACTCATCTGGAAAAAGAAGAAGGTAACAGGCTGAGCTGCACCCCAATGGGGAAACCTGGGGGTCTTTTGTATAAATAGTTCCCCCACCTTCTGGAAGTTTTGTGCTTGTAACATCCTCTAATCTGTCATGCTCTTTGACTCTGCCTTTTCCCTTTACTTACTGTCATCTACTATCTTATTGGCCCATTCTCCTGCCATATTTAAAAAAAAATCTTCAAATAACTTTTCTCAGGACTTTGAGCTCCTCCAAAATCGGAATGTGTCGGCTGTACGCAGCGGGGAGACCAGTGAAAACTGAAAACCGGACACATACATACTTTGCCCATTGTGGTCTTTTGGCCTGGGAATGCAGAAGAAGAAGAAGAAGGCTGATCTGGTCATTGAAGTTTGTCACTCTGTGTGTGTAGGGCTGCCAACAAAGGTTTCACACCTACACGTTAGTTACCCACGTCTGTAGTGTACCTGTGCTAGGAGGAGAGGTAAATTTACCCACGGGGTTGAGGGACCTGGGAAGGGGTACATTGTTCATGAATACCTGGGTACCTCTGGGTAGTTTACCTACTGTGTGTACTTCACCCACTGTATAGCGACTTTACCCATGGGTATCGTGCGTCATGAATCCCAGCCCACTGGTGGTTGTCTGCACCAGCAGTAAGGACACTTAGCTTATGCGTAAGCTAAGTGCCTTCGGTCTGCAACCGTGCATCTTATTCACACTGCACGTTCAGGGCTCCCAGCAACCCCCATTTGGGGGTCTATGAAGCACTTACATTCTACAGGACCCTCTAAAAGAATGTGCAGGGGGTCCCAGGGATGCACTAGTAAAAAAAATCCTTTTAGCATTCGCTGTGCCACAGGGACCCTCTATCCCGCCTCTAGGACCCTCTATAATGTAAAGTGAAGGAGTCCCTGGGACCCCTTGTTTTGCGGGATGATTGGGAACCCTGACGTATTGCGTGAATATATTTGCAGGAACCTGGCTTAACTCATTCAAGTCGTTCCAGCCATATATGTACGGAATTAATAGATAGCTGTCAATTTCATGCATTTGCTTCAAGGGAAGTAAATCTGTGTGCACACCATACCTTGGTCACTTCTAAGCTCGCTTCTCTCCCTTAGACCACAATTTTGCCTCTGTCTTTGCTTTTGTGGTGGTTTGTTGTGGGAAACCAATTTTAGGTGTAGAGAGTTTTTCTCTATAAAGTCTCTATATAAAAAAAAGTCTGATCTACCACTACCAGTACCAGTTCCCTGTGTGTGTCTAAGCCTGAAGTAAAAACCTGTAATCTTCTTTCATTTCTCCTTTTGTTTATGTATGTTTTGTTTGTGTGTTTTTTACTGTATGGCTGGAATGCATGGATGCTCCTGCTTTCGTGATGTCCTGAATGTCAGGATTTTTTAATTGCCTGGAAGTGGAACCAGCGTCACCGGATTATTAGAATTTAAGAAGATGCATTTTGCTGGATATAGAGGTCATGAAGTTTAGCCAGAAGTGAAAGTGCAATGTGAGCCTGTCAATTACATTGGAAATTGTTGTTTCCCTTCAGCTTCCAGGGGGCATTGACCCCTGGAACCCCCAGGAGGGGCGCTGTCCCTGCACTCCGCCGGGGCTTGCAGGATTTTTTTAATTTCCCAGGAGCACCCATGTGGAATGATGTGTGAGTTTGTTTTAATTATTCAAAATCGTTGCACACACGCCATTGCAAGACTAACGTTTACCCATATCCTTGTTTTAGCGACTGTGTCCATCTCTTGAGTCAACCTGAGTCTGGCCAACCAAAAGGAATCTCGACTGACTATCACCATGTACAGAGGAATGCAGCAAGCAGTAGATCACTCTGCAGACAATATCCGCACTGACAATCGTTTCCTTGGAAACACCAACGAAACTTTTGAAAGATATGTGTTCAACTCACGAAAGCAGAAGGCTCATGAGACTGTGGATGACTACATTTCTGCTCTATGCAATCTTGCTTCTACCTGTAACTTCTGTGATTGTTTGAGAGACAGTCTGTTGAGAGACAGGATTGTCCTAGGCATCAAAGACAGCTCTACCAGAAAGCGACTGTTGCTAGAAGCTAATCTGAATCTGGAGACCTGCATCGCTATGTGTCGTGCTGCTGAAGCTACTTCTCCATCTCAGCCAGTGAAAACTGTGACATGGACTGAGGACACCACTGCAGTTCAAGCTGGTTCTGGATCATCTGGGGATCAGAGGCCAGGCAAGAAGCAGGATTTCTCTACGAGCTTGAGGTGAGACAATGACTGTATTATAGTACTAGTGTTGGTGGCAGCATACCATTGTTACCTCATGCAAATATTCCCACACACCATTAGTACCACACACCGCTATTACCACAAAATGTGGGACTAAAGTTATGTGGGAACAAGGGTATGTGGTAACACTAACAGTGGTGTTTGTGGTAGCTATCATATTTTTTCCATTTAAATTTATCAGAATTGTGGGAAAAGTACCATGTATTGAAAATACATTTTGTGGAACCAGCGGTATGTGGATCCAGTGGTTTGTGGTATGTGGGACCAATGACTGAAAACCTAACCTGGCACTGATAATATTCCCACATACTTATAATAATAAGTGTTCCCACATACCTGGCTTTACTCTCACATGCTTGTAAGCACACATACCATTATAGCATGGGTACAACTTTTCCTGGTATACAAGGATTTCCTGTTTTTGAATTTTACCAGAAAAGGAATTTCCTTTTTTTTTATTTGTCAAACAAGATCTTTGTGTGTCTACTGTATTTTTCAAACACTTTAAAATAAGCATTTGTATAAATTGTGGAAAAAGCAAACTAAAATACTTTCATAAATCAATTTTTTCTTCAGCTGCAGGGGGACATTACCCCTAGACCCCGGCCTTTCAGGGTTTTTTCTCATTTTGTGCAGTGTTATAGGCATTAAACCTACAAACTCAATGATACCGAATGGTGGTGCCAAATAGTCGTACCGAATCGGCTTAAGAAAATCAAGTCTCCAGTTTGTGTACATGAGTGTGTGTGCGTGCATGCATGTGTGTGTGTGTTTGTGTGCATTATGCCCAGGGTACATCCCCACTTACACTGGTGGAAAAAAAATTCATTAACAGACATACAGACCAGGGCTGGCCAAAACTACTAGCCTGGTAGCCATTGGCTAGTAGAAAAATCTACTTGATTTTAAAAGTTACTAGCCCGATGGGCGACTGAAAATGTAAGTACCATATTTTTCGGACTATGATTTTTTGGCCTGATCACCCCCTGAAATGTACACAAAATTCAGATTCTGTTATTATAGTTTGTTACTAGTTTAGTAGTCATATTATAAGGCGCAGGGGTCTCAGTCTGGGGAAAAAGTATCGCCTTATAGTCTGAAAAATACTGTACTCAGTGATGTACCAAGGATCAGACAGTGATGGGACAAACTGTCCTGAGATAAGAGAAATCAATAGGACAATGTCCTGGATCTTGCAGAAATCAATAAGACAAAGTGAGCCAGTGTTAAAAATGTAATCAGACATTTGTCCTGACAGGAGAGAACACAATAGGACATTTTCAATTTTAACAGGTCAATGGCCTATGACCGGGGCCTCGGGACATCACTGAGTACTGCATGGCTCTGGGTTTTTTTACCATTGAGTCTCCCCAGACCATTTCCCTTCAGATCAGATAATAAATAGGGACGAGATGATATAGCCGTTAGGCTTTTAAAGTCCCATCATTTTTACCATAAAATGTATTTTGCTTTGTTGAGAAGGTCGTCGATTGCTCAGATATTTTTTCCATGTAGCCAACTATCAAAGCAAGCTCAGCTGTCTGCTAAGATAACAACATGCCAGCACTGGTACTGGAAAGAATAGAAATGAAAGGCAGCCTCCTCAGTCTCCTCCTCCCCTTCTCTCTCTCCCCCACCTCCTCAAATTTCTCTTTCTGTTACCCTTCTCCTTTCTTTCTTTCTTTCCCACTCTTTTTTTTTTTCCTCTTCCTCTCTCTCCTTCCCCCTCCCTTGTGTGTGTGCGTGTGTGTGTCACTCTGTGTGCGTGTCACTCTGTGTGCGTGTCACTCTGTGTGTGTGTCACTCTGTGTGTGTGTCACTGTGTGCATGTCACTGTGTGCGTGTCACTCTGTGTGCGTGTGTGTCACTTTGTGTGCGTGTCTGTGTGTGTGTGTGCGTGTGCGTGCACGCGAGCACGTGGGTTGTGTCCAGGGATTTCTGTTGTTTTCTTCGGGCTAGTGAAAATGTGTTCGGGCGAGTAACATTTTTAAGTTAAGTTAGGGTGCAGGGGGTGAGGAAGGGGCGAGGAGGGATGATGATGTAACTGCCACGGGGAAATTATAAAAAAAATTACCCATATGTTGGTTGTGCTTTACAGAATTAAGTAGGGTATTGCTGTTTGTCTATGCAGATAGTACAGTAGTACTTTTGAGTTGAACTTTAACATTATTACCAGTGCCGATGATGTTCGTCCGTCCCGAGGGATGAAGACCATCCGTCAACAGTTCCAATGTCAAAGGGTTCAGGATGTGGGGTGGGTACGAAGATGACTGATGAGTCCGATGCGGGGCCTTGAAGGTTTTGTGACAGTGGGGGGACAGGAAAGAGAGTTGAGGGGATCTGTTGGAGTTGGAGAATTGCTGCTGCTCGTGCGATTTTTTTCGCGCTTCTCGACGTGCCTGGGCTGTCTCGATTCGGTGAGCCTCAAACTTGCTCCCTTGGTGCCAGTGGCGATAGTAGGAAAAGGGAGACCAGGATTGAATCATAGGCCCTTAACCCTATGCCTCCCGATCAATCGAACCGAGAATCGATCCTATTGCATAAGAGAAGGGGAGTGACTCCGAACGTCACACCAAATCTTTTATCTAAAAAAATCACCCAGAATAAAGTCGAACTCACATTTAATTTCTGAAAGATGCATATTGAATAGCAATGATGATATTTTCATTCGAAAGTTAACACACTGTCACACAACAAACCATGAATTAGATGAAAAAATCCGTAATGGCGCTCCGAGCATCACGCCTCGTCAATACTGCACACGTAACGTGGAAAGAAGAAAAAAATTTGGGGTCACTTCGAAAAATCCGTTCAAAAAGACTAGTGGGTGCTTTCCCTTGCTGTAAAGACCAAAAACGGATCAGTGAGTGTCAGGAACAGGAAGAACTAACCTAGTATATTGCATTGTGGGTAGGGAGAAAGTGAAAGTGAACGTACTAGACCTGGTGTTCAGCGGGCGCAATCGGCATCATCGGTCACCAGGGAAGGACAAAAAATCGGGCGGATTTCGGTTCTGCAGCATTGAGAGAGTTGAACACACAAGAAATAAAAGTTACTTTACAAGGAAACCAGGAAAAATCTCTGTGCACTAAACTGATCAAAAACTATTATCTTCACAGTTCTCTGTGTGTTGTGTGATTTCAGACGGTGTGACCCCATGGCGTCCCCCGATAAAGCAGAGATGTCAGAGGTCAACTTCAACATCAAGACAGAGTTGGATGATTCTGATGATGACTACAATGCTACGACTACAGCGCTACAGTGGACTACAGAGCACCAGAGTTCAGGTCAGTGGCAATAGACGATTTTCGGAAAAAAACTTGGGGAGAGCACTTCGTGAAAATTAGAGTTGTTTACCTCCTTTACTCGGTCAAATGCCATAGCAACAATGGCGTCGAAGCTTGAAACCGCAGGATGCGAGTCAGCGACTTGCAAACGTGTTTTTAGAAAAATTAGGGGTGGCCAGTGGACACAAACTGATAAAACTTTCAAAATGTGACGTAAAAATATAAATGACATAATAATTTTTTAGAATGATGCACGGTGTTCTAAGTGCTGTATGTCTGATCAAACACACGAGTCGATAGGCTACGAGAGCTGATGGTAGAGTGACTTCCCCTGTTTGACCGATTGAATTAGGCAAGATCACTCCCACACACCATAAAATTACTCCCCTTAATTATTTCTGAACAGTTCCTATTGGACAGTCTTCAACAGACGCTATGGTGTAGTGGGGAACGGCGTGTGTGAAACCAGACGGAAAGGAGGATAAACTCACTAAATTGTAAAACGTCATTCATCTCATGTTGTCATAGACATATCTTAACATATGGAAATAGTTTTAAAATGTTTTTAATATTCCCACTCCAAGCTTTTATTCAAAGAATTATCAAAGAGAACATTGATTGAACACACACTTACACACATGCGTGCGCACACACACACACACATACAAACCTTGATAAAACTAATATTATACTGCAGTGGAACCTCCCTTATAAGACCTCCCATTATAAGACTCCCTCCCACATAAGACCTACTTCTCTGAGACATTGCCCTTCTTTGTAAGTATTAAAATTACCTCCCTTATAAGACCCCTCCCTACAAGACCTCACTTTGGATGATTTTTGAAGGTCTTATAAGGGAGGTTCCACTGTATTTACTGTCTTAGACCTATCAACAACAATACTTCCTCTCTCCACAACAATACTTGATCATTTGGAGACTGCTCGACTGTGAAGAGGGGAAGTATTGTTGTGTTGTCTATGTTTGAAAAAGACGTTTTTGTTGAAATATTGCATGTTCTGTTTTGTCAATAAAATAATGTCACTCTGCACTTGTTGTGTAGTTGTTTTGTGTGGTACAGTGGAACCTCCCTTATAAGACCTCCCATTATAAGACCCACTTCTCTGAGACATTGCCCTTCTTTGTAAGCATTCAAATTACCTCCCTTATAAGACCTCATTTTGGATGATTTTTGAAGGTCTTATAAGGGAGGTTCCCCTGTTCTTTGGTCAGTGACGTTGCAGTCTGTTTCAGGATTTTTTCTAGAGTAAGCAGGTGATAATTGTGTGTTTTACTGTTGCAGGTGGGTGTTTTTCTAGAGTAAGCAGTTGGTAATTGTGGGTTTTTTTTTCTAGAGTAAGCAGTTGGTAATTGTGGTTTTTTTTTCTAGAGTAAGCAGTTGGTAATTGTGGTGTTTTTTTCTAGAGTAAGCAGTTGGTAATTGTGGGTTTTTTTCTAGAGTAAGCAGTTGATAATTGTGTGTGTGTTTCTAGAGTACCGGTAAGCAGTTAGTAATTGTGTTTTACTGTTGCAGGTTTTTTTTCTAGAGTAAGCAGTTGGTAATTGTGGGGTTTTCTAGAGTAAGCAGTTGGTAATTGTGGGTTTTTTTCTAGAGTAAGCAGTTGGTAATTGTGGGTTTTACTGTTGCAGGTTTTTTTTCTAGAGTAAGCAGTTGGTAATTGTGAGGTTTTCTAGAGTAAGCAGTTGGTAATTGTGGTTTTTTTTTCTAGAGTAAGCAGTTGATAATTGTGTGTTTTACTGTTGCAGTTTTTTTTCTCTAGAGTAAGCAGTTGGTAATTGTGGGGTTTTCTAGAGTAAGCAGTTGGTAATTGTGGGTTTTTTTTCTAGAGTAAGCAGTTGGTAATTGTGGGTTTTACTGTTGCAGGTTTTTTTTCTAGAGTAAGCAGTTGGTAATTGTGAGGTTTTCTAGAGTAAGCAGTTGGTAATTGTGGTTTTTTTTTCTAGAGTAAGCAGTTGATAATTGTGTGTTTTACTGTTGCAGTTTTTTTTCTCTAGAGTAAGCAGTTGGTAATTGTGGTGGTTTTTTTCTAGAGTAAGCAGTTGGTAATTGTGGGTTTTTTTTTCTAGAGTAAGCAGTTGATAATTGTGTGTTTTACTGTTGCAGGTTTTTTTTAGAGTAAGCAGTTGGTAATTGTGGTGTTTTTTTCTAGAGTAAGCAGTTGTAATTGTGTTTTTACTGTTGCAGGTTTTTTTCTAGAGTAAGCAGTTGATAATTGTGTGTTTTACTGTTGCAGGGTTTTTTCTAGAGTAAGCAGTTGATAATTGTGTGTTTTGCTGTTACAGGTTTCCCCAGGGGCAGCACTAAACACCATGTGAGTACTATCATTGTTTCCTGTGTCAGCTGTATTATGGCTATAATACATCCTTTTACTAAAATGGCTTTTGACACTGGGTTGACATTACCCTGTAGAAAGGGCCAATATTAAATGAGAGCTATGCTGTATATGTGACCCAGCACAACGAAAGGGACATTAAGTGTCAAACTGACCATTCTGAGAAACTTATACATTTGAAAACTTCAGACATTCTCTTTCTAATGATACACGAACCATTCTTGTATCTTTTTCCGTTCCAATGTTATGAGCATTAAAAGTTAGTAGGGTGAGTGTCAGCCATTTTGAGAAAACACAGTCTAAATCTAGCCTAGCTGAAGAAAATGCATTGACCTACTCATTTTAAAACACATATAAGACCACTTAGAGACAATATTTAAGATTGTCTTTTGTAAATATGAAAGATAAGATGCTAGAGAACACGAAAATACCCATAACTCAAAATTGACCCCCAAAAAGAGATTTTTGACTGTGCAAGCCTGTTGTGAGAAACTAGCCCAGCAACTTAATGTCCCTTTCGTGGTGATGCGTCACATATGATTTTCTACACTATTGGAATATCATGGTACAGCTTAGTCTTTTGTGGAAGACTATGACTCTAAATAGGGGGGCATTTGCACTGACTCTAGTGCTGCAGTCTATGGGATTGGTTGGCCTTTTGGGGACCTTCCCCAACGCTAACTCTCATCCTCTAATCTCTTTGGCTGAGAGAGTGGAGATGTACCCTGGGCAAGGCTTCTCCACTACAAACAAATTGTAGCCCAGCCCGCCGGAATAGCAGCTGCCCCCCTCTGCTATCTGGCAGTAATAGTCGGAAACGACAGACAAGCAACAAACAGTGGCTGTGACAGCAGGCAAGGGAAGGTCATGGTACAGTTTAGTCTTTGGTCAATGACTATGACCGTCAAACTAGGAGGCATGGGCACTGACTATAATCCTAATAGCAGTCAAGGGGAAATCCTGATAGTGGGTACAGTTTAGTCTTTGGTGACAATGACTATGACCGTCAAACTAGGAGGCATGGGCACTGACTATAATCCTAATAGCAGTCAAGGGGAAATCCTGATAGTGGGTACAGTGTAGTCTTTGGTCAATGACTATGACCGTCAAACTAGGAGGCATGGGCACTGACTATAATCCTAATAGCAGTCAAGGGGAAATCCTGATAGTGGGTACAGTTTAGTCTTTGGTCAATGACTATGACCATCAAACTAGGAGGCATGGGCACTGACTCTTTGTGCTGCAGCCAAGGGGATTAGTTGGCTTTGGGGGAACTTCCCCAATGCCAGCTGTTCTTAACCCCTTCACAGTTCACCGCTGGAGTTGAATTGAAAGATTACCATATTTTCAAACTTTTAGACAATACTTTTTTCCCCAGAGTGAGACCTCTGCACCTTATAATATGACTACAAATATAGTAAGAAAATACAATACAGACAAACCTCTATTTTAAGACTTCCAAAATGTCCGGAAAAATCGGTCGTAAATTGGAGGGGTCGTATGACGGAGGTTTTCACTGGCAGCCGTAGAAAGAAAAAGTTCAGCACAGTTCATACTCTCTTCTTCATGCACACATACAATGACATATTAAAACTGGATTTGGGTCTTTCCAACTCCATAGGATTGTGCAATCGATGTATTACAGTTTCACTTCACCGACTTCTGTTAATCACCTCCACTCTCGTCCAAAGTCAGTGGTTTTCTTTTTCAAAGTCAGTGGTTTTCGTGCTTTTCCTACGCTTTCCGCCATCTTTTCTACAACAAGGGAAGCGACTCCGCTTTCAGGCCCTTGACCGTGGTTGTTTCCCTTTGCTCGAAGTCTATGCAGACGACAACAACGGTCGTAAAAACCAACAAAATGGCGGTCGTAAGTCGCGTTTTAGAGGAAGTCGTTTAAGAGAGGTCGTTTACATAGTAAAATGCATCCGTGCCAACAAATCCGGTCTCAAATGAGAGGTGGTCACTTAACAGAGGGTCGTAAAATAGGGGTTTGTCTGTAACAAAATATGAATTTTGTGTAATATTTGGGGGATGCGCCTTATAATCAGGTGCGCCTTGTAGTCCGAAAAATATGGTATCTTGTTTTTTATTATGAAATCGGAAAGAGGCCAGTTAGATTCAATCTGACTGAATGGTCTGGAGATATGTGTTTATTCTAAAGAAAATGCTAGCATTTCAGATTTGTGACGTCAAAGGTTATGACATCATCAATGGGGTGATGCTGCCCTAATAAAATAAAAACAGGGTGGGCAGGGAAGGTTTGTACTGCTTTGCATAAGAGGGGTTCCTACCTGTGGGAGGTGGGGGGGGGGGGGGGTATGTATGAGTCGGTGTAATAGTTTTTTGTGGGTTTTTTTAATCTTTGTAAAGCGCTGTGAGGATAGCATGCCATCGAAAAACGCTATATAGGTTTCATTTATTATTATTATTATTATTTTTCATTTTACCAGAAACTGAACTTGTTTGTTTTTTTAATTCATCAAAACAACAAAAATTGACCATAAGCGATTTGGGGCGTTTTGAACTTGGTTGCTCTATCTTGAAAGTTTACAAAGGAAATGTAATAATTTGGCAAGGCTTATCAGACTCAAACTGTCTGTCCATCATTTTAACTGTTTGTTTATCTCGTTATCTCTCTCTCTTAACTTGCCCCCTTGAATCGTCCGACGGGGCTCTGCCCCTGTACCCTGCCGGGGCCATGGGTCCCTGGGCCCCTGCCTTTCAGGGTTTTTTTTAATATGGGGAGATGCACCCATGTTAATCCAGAATTTGTCTAGTCTTTGCTCTCTATGAGCCATGGTTAGACATGAATGAGTGACATGCTCGCACACACACACACCTACACATTCACACACACACACAATTAACTCCTTGACTGCCTGCCACATGTCTACTATGGGGGGTATGATGTCATTGATGATGTCATCACTTTTGATGTCATAGTCCTGAAATGCAGGTTTTGGGTTTAGACAATAGACACGCTGGAAAAGTTCTATGAAATGTTAGTATTCAAAGGGATTAGCGACAGTTTGTCTTTTCTTTCTATAATTTTTATAAACAAATCTAATAACAGGATGACTAAAATGGAAAACTATGCTTTGCGAAAGGACTTCTATTTTGTGCGTTTCTGTTTTCACAGAAGCTGGACCCATCACGTTCCATGGAGGGAGACTCACCAGATCAGCCCTCAGATGTCTACAGCACAGCACAGCCCATGTCTGACAACACTTCTGGGTCACTGCTGTCTCTGAAAAGAGGTCGTGTGTGTCAGTGTTGTTCTGCTGCCTTTGTGCTGGTCAGCAGTTTGGAACTCCACCTGGCGTCAGTTCATGGAGAGAAACTGCACATGGTGTTACCTGGATCCTCCACATCTGACAGATGTGATGCTGGTAACCGTAACAACACTAACACAGATTATATGATAGATAACCGTGGCAACAGAAAAACACAAACAGAAAAGAAGGTTGACGGTAGCAACACCGGTGATAAAGACGGAAAGAAAAGAAAGCGTCATGCGTGTGATGTCTGTGGGAAGGCTTTCTCCAAACCCATCGAAGTGAAGAGACACAGATTCACTCACGGCGGCGTAAAGCCCTTTGTGTGTGACGTCTGTGGCAAGGGTTTCGTTAAGACTGGCGATCTGAAAACACACAAGCGAGTCCACACCGGGGAGAGACCTTACAAGTGCCCGCACTGTAACAGTCGCTTCAAAGATTTACGCACTGCACAACTCCACGTGAAATCAGTTCATGATAGTGCCAGACCCCATGTCTGCGATGTCTGCCAAGCAGCTTTCTCTAGATCGACCGAGTTGACGGTGCACAGGAGAATCCACACAGGCGAAAGGCCTTATCTGTGCCCCGACTGTGGAAAGAGCTTCAACCAGTCCTCTAACCTAGCGCGGCATCGCCTGTCCCACACTGGAGTTCGACCGTACGTGTGTTCCGACTGTGGGAAAGGCTTTGTCCAGGCCTGCGATCTGACGAAGCATCATCTGACCCACACTGGGGAGAGACCCCACAGCTGCTCTCACTGCCCCGCTGCTTTCAAGAGCTTACAGTATTTGAAGAGACATGTAAAGAACAAACATTACGCTGCAGTGGCACACATTGTCGGTTCCCAAGAACCTTGCAGTTTGTAGAGGTTGTGGGGATGTTACTACAGTGGAACCTCATTTTGGATGACTTTTGTGGAGGTCTTATAAGGGAGGGGTCTTATAAGGGAGGGGTCTTATAAGGGAGGGGTCTTATAAGGGAGGGGTCTTATAAGGGAGGTCATTTTAATACTTACAAAGAAGGGCAATGTCTCAGAGAAGTAGGTCTTATGTGGGAGGGAGTCTTATAATGGGAAGTCTTATAAGGGTGGTTCCGGTGTATCAGTTATTAGGACTTTGCAGTGTGATATTGCATTTGTTCTCTTTCTCCCCGTGGGGATACCGGGGGGGTCTTTCATGAAAATAGTTCCCCCACCTTCTGGAAGTTCTGTGCTTGTAACTTCCTCTAATCTGGCACTCTCTTTGACTCTGCCATTTCCCTTTGCTTACTGTCATCCACTATCTTTCTGACTTATTGGCCCATTCTCCTGCCTTTTTTCAAAATATCTTCCAAATATTTTTTTCTAATTTGAGCTCCTCCGAAATCAGAATGTGTCAGCTGTACGCAGCGGGGGACCAGTGAAAACTGAAAACCAGACATGTATGTACCTTACCCATTATGTCCATGTGGCCTGGGAACGCAGAAGAAGAAGAAGAAGTTCTCTTTCAAGAGGTTGGGATTTTTGTGGTCTCGTTGGATAACAAGCGCGAAATCGCAATAGTTTGTGGCACGCGGTCTATTTTTACCACTCCAACCATGAGTCACCTCCCCTGGCTTTTCAATAATTTTAATCTGTAAACCATTTCGTAACTTTTTATATCTTTTGGAAAACATTTAAAACTATGTATCCTACTTATACTCATCAAAAGAAGCACTGCATACTCGTCGTGTCTGTTGTAGTGTCTGTATTACGTATGTTTATTATTTTGTATGCTTTTAAAATACATAATTTTAAAGAGCGGCCTCAATTTGAAGTGTAGCCTCGATTTGAAGTGCGACAATTTTGTCAAACTGTGCGACAATTTTGGACCGACCGACCGACAGACAGACAGACAGACCGACCGACTGACAAAGTGAGTTATAGGTTTGTGGCTTGAGCCACAAACAAAAATCACAAGCTCGAGAAATAGAATAAATGCAGTATCAAACTGCAAAGTCCTAATAACGGATATGTACCAATATTTTACCTCTTTCAGATAAAATCAGCTAATAATCAAACATGCAGCGAAGAAGGGAGACGCCATGCATGCAGATCTAAATAATACTAACCACTGCACCGTAGCAAGCAAATCCCACTCATCCACAAAGAATGTAGTTCTTCAAGTTTGAAAGTTGTGAGCTATTTTGATCTTGCACAAGCGATAGATTATGAAAGGAAACTGATGGTTAATAGAAACATGACCTGTACTGGCCTTAACTGTATAAAAAAACAGCCTTTGATAAGGCTTATATTATGTTGTGATAGGTTTAATTGTCATATTTGTTTTTAAGGTTGATGACTACTTCTCTTTGCGCATGTTTCTGCGCATCTCATGGAGCAGTATGTTTACTGTATGTCGCAATTTTTAGTTGTAAAATAATCTGAAAGAAAAGATACCACAGCTCAACAAACATACTACTTTTATACTGAAGGTAATATACACACGCTCACAAGAATAAAACAAACAAACAAGTGGCTTGTAGTCAGATATTTCGTGCCGATTACGACAGCACTTTACCAAGGATGACGTCAAATAAACTTGAATGACACAATAGACAAAGACGTAAACAAAATGATGTCATGCAATGCCTCAGTGACCCACTTTGGGCCTATGATCTATATTTAGTGCTCTCTCTCTCTCTCTCTCTCTCTCCCCCCCCGTCACTCTCTCACTCTCTCACTCTCTCTCTGTGCCTCTCTGGCACTGAATTTGTTTGTCAGGCTGTTTCTTTTAGTCAAGGAAGTTCAGTCCTGTTGATTTTAGATGGGGGTGGGGTAACTATTTCCTCTTTATTTCAAAGCAAGCAGGGCGACATGCTTTGATTGTTTGTTTTATATGAAAAGGAGATTATAAACATTATTCCTGCAAATTTTCAGGCAATTGTCATTACTTGTAAGGGACTTGTGATGATTTTAGTCTCTGATCGTGGTCAAAATCTTGATTTTAGATGGGGGGGGTTTGGGTAAGTATTTTGTCTTTATTTCAAAGACGAGCATGGCGACATGCCTTTATTGTTTGTTTTATATGAAAAGGAGATATTAAGTATTATTCCTGCAAATTTTCAGCAAATTGACAATAGTTTTTCATGACTAATTATGAATTTTTGTCAGTTATGGGAGTTAAAAATGAATTTTTTTAAAATATTAAAACTTGTATTTTCCCCCAAATGTTAATGTTCAGTTATTTGTTTGTAACGAATTTCACGAGGACTTTCTTCTGCTATATTCTGAAAGAATAATATATTGAAATGTTTGCTTTTATATAATTTGTCTCTGCAAGTAGCTATTTTGATCATTTTCAGTACACATAAATATAAAAATCTGATGCTCATTTGAAAATGAGCGCGGCGACACCTACATGCTTTGAATTTTTTACATTGTCAGGCTGTTTGCTTTCAAAAAAATATGATTTCAGCAAATCCTCAATCCTTTAGTTTCATTTTGAAGTAGTCAGCAACCTTAAAATGACCAGTGTGCATCTAAACTAGCGACCAAAAGTTAAGGCCCAGAAAGACAATCATCTCCGAAAACTCACGAACTCAATAAAACGCACCCAGCTCATAACAAAACTGAATTTATTCTTTTAACATTAAGTTAATTCCAAAAAATCATTAATCAGTCAACAAAATGCCCCTTTCAACAACTTCCCCCTCCTCTTGAAAAGTCACACTCAGAATCAATGCACTTTGGAACAGTCAGTACGCATTACTGATTTTTTTTTTTTGTGCGCGGATGCCTTTCTCTCATGGTGCCACAGCACCACACAAAATTTGAAGCGATTCGGTTAAGCGGTTCGGGAGATATCCTTGGGACAGACAGAAAACACACACACAAAAACCCACATTACTGACTGTTCCTAAGTGCATTAGTTCTGAATGTGTGACTTTTCAAGAGGAGGGGGAAGTTGTTGAAAGGGGCATTTTGTTGACTGAACTTCTGATTAATTATTTTTTTAAATGAACTTAAAGTTAAAAGAATAAATTCAGTTTTGTTATGAGCTGGATGTGTTTTATTGAGTTTGTGAGTTTTCGGAGATTATTGTCTTTCTCAAGTTTCTGGGCCTTAACTTTTGGTCGCTAGTGTAGTAGTATTGATGTTATTATCTATGCCTGTGTGTGTTTATATATTTATATGTCCCTTGTATCTGTATATTGTATCTCTAGGTGTATTATTGTTTAACCCTTTCGCCGCCAGCCATTTTTCATCCCTAAAATACCATTAAACTTACCTGGATAGATAGAAATAAAAGACCTGCAATATTGCTATTTCCTCTGTGACATGTATAACATTAGGCCTATCCAGTATCCTTACCTCCCAAAATTACGAAAATAGGGTCTTCAGATAATGGGCCCTGGTTTGATGCTTTTTAGTGGCATGGGTGTTAAATCGTTGTGGTGCAAAAATGCGACATTGGCGGTGAAAGGGTTAAATTATTCTAGATATAATCATGAATTCGTATTACTTGCATGCATTATGTTGTTGTTGTTGTTGTCGTACCCTGGCTTAAAGACTCCAGGGATCATCCCAACAGCCGATGCACTTGAACATGGGTTTTTTTTTTTTTTTTTTTTTTTTACTTGAACACTATGGTACAAATGCACCAGCTAGGGATGAGAACATTATGTGTGTGACCGTTTTTTATTACCCCGCCATGTGGGCAGCCACGCTCCGACTTCGGAGGATTTTGGAGACTGATGATGTTATGCTAGGAGCTTGCCATGGCTAAAGACAACCCCTATGCTCACATAACAATATTTTGATGTAGTCTAAAATAGAGAACGAACACTCTTGGCAAATGCCCTATTGGTTATTCACCGTGTCTAGGGCTCAGTATTGAAAGGCGGAGCCCAACTCTTTCCTTCCAGTCTTTAACCCCCCCCCCCCCCCCCCCCCCCCAACCAAAGTCAGGTTTCCATTTACACCTGAGTGGAGTGAAGACAATGGGATTGGGAGTTGTTTGTTGTTGACGTACCCTGGCTAAAAGACTCCAGGGATCATCCCAACAGCTGAAGCACTTGAACACTATGGTACAAATGCATGAGCTAGGGATGAGAACATTACATGTGTGACCGGTTTTTGATTACCCCGCCACGTGGGCAGCCACACTCCGTCTTTAGGGGGAAAGGATTGGGAGTGAAAGTCTCTATTGAAATGTTTTATGTGTAGTGGAACCTCCCTTATAAGACCTCCCATTATAAGACTCCCTCCCATATAAGACCTACTTCTCTGAGACATTGCCATTGTTAGTCCGTCACCAGACGGACTATTGCGATGGGCTGGTTTGTATTTTTTTTTTTTTTTTTTCTTTTCTTTTTTTCTGTCTGTCCCAAGGATATCTCCCGAACCGCTTGACCGAATCGCGTCAAATTTTGTGTGAAGGTGTGCCTCCTTAATAGGAAGAGATCGGCACAAACCATTTTGCCGTCGTGACCTTGACGTACGACCTTGAAAACCGAAAATCTATTTTTAGCCATATCTCGGGCACCGATCAACATAGGATGTTGAAACTTGGTATGAAGGTGGTTTGGCTTATGCCCGTTCTGATGATGGCATACCGATCAAGGTCAAGGTCAAAAAGATCGCTGGAGCCTGAAAATCGGAGGGTCATTTTTTTCTCCTTCTGTCTGTCCCAAGGATATCTTTCGAACGGGTTGACAGAATCACGTCAAATGTTGTGTGCTGGTGTGTCACCATGAGAGGAAGGCATCCGCGCAAACCATTTTGCCGTCGTGACCTTGACCTTGGCGTACGACCTTGAAAACCGAAATTCTTTAAGGGGCCATTACTCCCACACCGTTGGTGTTAGAGTCTTCAAATTTGGCATGCAGGTACTTTGGCGTATGCCCGTTCTGATGGTGGCATACTGATCAAGGTCAAGGTCATGGTCCGGGAGATCGTAGGCCTTGAAAGTGGTAGGGGTCTACAAATTGGGTTTTCAGCCATATTTTCCACATTTGTACTTAACAGAAGCGCTTCATATTGTGTCTGGCACTGTATACCCTAGAGTAGAAAACACATGAGCATACATTATCGCCATGCTGACCTTGACCTTGACGTGTGACCTTGAAAAACGAAATTTCCTTCTTTGCGCTATATATTATTGTTCAAGCTGTATATTATTGTTCAAGCTGTATCTCGTGAACTACAAGACATGTTCTTCAAATGTTGTGTCAGGATGTGGATGAATGAAAATGTGTTTAACGTCCTCCAGAGAGAGAGAGAGAGAGAGAGGGGGAGAGAGAGAGAGACAGACAGACAGACAGACAGACAGACAGACAAAGACACACACAAAGAAAGAAAGACAGACAGAGAGACATAGACAGAGAGCAAAGAGGACAACTGCTGTTCCAGTTGGATGAATGAAAATTTGTTTAACGTCCTCCGCCCCGGAGCAGGCACAGAGGCAGACAGAGAGAGAGAGAGAGATACAGATAGACAGACACAGAGAGAGAGAGACAGACACAGAGAGAGACACATAGGCATACAGATACATGAGACACATAGAGATAGATAGACAAAGACACAGAGAGAGATAGACAGACAGAGAGAGAGAGACAGAGAGAGAGAGACAGACAGACAGCGAGACATAGGCCCTACAGACAAGGGCAGAGAGAGAGAGGGGGGGGGGGGGGGGGGGGGGGACAGAGACAGAAAGCGAGAGAGAGAGACACAGACAGACAAACATACACAGAGAGCCCACCCAGAGGAACGCGGCGACAGAAGATCAAATTACACCACCGGGAACGGGCAACGTTCGGTTTTACCCCCCCCCCCCCCCTCCCCAACTATACCGCTCTCCCGAACAAGGGCGTCGCCGAGCGGCAGACATGTCCGTCACCAGCAATGCCACGCACTTGCGACACGCCGTAGCATAATTGTCCGTCACCGTAGGTGATCGGACTTTGCAGTTGTCTGGTTTGTATTTTTGTTTTTGTCCGTCACCATAGGTGATCGGACTTTGTGGTCGTCTGGTTTGTATTTGTCCGTCAAAATAGGTGATCGGACTTTGCATGGGTTGGTTTGTATTTTTTAGTTTTTTTGTTTTTTTTCTGTCCCAAGGATATCTCCCGAACCACTTGACCGAATCGCGTCAAATTTTGTCGGCTGGTGTGTCACCATGAGAGGAACGCATCCGCGCAAAATGTTTCGCCGTCGTGACCTTGACCTTGGCTTACGACCTTGAAAACCAAAAATCTTTAAGGGGCCATAACTCCCACACCGTTCGTGTTAGAGTCTTCGAATTTGGCATGTAGGTACTTTGGCTTATGCCCGTTCTGATGGTGGCATACCGATCAAGGTCAACGTCACGGTCCGGGAGATTGGTAGGCCTTGAATGTGGTAGGGGTCTACAAACTGGGTTTTAAGCTTTATTTTCCACATTTGTGCTTGACAGAAGCGCTTCAGATTGTATGTGGTACTGTATACCCTAGAGTAGAAAACATCCCAGGATAAATTATCGCCATGCTGACCTTGGCCTTGAAGTTTGACCTTGAAAACCGAAATTTCCTTCTTTGCGCTATGTATTTCTTCTTCAAGCTGTATCTCGTGAACTAGAAGACAGAATCCCTTGCAATTTTGTGTCAGGATGTGACACTCGACGGGGTGTCGCAAGTGCGTGGCATTGCTGGTGACGGACATGTCTGCCGCTCGGCGACGCCCTTGTTTGTATTAAAATCACCTCCCTTAAAGACCCCTCCCATATAAGACCTCAATTTGGATGATTTTTGAAGGTCTTATAAGGGAGGTTCCACTGTATTACGACTGTCACTTGTTACAACTCAAAAAGGGAAAAAAGTTTACCTTTTGCCACCATTGTTGATGTTGAATTAAGCTTTTCATAATTATAATATTATGTGGGCTTTTTTGTGTATGTAAAAATTAAAGATTAAGTTTTCTCATACAATGTTTTACATACTGTACCACGACTTTCACTTTGCAACAACTCAATAATGGAAAAGAAGTTTATACTTTGCCGCTATTGTTGATGCTGTGTATGGATGCGTGCATTTGTATGTGTTTGTGTGCACGCATATAATAGTGTCTACATCCATTCCCAAGGCTGCACATACTCAAAAGGTTCAAAGATTCTTTAATCCCTTGAGCCCTTTGGGGGCATGGAGGACTTGAAACAAATCGAGCAAATACAAATGGAACAATTGAAAACGGTTACAAAAACAACTCAAATATAACTAGCACACCAAATACAATGTCACAGAACTTTGCTAATCATCAGCATATTCTTCTTCTTCTGCGTTCCCAGGCCATATGGCCATAATGGTTAAGGTGCGTATGTGTCCGGTTTTTAGTTTTCACTGGTCTCCCCGCTGTGTACAGCCGACACATTCCAATTTTGGAGGAGCTCAAAGGAAAAAATTACGTCGATTTTTTTTTAAAGGCAGGAGAATGGGCCAATAAGTCACAAAGATAGTAGATGACAGAAAGCAAAGGGAAAAGGCAGAGTCAAAGAGTGTGACAGATTAGAGGAAGTTACAAGCACAGAACTTCAAGAAGGTGGGGGAACTATTTTTATGAAAGACCCCCCCGGTATCCCCATGGGAAGAAATAAAAGTTCAAAAGTTTAAAATGTAATTTTTCGGATTCAGGCAGAGACCAACTCTACTAATCCTTAGAAATGTCGCTATATTCAATGTCACTATTTTACCACCACAGAACAAACAATAGCTTGTTTGTTGTCATACCCTGGCTTAAAGACTCCAGGGATCATCCCAACAGCCGAAGCAGTTGAACACCATGGTACAAATACACCAGCTAGAGATAACATTACTTGTGTGACCATTTTCGACCACCCCGCCACATGGGCAGCCACACTCTGACTTCAGAGGATTTTGGACTGATGATGTTATGCTAGGAGCTTGCTATGGCTAAAGACAATCCCCACATAACTATGCAGAAGATAACAACATTTTGATGTAGCCTTGGTGTTCTAGGTTATATCAATCAATTGGTCTGACACAGCCTTATGCCAAGACAAAACAACAATAGTTAAATATAGACTTTACACATATAAATTTTCTGGAAGTAATCTGACTTCTATCATATTTGGGATATTTCATTAAAAAAAGAAGAAAATCCATCACCATACACACAATCACATATACAAACTAAGTTAAAACTTAAATGCAGATTTTACGCATGTAAATTTTCTGGAAATAAACTGACTTCTGATATCATATTTGGGATATTTCATTTAATAAAATGAAATCCATCACCATACACACAATCACATACACAAACAACAATATTTAAATGCAGATTTTACGCATGTAAATTTTCTGGAAATAAACTGACTTCTGATATCATATTTGGGATATTTCATTTAAAAAAATGAAATCCATCACCATACACACAATCACACAAACAACCATATTTAAATGCAGACTTTACACATGTACATTTTTCTGGAAATAAACTGACTTCTGATATCATATTTGGGATATTTCATTTAATAAAATGAAATCCATCACCATACACACAATCACATACACAAACAACAATATTTAAATGCAGACTTTACACATGTACATTTTTCTGGAAATAAACTGACTTCTGATATCATATTTGGGATATTTCATTTAAAAAAATGAAATCCATCACCATACACACAATCACACAAACAACCATATTTAAATGCAGACTTTACACATGTACATTTTTCTGGAAATAAACTGACTTCTGATATCATATTTGGGATATTTCATTTAATAAAATGAAATCCATCACCATACACACAATCACATACACAAACAACAATATTTAAATGCAGACTTTACACATGTACATTTTTCTGGAAATAAACTGACTTCTGATATCATATTTGGGATATTTCATTTAAAAAAATGAAATCCATCACCATACACACAATCACATACACAAACATCAATATTGACATGGATGAAACCACATGGCAGGAAAAGCAGGAAGCATGATCCGGTAAAGGTTAAGGAGTAGTTTTGATGCAAAATGTGTAGTTTTATTCATTTCAAATAATGTTCACTGAAAATGAGTAGTAAAGAGCATTTTTTTCAATTCTGAAATAACTGGGCTTTGTTCTTTTTCCTGAAATCAGGAATTTGCAATACTTTATTGAAGAAGAATTACATCGGAATGAGGGTAAAAATCTTGTTTAAAAATAAAAACTGTCTCTAAATGCTCTTTTATTAATAAAAATGTACCCCAAAAAAACCTTCAGCTGTGGGGGCTCTGCCCGCCGACCCCTACAAATGACTCCGCCCCGTGACCCCACAATGTAGCCGGCCAGAACCTAGGAATTCCTGCTTTTCATTTGATCCAGGTTTCACCCTTGTATTTAAATGCGGACTTTACCGCGTGTCAATTTCTTCTAAAGATAAACTGACTTCTAATATGTTTGGGACATTTCATTAAAAAAGTAAACTTGCCTCCATACACACATCATTTCACACACACTAGCATTAAATTCAATATGTGAGCAAAAAAAGCGTAACCAGACCTGTTTACCCCCTACACAAATCTTGAGTAGTCTGGATAGCTTTTAACAGTTTGGAACAGTTTTATTTGAGCTTTGGCCCCAGGGGGGCTTTTAACCCTCTGAGATTCCCAAGCTCCGGGAGCCTCCAAAACCTGGTTGTTGTCTAGTTCCGGTAACGCCCGATTGCGCCCGCTGAACAGCAGGTCTAGTAGTTTCACTTTCACTTTCTCCCTACCCACAATGCAATATACTAAGTTAGTGCTTCCTTTTCCTGACTCTCAGTGGTCCGTTTTTGGTTCTTACAGCAAGGGAAAGCACCCACTAGTCTTTTTGAACGGATTTTTCCAAGTGACCCCAAATTTTTTCAAAAGATTTGGTGTGACGTTCGGAGTTAATGCCCTTGTCTCTGGGGACTGGGATCGATTCTCGGTTCGAATGGTCAGGAGTCATTGGGTTAAGCTAATACATAGATAACAACAAACACAATGGCAGACACTGGTGAGTCAAAAAAGAAAATAAGAAAACATACATTCAAATATGAATAACAACAAAAAGACTTCATGATCTAGGAAATAAAATTCACAACAAAAAGACAATCTAAGAAAAAAAATTCAAACTAAATGTATCCCATACAAACTACCTACTATTATTCCCCCAAAAGAGAAAAAGAATAACAAAGACATTGGTTACAGAGCAGTGGCTTAAGCTAAAAAAAACGAGCAAGTAGGGTTCACATGGTGGGGGTTTTTATCCGCATTTAACCTTTACCAGACTTCTGGGGTCGCCCATGACCCCTTGACACACAAAACATGTTATATCTCTAAAACTATTTAAGCAATCTTCATGAAATTTCATGACTTTGTCAAAAACGTAAATGGCTTTAAGTGTGTTAAATGTCATTAATGTATATAAAATATAAATGATGTAATATGACGCGTAATTTTGATATACCTGTCCGGATGACGGGGGTCTCCCACGACCCCTACTTTAAAGAGCACTGCAGTGCATTGAGTAGGGGTCGTGGGAGACCCCCGCCATCCGGACAGGGATAAACACATGGTGACTCATTGACAAGTAGGGGTCGTGGGAGACCCCCGCCATCCGGACAGGGATAAACACCTAGGAATTCGCTCTTTGCTGAGTAGGGGGTCGTGGAAGACCCCCGCCATCGTGTCTGTGTAGTCAAAAGCATGATCCGGTAAAGGTTAAGGAGTAGTTTTGATGCAAAATGTGTAGTTTTATTCATCAAACCATCAAATAATTTTCGCTGAAAATGAGTAGTAAAGAGCATTTTTTTCAATTTTGAAGAGTAGTAGAGGTCCAAAATGAGTAGAATACTACTCGAAAAGAGTAGAGTAAACAGGTCTGCGTAACCCATGTCTTCACATACACTGAATGCACGAAACTGCATAAATGTCTTGTTTCTGACCATGACTGCCAGATAGCAGAGGGGGCATATGCTATTCCAGCGGGCTGGGCTAAAAAAAATTATTTTAATTTTTTTGAGCTGTCCCATCTTCTGGACCGTACAGTGGTGAATCCCAATTTGCAGCCACACCCCGGCTTGTTCAGGTCGCAGAATCTGAGACCAGCAGTCCAAGGGGAGCGAATCTCTGTTAGGCCGTCAGGAGGCAACCAACCGAGGAGACACTGCACTGCTGCTGAGTCACTTCGGTGGAGTTCAGTGGAGCCTGTTCAGGACACAGCTGGGCTAAACTTTGTTTATAGTGGAGATGCATGGATGCTCCTTGCATGCAGGATGTCCTGAATTGCAGGATTTCTAAATTGCCTAGAGCTGGCGTTGCCGGATAATAAGAATTTGAGAAGCAACGGTTTTCTTACACACACACACACATGGATGCTCCTGCATTCAGGATGTCCTGAAGTTCAGGATTTTTTTGGTCCAGGATGTCCTGAAGTTCAGGATTTTTTTATTGCCTGGAGCCAGCGTCGCCGGATTATGAGAATTTGAGAAGATGCATTTTGCTGGTTATAGAGGTCATGAAGTTTAACCAGAAGTGAAAGTGCAACGAGAGCCTGTCAATTACATTGGAAACTGTTGTTTCCCTTCAGCTTCCAGGGGGCATTGCCCCCCGGAACCCTCAGGAGGGACGCTGTCCCTGCACTCCGCCGGGGCCTGGGCAGCCCCTGGACCCCTCCCTTGCAGGACTTTTTTAATTTCCCAGGAGCGCCCATGACACACACACTTGTACAATAAAAAGGGCCTATATATAAAAGCATTTGCTATATTCAAAGGAATGTAGCACTTGTACTAGTCTAGAGGGGTGAAAAAAGAGCAGTAAATGTGTGTGTGCTGCCCCTGCACTCCGCCGGGGCCGCCCCCTTGCAGGATTTTTTTAATTTCCCAGGAGCACCCATGGAGATGCCTTGCCCAGGATACATCCCCACTCACTTGGCTAAAGAGATTTGATGACAGCTGGTAATGGGGAAGGTCAACCAGCCAACCAATCCCTTTTGCTGCAGCACTAGAGCCAGTGCAAACGCCCCTCTAGTGTTGAGAAAATGTTGCACAAAACACTAAGCTGTTTTGTTGTTGGCTTACCCTGGCTAAAAGACTCCAGGGATCATCCCAACAGCAGAAAACCACTTGAACACTGTGGTGCATGAGCAATCGATGAGAACATTATGTGAATGACCCTTTTTGATTACCCCGCCATGTGGGCAGCTACACTCCTGTCTTCTAAGGGATTTTGGAGTGATGTTTATTCTAGGAGCTCGTCATGGCTAAAGACAATCCCTGCATAGCTATGCGTAGCAGAACATTTTGATGTAGCCTTTTGACTCTGCAACTTTTCCCCAAACCCAAGTTGTGGTGTTCTAGCCTATGTCAATTGGTCTGACATAGCCTTAATTGTGCAGCTCTCAACAAAGAAGTGTCTGACATACTGTTGGCCCCCTACTACAGGCTGATGTCATACAGACGCACAGAGGCATTTTGCCACACAGAGCATATCGCAGGCCTTTTATTCAAATGGCTTTTATCACTGGTTGACATTAGTCTGTAGAAAGGGCCAATAGTAAATGAGAGCTGTACTATACATGATTTTCTACAGTATTGGAATATCATGGTACAGCTTAGTCTTTTTATGGAAGACTATGACTCTCTAACTAGGGTGGGCATTTGCTCTGGCTCCAATGCTGCAGCCAATGGGATTGGTTGGCCTTTGGGGACCTTCGCCAACCCCAGCTCTCGTCCTCAAATCCCTTTGGTAGAGAGAGTGAGGACGTACCCTGGGCATGGGCTTAAATGAGACATTGGCGGCAAAAGGGTTTTAACCCTTTCACCCACCCATGTCGTATTTTTGCACCACAATGGTTTAAACCACCCATGTCGCTAAAAAGCATAAAACTAAAAGCAGGGCCTGTTGTGTGAAGACTCTATTTTCGTAATTTTGGGAGATAAGGATAGGCCTAATGTTATACATGTCACAGACGAATTCGCAATATTGCAGATATTTTTGTTTCTCTATCCAGGTTTTTTTGGCTGAAAAATGGCTGGTGGTGAAAGGGTTAAACCAAATCTCACAACTTTGCAAACTTTGTCGGGACACTTTCTTAGGACTTGTAGCGTAAGTGCAGTATGCAGCGTTACTTGTGTATTTCCTGCACGTGTCTCTTCAGATGATGTGAATGAGTGAAAGCAGCAGGGCAGTGAGGGCAGCTGTGAGGCTTCTGTCCAGTGTGGGTCCGCAGGTGTTTTCTTAGAACACTTGGATCAGCAAACCTTTTCCCACAGACTGGACACACGTAAGGCTTCTCACCTGTGTGGATTCTCCTGTGCACTGTTAAATGGTTACTGTTAGAGAAAGCTGCCCCACAGACATCACAGAGATGGGGTCTGGCACCATCGTGAACTGAGTTTATGTGGAGCTGTAAATGACACGAAATTTTAAAACTGCTGTCACAGTGTGGACACTTGTAAGGCCTCTCCCCAGTGTGGACTCTCTTGTGCCTTGTCAGTTCACCAGCCACGCCAAAACTCTTGCTGCACACATCACACACAAATGGTTTATGACTGCTATGTGTCATCTTGTGTCTCTTCAAAATAGATGTCTGATTGAAACTCTTACCGCAGATGTCACATACAAATGGCTTAACACCACTATGAATCAATTTGTGCCTATTCAGTTTGCTGGGTTTAGAAAAAGACTTTGTGCAGACATCACACACATGCTGTCTATTCCTATTCTGTCCATCTTTATCATCAACATCATTATCATCAACTTTCTTTTTCCTCCTCCTTTTTCTCTTGCCACCAGTATCTGCCTCCTTATTCATGCCTGTGTTGTCACAGTTACCAGCATCACATCTGTCAGGTGTGGAAGACCTAGGTAGCACAACGTCCAGTTTTTCTCCATGAACTGAAGCCAGGTGGAGTTCCAAACTGCTGACCAGCACAAAGGCAGCAGAACAAAGGTAGCATGTATGACTCGTGTTCAGAGACAGCAGTGACCCTGAAGTGTTATCAGACATGGGCTGTGCTGTGCTGTAGACAGCTGAGGGCTGATCTGGTGAGTCTTCCTCCATGGACCATGCTGGTTCCAGCTTCTGTGAAAACAGAAATGCACAATAAAAAAAATCCTTTCACAAACACAGTTTTACATTCAGTCGTCAAGTTTGTGGATTTTCAATATAATAAAAGAAAGACAATCTATTGCTTGATGTTTAGCATTTTGAACACTACACATCCAGTTTTTTAGTTTTTTTAGTTTCAGAAAACGTTACACACAAACTTTCTGAATATAAACAGATCAGTGCATGATTGCTCGCCGTAAACAAGGTGGAAAGCGTGTTTTGTAATGTAGCAATTTTTTCTCCAGCAAACACAAGGGTTCTTTTTCTCCCGTTGAGTATCCACAATCATCATCCACAAAGCATAGACTATGCCAACAAAAATTTAAATATTTCAAATATTGGTAAAGGTTAAGATGTGCCCCCCCCCCCCCCCCCCCCCCCCCCCTACATTTCTCGGTTAATTGTATTTTTTCCGTTTTTGCCTTTCTTACCATACATAAAGCTGTATTTTAGGAACATTTTTAGCTAATTATCTTTTTGGAATACTAACCCTAGCCCTAACCCTAACCCTACCCCCCCACCCTATAAGACGGAAAAACGCAACGAACCACAACTGTGACAAATCGTGGTGTACTGCAGTACATAGTGGGGGGTAGGGTTAGGTTTAGGGCTAGGGTTAGGGCTAGGGTTAGTATTCCAAAAAGGTTATTAGCTAAAAATGTTCCTAAAATACAGCTTTATGTATGGTCAGAAAGGCAAAAACGGAAAAATACAATTAACCGAGAAATGCAGGGGGGGGGTGGCACATCTTGACCGTTACCCAAATATTTGCTGGAGCCATACTCTATTATGAAATGTAGTTCAGAATTGTCATAATTTTGAAACTTGAGGAAAAAAATGAAACAGTGCATTTGTACAAATAGTTCCCCCACCTTCTGGATGTTCTGTGCTTGTAACTTCCTAATCTGTCACTCTCTTTGACTCTGCCTTTTCCCTTTGCTGTCTGTCATCAACTATCTTCCCGACTCACTGGCCCATTTTCCTGCCTTTTTTCCAACAACAAAATGTTCTCCTTTGAGCTCCTCCGAAATTGAAATGAGTCGGCTGTATACAGCAGGGAGACCACTGAAAAATGGATACATACATACCTTACCCATTATGGCCATATGACATGGGAATGCAGAAAAAGAAGAAGACTGCCATCTGTTTTTTAGAGCTCGCCAAAGACTAACTAAACTGTACCAAGATTTTCCATTGCATGCTATCAGAATTATGGCCAGGAAACAATGGTCAACTTAGGACGTTCATTTTAACGCCAAGGGGGCAGTCAAACCAGTAGGGGCTTAGCGCGCGATATTCTTAGTTGGGCATAGTGAGAGAGAGAGATGAGTCCCTCCCTCTCTCTCACGCCCAACTAAGAATATCGCGCGCTAAGCCCCTACTGGTTTGACTGCCCCCTGGAGGTAAAATGCGCGTCCTAAGTTGCTCATTACCATATTTCATGGACTATGTATAAAGCGATGCTTTTAGCCTAGACTGAGACACCTGCAACTTATAACGTGACTGATAATATAGTAAGAAACTATAAACTATAATAACAAGATCTGAATTTTGTGCAAAATTTGGGGGTGCGCCTTATAATCAGGTGCGTCTTGTAGTCCGTATCATTTTCAGAGTTACATCTGTATTGTTAAAAAAAATCGGGACTTTACTGGTGTTGCACTGCCTCCGTGCATTGCCTCCAGGATCGTTCCCACCATCTTTATATCTACTAATGTCCCTTATGTGTCTGTTCAAGACTGGAGGACGGTAAGCAGAATTTCATAACCCGTAAAATATGGTATGACTTGGCCACAAGCCACACAAAGTACCGCATTTTACGGACTATAACTTTATAAGACGCACCTGATTATAGAGCGCACCCCCCAAATTCAACACAAAATTCAGAGCTCGTTACCCTATTTCCTTACTATAATTATTACCAGTCACGTTATAAGGCGCTCCCCCGAAGACGGAGTGTGGCTGCCCAAGTGGCGGGGTAATCAAAAACGGTCACACGCGTAATGTTCTCATCCCTAGCTGGTGCATTTGTACCATAGTGTTCAAGTGCTTCGGCTGTTTGGGATGATCCCTGGAGTCTTTTAGCCAGGGTACGTCAACAACAACAACGACAAGGTGCAGGGGTCTCAGTCTGGGGAGAAAAGTATCGCATTAAAGTCTAAAAAAAAAATTTGTTTTGTTTTTTGCTCAGATTTTTTAACTTCTTTGTGAAGCGCTTAGAGCCCCGTAAGGAGAATAAGTGCTATATAAATTGTCATTATTATTATTATTAAAACGTTTTTTGGTTTTGTATTAGTTCTGGTCATAGATACGTTTCTGTGGAATTCAGTCTGTTTTAACCTGGAGAGCGCGTCCCCACAGTGCAGCGCTACCCACTTTTTTCTTGGAAGGGGGAGGGGGGGGGGGGGTGAAGGCGGTGCACTCAGGAAACCTGGCTATCAGTTTCGTACCATATGTTTTGGACTGTAAAGTGCACCTTATAAGGCGGCGCACACCCCAAATTTTTCACCAATTTCAGATTTTATTATTACACTTTTTTACTATTTTGTTTGTCATATTATAACTATATTTATAATTATATATTTGGGGGAAGTATCATCTTATAGAAGTTATTGTCCGTAAAATACTTGACTGGTAACTGTCAAAACACAGGAGACGATGATAGTACTCACATTACGCTCAGTCCTGTCCCTGGGAAAACCTGCAACATTCAGTTGTCAACTGTTTACTCTGAACATCAAAACATAAGTATCTTCTTTCAACAACAACAAAATTAAGAAAAAGTTTACATTACTGTTTTATTCATCTTTTATTAAAATGGTAAAATGCGAGACCAGTTTTCACTCTTTATACAGTTTAAAAAATAAAACTAGTGCAGAGCTGATTCTAGGATTTTGAAAAAGTGGGGGCATTCCCCCCCTAAGACTGAAACAAGCGCGAAATCGCAATAGTTTGTGGCACGCGGTCTATTTTTACCACTCAATCATGAGTCACCTCCCCTGGCTTTTCAATAATTTTAATCTGTAAACCAGAATGTTATCTCTGCACCATTTCGTAACTTTTTATATCTTTTGGAAAACATTTAAAACTTTTTATATCTTTTGGAAAACATTTAAAACTATGTATCCTACTTATACTCATCAAAAGAAGCACTGCATACTCGTCGTGTCTGTTGTAGTGTCTGTATTACGTATGTTTATTATTTTGTACGCTTTTAAAATACATCATTTTAAAGAGCGGCCTCAATTATTTTGAAGTGTAGCCTCGATTTGAAGTGCGACAATTTTGTCAAAATGTGCGACAATTTTGGACCGACAGACCGACAGACAGACAGACAGACAGACAGACAGACCGACAAAGTGAGTTATAGGTTTGTGGCTTGAGCCACAAACAAAAAAGGGGGGCAGATCCAATGGATACGAGGGGAAGGGGGGATCAGCGGCCAATTCAATCTTAACTAGCCAGGGCCACTTCTTCAGCCACTCGTCTTGGAACCGGTGTTCCCTCGCACTAGTGCCGTTATCTTCGGGCTGCTTCTCTGAGACTGTTGATGCAGTAGCTGTTTCTGCAACATCTTCTGCACACTCGTTTGGCAGAGGATTTCTTTTCTTTAACTTTGCCGCCACAAAAATCAAAGTCGAAGAGCGTCGTTGTCCGCTTCATTTTGAAGAAAAGTCAACGTGGCGGGTAGGACTCTCGCAACTTCTTGTCGGTAAAACGAGATGAACGCGATTGGTTGATTTACACTAACATTATAAAGGAACCAATGAAATGTCGAGAAATCATTCCTTCCTGCTCGATGCTTTCGGTTTGTGCAGACGACGGATTTAGCAGACGATGAAGGAATTCCCGCAGCCATCAGTAAAAAGTGCGGACAGTTCTGCAAATATGCGGGCGTCGGCCCGTGTTTAGACCCGATTATTGCGTGAAGGAACAGATTTTGGGGGGATTGTACCAATCCCGCACCCTAGAATCAGCTCTGTAGTGCTAAAATATGTGAACAACAAAGAGAGATTAATTATGTTTGATAAAATAGTGAGTTTAACCCCTTTTCGACCTGTTTTTACACTTTGTTAGATGTCCTACAGTGCACACACAGTTCCCCATTACACCATGATGTATGTTGAAGACAGTCAAAGTTGGTAGGTGTCCTACAGTGCACACACACACACTGTTCCCCATTACACCGTGATGTCTGTTGAAGACAGTCAAAGTTGGTAGATGTCCTACAGTGCACACACACTGTTCCCCATTACACCATGCTGTCTGTTGGAAGAGAGTCCAAGTGGCACTGACCTGAACTCTGGTGCTCTGTAGTCCACGGAAGTGCTGAGTCATCATCAGATTCATCCAACTGTGTCTTGAAGTTGGCCTCTAACATCTCTGCTTCTTCAGGGGACGCCATTTGGTCACAGCGTCTGAAATCACACAACACATAGAGAATAGAACCAGTGATTTTTGTCAACAGGTTTGGAGCCAGAATATTTTCCTATCTCTGTTTTAAATTATTTCATTTCCAGCGTGCCCAACAGTCATCACAGTACTGGTATTTGGTATTTTTTTAGTCACAGAGGCATCTCTGTGTAATTTGGGTTGCTCCCACCTGGAGAGGGCGTCGCAGACAAAGGCGCGCCACCCAATTTTTTCCTTTTGCATGCAATTTTTGTGTGACTGAAGAGGAAGGAAGGGGGGGTTGTGTGTGTGTGTGTGAATTTTGACCAAATGACAATTTTTTTTCGTTGCCACTGGGTTTAACTTTTGCTAAGTGCATGGGCACATGGGACCTGGGTTTATCGTCTCATCCGAAAGATTCCAGGTTCAGGACGTACGACCCTAGTTGCAGAATGGAGGAATAAATCTCCCAATATCCAGACCCCAGGTTCAAACTCGGGTTATGTATACAAGGCAAATGGCGTACTCTGTCGCACTCTACACACTAAAACGCTAAAGAAAAATGTCTTCTCCTTCCCTTTACTCGGCCACATTCATCAGGTATATCTCAACCCTTAAACCCCTTCTCCTGTCAGAACTGTGTCTATTACAGGAGGTATGAACTGCATGGATGATGGACCAAATTTTGCGGTTACAACTCTGAAAGCTGGGGTTTTGGAGTTTTTAAAACTGTCGGCACAAAATAGATTCTTTGGATTTTGTCAGATAAGTTTGAATTTCTAATAGGTTTTAATTTTTCATGGGGTGCTACACAACAATTTATTTTGTTCTTGGCGGGTGAAGGGGTGTAAGTAATCTGTTCGCTCCTCCATGACCTATCCTCTCTCCCATTAACACACACAATAATTTTGAACAACCCACCCCCCTTCCAAAAAAAAGGAAACATCGTAAATTTATTTTGCATTCATTACTTTGAAGTTTAAAAGTTAAAAACCTAGAGAACTAGTAACTAGTTACACATGTCTCACCCAAGCTCTTTGAGAATCTGATTTTTGCCACGTCTCTGATCCCCAGAGGATTACAGGAACAGCTTGAAAACTATAGCAGCGTCCTTATAGGTCGTGTCACAGTTTTCACTGATGAGATGAAGAAGAGTTTCAGCAGCACGACACCCATAGCGATTGCAGGTCTCCAGATTCAGATCAGCTTCTGCAAAAGTCGCTTTTGGTAGAGCCATGTTTGATGCCTAGACAACCTTTCGTCTCTCAACAGACTGCTTCAAGCAATCACCGCAAGTACAGTTGAAGGCAAGAGTTTAGAAGTGCACAGAGGCAGAAAATGGAGTCAATCCACAAGTCTCAGCGAGCTTCGCTTACGACTGTTGAACACATATCTTTCATAAGTC
>CM065709.1:1722595-1755365 GCA_017654935.2 Phymorhynchus buccinoides | reverse complement strand
CACATCCTTCTCTGAGACCATGCCCTCTTGTAAGTATTAAAATACCTCCCTTATAAGACCCCTCCCTACAAGACCTTCACTTTGGTGATGTTTGAAGGTCTGTATAAGGGATGGTCCACTGTATTTACTGATTAGACCTAATCAACAACAATACTCCTCTCTCACAACAATACTTGACATTTGGAGACCGCTCGACTGTGAAGAGGGGAAAGTATTGTTGTGTTGTCTATGTTTGAAAAGACGTTTTGTGAAATAGCATTGTTCTGTTGTCATAAAATAATGTCACCTGCACTTGTTGTGTAGTTGTTTTGTGTGGTACAGTGGAACCTCTCCTATAAGGACCTCCCATTATAAGACCACTTCTCTGAGACATTGCCTTCTTGTAAGCATCTCAAATACCTCCTATAGACCTCATTTTTGGACATGATTTTTGAGGTCTTAATAAGGGGAGGTTCCCTGTTCTTTGGTCAGTGACGGTTGCAGTCTGTTCAGGATTTTTCTAGAGTAAGAAGGTGCTAATTGTGTGTTTTTACTGCGCAGGTGGGTTTTTTTCTAGAGAAGCAGTGGTAATTGTGGGTTTTTTTCTAGAGTAACAGTGGTAATTGTGGTTTTTTTTTCTAGAGTAAGCAGTTGGTAATTGTGGTGTTTTTTTCTAGAGTAAGCAGTGGGGAATTGGGGGGTTTTTCTAGAGTAAGCAGTTGAAATGTGTGTGTGTTTCTAGAGTACCGGTAAGCAGTAGTAATTGTGTTTTACTGTTGCAGTTTTTTTTCTAGAGTAAGCAGTGGTAATGGTGGGGTTTTCTAGAGAAGCAGTGGTAATTGTGGGTTTTTTTTTCTAAGAGTAACGCAGTTGGGTAATTGTGTGTTTTACTGTTGCAGGTTTTTTTTCTAGAGTAAGGGCAGTAGTTGGTAATTGTGAGGGTTTTCTAGAGTAAGCAGTTGGTAATGTGGTTTTTTTTTCTAGAGTAAAGCAGTTGATAATGTGTGTTTTACTGTTGCAGTTTTTTTTTCTCTAGAGTAAGCAGTTGGTAATTGTGGTGGTTTTTTTCTAGAGTAAGCGTGGAATTGTGGGTTTTTTTCTAGAGTAAGCAGTTGATAATTGTCTGTGTTTTACCTGTTGCAGGTGTTTTTATAGAGGTAAGGCAGTTGGTAATGTGGTGGTTTTTTTCTAGAGTAAGCAGTTGTAATTGTGGGTTTCCTGTTGCAAGTTTTTTTTCTAGGAGTAAGCTGTGATAATTGTGTGTTTACTGTTGCAGGTTTTTTCTAGAGTAAGCAGTTGATAATTGTGTGTTTTACTGTGCTAGGGTGTTTTTCTAGAGTAAGCAGTTGATAATTGTGTATTTGCTGTTCAGGTTTCCCAGAGGCAGCACTAAACACATGTGAGCTACTATCATTGTTTACTGTGTCACGCTGGCGATTATGGCTATAATACACCTTCTACTAAAAATGGCTTTTGACACCTGGGTTGAAATTACTGTAGAAAGGGCCAATATTTAAATGAGAGCTATGCTGATATGTGACCAGCACAACGAAAGTGACATTAAGTGTCAATGACCATCTGAGAAAGAAACTTATACATTTGAAAAACTTCAGACATTATCTTCAATGATACACGAACCATTCTTGTATCTTTTCCGTCCAATGGTTATGAGCATTAAAAGTTAGTAGGGTGAGTGTCAGCCAATTTTTTTCGTGTGAACACAAGTCTAAATCTAGCTAGCTGAAGAAAATGCATTGACCTACTCATTTTTAAAAAAACATATAAGACACACTTAGAGAACAATATTTTAGTTGTTTTTGTAAATAGGAAAAGAATAAGATGCTAGAGAACACGAAAAACCCATACTCCAAAATTGACCCCAAAAGAGATTTTTGACTGTGCAAGCCTGTGTGAGAAAACTAGCCCTGCAACTTAATGTCCCTTTCGTGGTGATGCTACATATGATTTTCTACATTATTGGAATATCATGGTAAGCTTAGTCTATTTGTGGACAGACTAGACTCTAAATAGGGGGGCATTTGCACTGACTCTAGTGCTGCAGTCTATGGGATTGGTTGGCCTTTTTGGGGACCTTCCCCAACGCTAACTCTCATCCTCTAATCTCTTTGGCTGAGAGAGTGGAGATGTACCCTGGGGCAAGGGGGGGCTTCTCCACTACAAACAAATTTTAGCCCAGCCCGCCGGAATAGCAGCTGCCCCTCCTCTGCTATCTGGCAGTCATAGTCAGGAACGACAGACAAGCATACATAACAGTGGCTGTGACAGCAGGCAAGGGAAGGTCATGGTACATGTTTAGTCTTTGGTCAATGACTATGACCATCAACAAAAAAAAACTAGGAGGCATTGGCCACCTGACTATAATCCTAATAGCAGTGCGTAGGGGAAATCCTGATAGTGGGTACAGTTTAGTCTTTGGTCAATGACTATGACCGTCAAACTAGGAGGCATGGGCACTGACTATAATCCTAACAGCAGTCAAGGGGGAATCCTGATAGTGGGTACAGTGTAGTCTTTGGTCAATGACTATGACCGTCAAACTAGGAGACATGGGCACTGACTATAATCATAATAGCAGTTCAGGTGGAAATCCTGATTAGTGGGTATCGCAGTGTAGTCTTTGGTCGCAATGGACTATGACCGTCAAACTAGGAGGCATGGGCACTGACTATAATCCTAATAGCAGTCAAGGGGAAATCCTGATAGTGGGTACAGTTTAGTCTTTGGTCAATGACTATGACCATCAAACTAGGAGGCATGGGCACTGACTCTTTGTGCTGCAGCCAATGGGATTAGTTGGCTTTGGGGGAACTTCCCCAATGCCAGCTGTTCTTAACCCCTGACCCACAGTTCACCGCTGGAGTTGAATTGAAAGATTACCATATTTTCAAACTTTTAGACAATACTTTTTTCCCCAGAGTGAGACCTCTGCACCTTATAATATGACTACAAATATAGTAAGAAAATACAATACAGACAAACCTCTATTTTAAGACTTCCAAAATGTCCGGAAAAATCGGTCGTAAATTGGAAGGGTCGGATGACGGAGGTTTTCACTGGCAGCCGTAGAAAGAAAAAGTTCAGCACAGTTCATACTCTCTTCTTCATGCACACATACAATGACATATTAAAACTGGATTTGGGTCTTTCCAACTCCATAGGATTGTGCAATCGATGTATTACAGTTTCACTTCACCGACTTCTGTTAATCACCTCCACTCTCGTCCAAAGTCAGTGGTTTTCTTTTTCAAAGTCAGTGGTTTTCGTGCTTTTCCTACGCTTTCCGCCATCTTTTCTACAACAAGGGAAGCGACTCCGCTTTCAGGCCCTTGACCGTGGTTGTTTCCCTTTGCTCGAAGTCTATGCAGACGACAACAACGGTCGTAAAAACCAACAAAATGGCGGTCGTAAGTCGCGTTTTAGAGGAAGTCGTTTAAGAGAGGTCGTTTACATAGTAAAATGCATCTGTGCCAACAAATCCGGTCTCAAATGAGAGGTGGTCACTTAACAGAGGTGGTCGTAAAATAGGGGTTTGTCTGTAACAAAATATGAATTTTGTGTAATATTTGGGGGATGCGCCTTATAATCAGGTGCGCCTTGTAGTCCGAAAAATATGGTATCTTGTTTTTTATTATGAAATCGGAAAGAGGCCAGTTAGATTCAATCTGACTGAATGGTCTGGAGATATGTGTTTATTCTAAAGAAAATGCTAGCATTTCAGATTTGTGACGTCAAAGGTTATGACATCATCAATGGGGTGATGCTGCCCTAATAAAATAAAAACAGGGTGGGCAGGGAAGGTTTGTACTGCTTTGCATAAGAGGGGTTCCTACCTGTGGGAGGTGGGGGGGGGGGGGGTATGTATATGAGTCGGTGTAATAGTTTTTTGTGGGTTTTTTTTTATCTTTGTAAAGCGCTGTGAGGATAGCATGCCATCGAAAAACGCTATATAGGTTTCATTTATTATTATTATTATTATTTTTCATTTTACCAGAAACTGAACTTCACTTTTGTTTTTTTAATTCATCAAAAAAACAAAAAAAAATTGACCACAAGCGATTTGGGGCGTTTTGAACTTGGTTGTTCTATCTTGGAAGTTTACAAAGGAAATGTAATAATTTTACAAGGCTTATCAGACTCAAACTGTCTGTCCATCATTTTAACTGTCTGTATATCTCGTTATCTCTCTCTCTTAACTTGCCCCCTTGAATCGTCCGACGGGGCTCTGCCCCTGTACCCTGCCGGGGCCATGGGTCCCTGGGACCCCTGCCTTTCAGGGTTTTTTTTAAATATGGGGAGATGCACCCATGTTAATCCAGAATTTGTCTAGTCTTTGCTCTCTATGAGCCATGGTTAGACATGAATGAGTGACATGCTCGCACACACACACACCTACACATTCACACACACACACAATTAACTCCTTGACTGCCTGCCACATGTCTACTATGGGGGGTATGATGTCATTGATGATGTCATCACTTTTGATGTCATAGTCCTGAAATGCAGGTTTTGGGTTTAGACAATAGACACGCTGGAAAAGTTCTATGAAATGTTAGTATTCAAAGGGATTAGCGACAGTTTGTCTTTTCTTTCTATAATTTTTATAAACAAATCTAATAACAGGATGACTAAAATGGAAAACTATGCTTTGCGAAAGGACTTCTATTTTGTGCGTTTCTGTTTTCACAGAAGCTGGACCCATCACGTTCCATGGAGGGAGACTCACCAGATCAGCCCTCAGATGTCTACAGCACAGCACAGCCCATGTCTGACAACACTTCTGGGTCACTGCTGTCTCTGAAAAGAGGTCGTGTGTGTCAGCATTGTTCTGCTGCCTTTGTGCTGGTCAGCAGTTTGGAACTCCACCTGGCGTCAGTTCATGGAGAGAAACTGCACATGGTGTTACCTGGGTCCTCCACATCTGACAGATGTGATGCTGGTAACCGTAACAACACTAACACAGATTATATGATAGATAACCGTGGCAACAGAAAAACACAAACAGAAAAGAAGGTTGACGGTAGCAACACCGGTGATAAAGACGGAAAGAAAAGAAAGCGTCATGCGTGTGATGTCTGTGGGAAGGCTTTCTCCAAACCCATCGAAGTGAAGAGACACAGATTCACTCACGGCGGCGTAAAGCCCTTTGTGTGTGACGTCTGTGGCAAGGGTTTCGTTAAGACTGGCGATCTGAAAACACACAAGCGAGTCCACACCGGGGAGAGACCTTACAAGTGCCCGCACTGTAACAGTCGCTTCAAAGATTTACGCACTGCACAACTCCACGTGAAATCAGTTCATGATAGTGCCAGACCCCATGTCTGCGATGTCTGCCAAGCAGCTTTCTCTAGATCGACCGAGTTGACGGTGCACAGGAGAATCCACACAGGCGAAAGGCCTTATCTGTGCCCCGACTGTGGAAAGAGCTTCAACCAGTCCTCTAACCTAGCGCGGCATCGCCTGTCCCACACTGGAGTTCGACCGTACGTGTGTTCCGACTGTGGGAAAGGCTTTGTCCAGGCCTGCGATCTGACGAAGCATCATCTGACCCACACTGGGGAGAGACCCCACAGCTGCTCTCACTGCCCCGCTGCTTTCAAGAGCTTACAGTATTTGAAGAGACATGTAAAGAACAAACATTACGCTGCAGTGGCACACATTGTCGGTTCCCAAGAACCTTGCAGTTTGTAGAGGTTGTGGGGATGTTACTACAGTGGAACCTCATTTTGGATGACTTTTTGGACCTGGTCTTATTTAAGGGAGGTCTTATAAGGGAGGGGTCTTATAAGGGAGGTCATTTTAATACTTACAAAGAAGGGCAATGTCTCAGAGAAGTAGGTCTTATGTGGGAGGGAGTCTTATAATGGGAAGTCTTATAAGGGTGGTTCCGGTGTATCAGTTATTAGGACTTTGCAGTGTGATATTGCATTTGTTCTCTCTTTCTCCCCGTGGGGATACCGGGGGGGTCTTTCATGAAAATAGTTCCCCCACCTTCTGGAAGTTCTGTGCTTGTAACTTCCTCTAATCTGGCACTCTCTTTGACTCTGCCATTTCCCTTTGCTTACTGTCATCCACTATCTTTCTGACTTATTGGCCCATTCTCCTGCCTGCCTTAAAAAAAATATCTTCCAAATATTTTTTTCTCCTTTGAGCTCCTCCGAAATCAGAATGTGTCAGCTGTACGCAGCGGGGGGACCAGTGAAAACTGAAAACCAGACATGTATAACGTACCTTACCCATTATGTCCATGTGGCCTGGGAACGCAGAAGAAGAAGAAGAAGTTCTCTTTCAAGAGGTTGGGATTTTTGTGGTCTCGTTGGATAACAAGCGCGAAATCGCAATAGTTTGTGGCACGCGGTCTATTTTTACCACTCCAACCATGAGTCACCTCCCCTGGCTTTTCAATAATTTTAATCTGTAAACCATTTCGTAACTTTTTATATCTTTTGGAAAACATTTAAAACTATGTATCCTACTTATACTCATCAAAAGAAGCACTGCATACTCGTCGTGTCTGTTGTAGTGTCTGTATTACGTATGTTTATTATTTTGTACGCTTTTAAAATACATCATTTTAAAGAGCGGCCTCAATTTGAAGTGTAGCCTCGATTTGAAGTGCGACAATTTTGTCAAAATGTGCGACAATTTTGGACCGACCCGACCGACAGACAGACAGACAGACCGACCGACCGACTGACAAAGTGAGTTATAGGTTTGTGGCTTGAGCCACAAACAAAAATCACAAGCTCGAGAAATAGAATAAATGCAGTATCAAACTGCAAAGTCCTAATAACGGATATGTACCAATATTTTACCTCTTTCAGATAAAATCAGCTAATAATCAAACATGCAGCGAAGAAGGGAGACGCCATGCATGCAGATCTAAATAATACTAACCACTGCACCGTAGCAAGCAAATCCCACTCATCCACAAAGAATGTAGTTCTTCAAGTTTGAAAGTTGTGAGCTATTTTGATCTTGCACAAGCGATAGATTATGAAAGGAAACTGATGGTTAATAGAAACATGACCTGTACTGGCCTTAACTGTATAAAAAAACAGCCTTTGATAAGGCTTATATTATGTTGTGATAGGTTTAATTGTCATATTTGTTTTTAAGGTTGATGACTACTTCTCTTTGCGCATGTTTCTGCGCATCTCATGGAGCAGTATGTTTACTGTATGTCGCAATTTTTAGTTGTAAAATAATCTGAAAGAAAAGATACCACAGCTCAACAAACATACTACTTTTATACTGAAGGTAATATACACACGCTCACAAGAATAAAACAAACAAACAAGTGGCTTGTAGTCAGATATTTCGTGCCGATTACGACAGCACTTTACCAAGGATGACGTCAAATAAACTTGAATGACACAATAGACAAAGACGTAAACAAAATGATGTCATGCAATGCCTCAGTGACCCACTTTGGGCCTATGATCTATATTTAGTGCTCTCTCTCTCTCTCTCTCTCTCTCCCCCGTCACTCTCTCACTCTCTCACTCTCTCTCTGTGCCTCTCTGGCACTGAATTTGTTTGTCAGGCTGTTTCTTTTAGTCAAGGAAGTTCAGTCCTGTTGATTTTAGATGGGGGTGGGGTAACTATTTCCTCTTTATTTCAAAGCAAGCAGGGCGACATGCTTTGATTGTTTGTTTTATATGAAAAGGAGATATTAAACATTATTCCTGCAAAGTTTCAGGCAATTGTCATTACTTGTAAGGGACTTGTGATGATTTTAGTCTCTGATCGTGGTCAAAATCTTGATTTTAGATGGGGGGGGTTTGGGTAAGTATTTTGTCTTTATTTCAAAGACGAGCATGGCGACATGCCTTTATTGTTTGTTTTATATGAAAAGGAGATATTAAACATTATTCCTGCAAAGTTTCAGCAAATTGACAATAGTTTTTCATGACTAATTATGAATTTTTGTCAGTTATGGGAGTTAAAAATGAATTTTTTTAAAATATTAAAACTTGTATTTTCCCCCAAATGTTAATGTTCAGTTATTTGTTTGTAACGAATTTCACGAGGACTTTCTTCTGCTATATTCTGAAAGAATAATATATTGAAATGTTTGCTTTTATATAATTTGTCTCTGCAAGTAGCTATTTTGATCATTTTCAGTACTCATAAATATAAAAATCTGATGCTCATTTGAAAATGAGCACGGCGACACCTACATGTTTTGAATTTTTTACATTGTCAGGCTGTTTGCTTTAAAAAAAATATGATTTCAGCAAATCCTCAATCCTTTAGTTTCATTTTGAAGTAGTCAGCAACCTTAAAATGACCAGTGTGCATCTAAACTAGCGACCAAAAGTTAAGGCCCAGAAAGACAATCATCTCCGAAAACTCACGAACTCAATAAAACGCACCCAGCTCATAACAAAACTGAATTTATTCTTTTAACATTAAGTTCATTCCAAAAAATCATTAATCAGTCAACAAAATGCCCCTTTCAACAACTTCCCCCTCCTCTTGAAAAGTCACACTCAGAATCAATGCACTTTGGAACAGTCAGTACGCATTACTGATTTTTTTTTTTGTGTGCGCGGATGCCTTTCTCTCATGGTGCCACAGCACCACACAAAATTTGAAGCGATTCGGTTAAGCGGTTCGGGAGATATCCTTGGGACAGACAGAAAACACACACACAAAACCCACATTACTGACTGTTCCTAAGTGCATTAGTTCTGAATGTGTGACTTTTCAAGAGGAGGGGGAAGTTGTTGAAAGGGGCATTTTGTTGACTGAACTCGTTCTGATTAATGATTTTTTGGAATGAACTTAAAGTTAAAAGAATAAATTCAGTTTTGTTATGAGCTGGGTGTGTTTTATTGAGTTTGTGAGTTTTCGGAGATTATTGTCTTTCTCAAGTTTCTGGGCCTTAACTTTTGGTCGCTAGTGTAGTAGTATTGATGTTATTATCTATGCCTGTGTGTGTTTATATATTTATATGTCCCTTGTATCTGTATATTGTATCTCTAGGTGTATTATTGTTTAACCCTTTCGCCGCCACCCGTTTTTCATCCCTAAAATACCATTAAACTTACCTGGATAGATAGAAATAAAAGACCTGCAATATTGCAATTTCCTCTGTGACATGTATAACATTAGGCCTATCCAGTATCCTTACCTCCCAAAATTACGAAAATAGGGTCTTCAGATAACGGGCCCTGGTTTGATGCTTTTTAGTGGCATGGGTGTTAAATCATTGTGGTGCAAAAATGCGACATTGGCGGTGAAAGGGTTAAATTATTCTAGATATAATCATGAATTTGTATTACTTGCATGCATTATGTTGTTGTTGTTGTTGTCGTACCCTGGCTTAAAGACTCCAGGGATCATCCCAACAGCCGATGCACTTGAACATGGGTTTTTTTTTTTTTTTTTTTTTTACTTGAACACTATGGTACAAATGCACCAGCTAGGGATGAAAACATTATGTGTGACCATTTTTTATTACCCCGCCATGTGGGCAGCCACGCTCCGACTTCGGAGGATTTGGGGCTGATGATGTTATGCTAGGAGCTTGCCATGGCTAAAGACAACCCCTATGCTCACATAACAATATTTTGATGTAGTCTAAAATAGAGAACGAACACTCTTGGCAAATGCCCTATTGGTTATTCACCGTGTCTAGGGCTCAGTATTGAAAGGCGGAGCCCAACTCTTTCCTTCCAGTCTTTAACCCCCCCCCCCCCCCCCCCCCCCCCCCCACCCCCCCCCCCCCCCCCCCCCCCCCCCCCCCCCCCCCCCCCCCCCCCCCCCCCCCCCCCCCCCCCCCTCCCCCCCCCCCCCCAACCAAAGTCAGGTTTCCATTTACACCTGAGTGGAGTGAAGACAATGGGATTGGGAGTTGTTTGTTGTTGACGTACCCTGGCTAAAAGACTCCAGGGATCATCCCAACAGCTGAAGCACTTGAACACTATGGTACAAATGCATGAGCTAGGGATGAGAATATTACATGTGTGACCGGTTTTTGATTACCCCGCCACGTGGCGCAGCCACACTCCGTCTTTAGGGGGAAAGGATTGGGAGTGAAAGTCTCTATTGAAATGTTTTATGTGTAGTGGAACCTCCCTTATAAGACCTCCCATTATAAGACTCCCTCCCATATAAGACCTACTTCTCTGAGACATTGCCATTCTTAGTCCGTCACCAGACGGGACTATTGCGATGGGCTGGTTTGTATTTTTTTTTTTTTTTTTTTTTTTCTTTTCTTTTCTGTCTGTCCCAAGGATAACTCCCGAACCGCTTGACCGAATCGCGTCAAATTTTGTGTGAAGGTGTGCCTCCTTAATAGGAAGAGATCGGCACAAACCATTTTGCCGTCGTGACCTTGACCTTGACGTACGACCTTGAAAACCGAAAATCTATTTTTAGCCATATCTCGGGCACCGATCAACATAGGATGTTGAAACTTGGTATGAAGGTGGTTTGGCTTATGCCCGTTCTGATGATGGCATACCGATCAAGGTCAAGGTCAAGGTCAAAAAGATCGCTGGAGCCTGAAAATCGGAGGGTCATTTTTTTCTCCTTCTGTCTGTCCCAAGGATATCTTTCGAACGGGTTGACAGAATCACGTCAAATGTTGTGTGCTGGTGTGTCACCATGAGAGGAAGGCATCCGCGCAAACCATTTTGCCGTCGTGACCTTGACCTTGGCGTACGACCTTGAAAACCGAAATTCTTTAAGGGGCCATTACTCCCACACCGTTGGTGTTAGAGTCTTCAAATTTGGCATGCAGGTACTTTGGCGTATGCCCGTTCTGATGGTGGCATACTGATCAAGGTCAAGGTCATGGTCCGGGAGATCGTAGGCCTTGAAAGTGGTAGGGGTCTACAAATTGGGTTTTCAGCCATATTTTCCACATTTGTACTTAACAGAAGCGCTTCATATTGTGTCTGGCACTGTATACCCTAGAGTAGAAAACACCTGAGCATACATTATCGCCATGCTGACCTTGACCTTGACGTGTGACCTTGAAAACGAAATTTCCTTCTTTGCGCTATATATTATTGTTCAAGCTGTATATTATTGTTCAAGCTGTATCTCGTGAACTACAAGACATAAGTTCTTCAAATGTTGTGTCAGGATGTGGATGAATGAAAATGTGTTTAACGTCCTCCAGAGAGAGAGAGAGAGAGAGAGAGAGGGGGGAGAGAGAGAGAGACAGACAAACAGACAGACAGACAGACAAAGACACACACAAAGAAAGAAAGACAGACAGAGAGACATAGACAGAGAGCAAAGAGGACAACTGCTGTTCCAGTTGGATGAATGAAAATTTGTTTAACGTCCTCCGCCCCGGAGCAGGCACAGAGGCAGACAGAGAGAGAGAGAGAGAGATAGACAGATAGACAGACACAGAGAGAGAGAGACAGACAGAGAGAGAGACACATAGGCATACAGATACATGAGACACATAGAGATAGATAGACAGAGAAGACACAGAGAGAGATGGACAGACAGAGAGAGAGAGACAGAGAGAGAGAGACAGACAGACAGCGAGACATAGGCCCTACAGACAAGGGCAGAGAGAGAGAAGGGGGGAGGGGGGGGGGGGGGGGACAGAGACAGAAAGCGAGAGAGAGAGACACAGACAGACAAACATACACAGAGAGCCCACCCAAAAGAACGCGGCGACAGAAGATCAAATTACACCACCGGGAACGGGCAACGTTCGGTTTTACCCCCCCCCCCCCCCCTCCCCAACTATACCGCTCTCCCGAACAAGGGCGTCGCCGAGCGGCAGACATGTCCGTCACCAGCAATCCCACGCACTTGCGACACGCCGTAGCATAATTGTCCGTCACCGTAGGTGATCGGACTTTGCAGTTGTCTGGTTTGTATTTTTGTTTTTGTCCGTCACCATAGGTGATCGGACTTTGTGGTCGTCTGGTTTGTATTTGTCCGTCAAAATAGGTGATCGGACTTTGCATGGGTTGGTTTGTATTTTTTTTAGTTTTTTTGTGTCCCAAGGATATCTCCCGAACCACTTGACCGAATCGCGTCAAATTTTGTCGGCTGGTGTGTCACCATGAGAGGAACGCATCCGCGCAAAATGTTTCGCCGTCGTGACCTTGACCTTGGCTTACGACCTTGAAAACCGAAAATCTTTAAGGGGCCATAACTCCCACACCGTTCGTGTTAGAGTCTTCGAATTTGGCATGTAGGTACTTTGGCTTATGCCTGTTCTGATGGTGGCATACCGATCAAGGTCAACGTCACGGTCCGGGAGATTGGTAGGCCTTGAATGTGGTAGGGGTCTACAAACTGGGTTTTAAGCTTTATTTTCCACATTTGTGCTTGACAGAAGCGCTTCAGATTGTATGTGGTACTGTATACCCTAGAGTAGAAAACATCCCAGGATAAATTATCGCCATGCTGACCTTGACCTTGAAGTTTGACCTTGAAAACCGAAATTTCCTTCTTTGCGCTATGTATTTCTTCTTCAAGCTGTATCTCGTGAACTAGAAGACAGAATCCCTTGCAATTTTGTGTCAGGATGTGACACTCGACGGGGTGTCGCAAGTGCGTGGCATTGCTGGTGACGGACATGTCTGCCGCTCGGCGACGCCCTTGTTTTGTATTAAAATCACCTCCCTTAAAGACCCCTCCCATATAAGACCTCATTTTGGATGATTTTTGAAGGTCTTATAAGGGAGGTTCCACTGTATTACGACTGTCACTTGTTACAACTCAAAAAGGGAAAAAAGTTTACCTTTTGCCGCCATTGTTGATGTTGAATTAAGCTTTTCATAATTATAATATTATGTGGGCTTTTTTGTGTATGTAAAAATTAAAGATTAAGTTTTCTCATACAATGTTTTACATACTGTACCACGACTTTCACTTTGCAACAACTCAATAATGGAAAAGAAGTTTATACTTTGCCGCTATTGTTGATGCTGTGTATGGATGCGTGCATTTGTATGTGTTTGTGTGCACGCATATAATAGTGTCTACATCCATTCCCAAGGCTGCACATACTCAAAAGGTTCAAAGATTCTTTAATCCCTTGAGCCCTTTGGGGGCATGGAGGACTTGAAACAAATCGAGCAAATACAAATGGAACAATTGAAAACGGTTACAAAAACAACTCAAATATAACTAGCACACCAAATACAATGTCACAGAACTTTGCTAATCATCAGCATATTCTTCTTCTTCTGCGTTCCCAGGCCATATGGCCATAATGGTTAAGGTGCGTATGTGTCCGGTTTTTAGTTTTCACTGGTCTCCCCGCTGTGTACAGCCGACACATTCCAATTTTGGAGGAGCTCAAAGGAAAAAATTACGTCGATTTTTTTTTAAAGGCAGGAGAATGGGCCAATAAGTCACAAAGATAGTAGATGACAGAAAGCAAAGGGAAAAGGCAGAGTCAAAGAGTGGCAGATTAGAGGAAGTTACAAGCACAGAACTTCAAGAAGGTGGGGGAACTATTTTTATGAAAGACCCCCCCCGGTATCCCCATGGGAAGAAATAAAAGTTCAAAAGTTTAAAATGTAATTTTTCGGATTCAGGCAGAGACCAACTCTACTAATCCTTAGAAATGTCGCTATATTCAATGTCACTATTTTACCACCACAGAACAAACAATAGCTTGTTTGTTGTCATACCCTGGCTTAAAGACTCCAGGGATCATCCCAACAGCCGAAGCAGTTGAACACCATGGTACAAATACACCAGCTAGAGATAACATTACTTGTGTGACCGTTTTCGACCACCCCGCCACATGGGCAGCCACACTCTGACTTCAGAGGATTTGAGACTGATGATGTTATGCTAGGAGCTTGCTATGGCTAAAGACAATCCCCACATAACTATGCAGAACATAACAACATTTTGATGTAGCCTTGGTGTTCTAGGTTATATCAATCAATTGGTCTGACACAGCCTTATGCCAAGACAAAACAACAATAGTTAAATATAGACTTTACACATATAAATTTTCTGGAAGTAATCTGACTTCTATCATATTTGGGATATTTCATTAAAAAAAGAAGAAAATCCATCACCATACACACAATCACATATACAAACTAAGTTAAAACTTAAATGCAGATTTTACGCATGTAAATTTTCTGGAAATAAACTGACTTCTGATATCATATTTGGGATATTTCATTTAATAAAATGAAATCCATCACCATACACACAATCACATACACAAACAACAATATTTAAATGCAGATTTTACGCATGTAAATTTTCTGGAAATAAACTGACTTCTGATATCATATTTGGGATATTTCATTTAAAAAAATGAAATCCATCACCATACACACAATCACACAAACAACCATATTTAAATGCAGACTTTACACATGTACATTTTTCTGGAAATAAACTGACTTCTGATATCATATTTGGGATATTTCATTTAATAAAATGAAATCCATCACCATACACACAATCACATACACAAACAACAATATTTAAATGCAGACTTTACACATGTACATTTTTCTGGAAATAAACTGACTTCTGATATCATATTTGGGATATTTCATTTAAAAAAATGAAATCCATCACCATACACACAATCACACAAACAACCATATTTAAATGCAGACTTTACACATGTACATTTTTCTGGAAATAAACTGACTTCTGATATCATATTTGGGATATTTCATTTAATAAAATGAAATCCATCACCATACACACAATCACATACACAAACAACAATATTTAAATGCAGACTTTACACATGTACATTTTTCTGGAAATAAACTGACTTCTGATATCATATTTGGGATATTTCATTTTTAAAAATGAAATCCATCACCATACACACAATCACATACACAAACATCAATATTGACATGGATGAAACCACATGGCAGGAAAAGCAGGAATCCTGAGTTTTGGCTTTGTTCAAATTGTTCCTGAAGTAGTCAGGAATTTGCAATACTGAAATTATTTGAAGAAGAAGAATTACATCGGAATGAGGGTAAAAATCTTGTTTAAAAATAAAAACTGTCTCTAAATGCTCTATTTTATTAATAAAAATGTACCCCAAAAAAACCTTCAGCTGTGGGGGCTCTGCCCGCCGACCCCTACAAATGACTCCGCCCCGTGACCCCACAATGTAGCCGGCCGGAACCTAGGCCTTCCTGCTTTTCATTTGATCCAGGTTTCACCCTTGTATTTAAATGCGGACTTTACCGCTTGTCAATTTCTTCTAAAGATAAACTGACTTCTAATATGTTTGGGACATTTCATTAAAAAAGTAAACTTGCCTCCATACACACATCATTTCACACACACTAGCATTAAATTCAATATGTGAGCAAAAAAAGCGTAACCAGACCTGTTTACCCCCTTAACAAATCTTGAGTAGTCTGGATAGCTTTTAACAGTTTGGAACAGTTTTATTTGAGCTTTGGCCCCAGGGGGGCTTTTAACCCTCTGAGATTCCCAAGCTCCGGGAGCCTCCAAAACCTGGTCGTTGTCTAGTTCCGGTAACGCCCGATTGCGCCCGCTGAACAGCAGGTCTAGTAGTTTCACTTTCACTTTCTCCCTACCCACAATGCAATATACTAAGTTAGTGCTTCCTTTTCCTGGCTCTCAGTGGTCCGTTTTTGGTTCTTACAGCAAGGGAAAGCACCCACTAGTCTTTTTGAACGGATTTTTTCAAGTGACCCCAAATTTTTTCAAAAGATTTGGTGTGACGTTCGGAGTTAATGCCCTTGTCTCTGGGGACTGGGATCGATTCTCGGTTCGAATGGTCGGGAGTCATTGGGTTAAGCTAATACATAGATAACAACAAACACAATGGCAGACACTGGTGAGTCAAAAAAGAAAATAAGAAAACATACATTCAAATATGAATAACAACAAAAAGACTTAATGATCTAGGAAATAAAATTCACAACAAAAAGACTTAATAATCTAAGAAATAAAATTCAAACTAAAAGTATCCCATACAAACTACCTACTATTATTCCCCCAAAAGAGAAAAAGAATAACAAAGACATTGGTTACAGAGCAGTGGCTTAAGCTAAAAAAAACGAGCAAGTAGGTTTCACATGGTGGGTTTTTTTCTCCGCATTTAACCTTTACCAGACTTCTGGGGTCACCCACGACCCCTTGACACACAAAACATGTTATATCTCTAAAACTATTTAAGCAATATTCATGAAATTTCATGACTTTGTCAAAAACGTAAATGGCTTTAAGTGTGTTAAATGTCATTAATGTGTATAAAATATAAATGACGTAATATGACGCGTAATTTTGATATACCTGTCCGGATGACGGGGGTCTCCCACGACCCCTACTTTAAAGAGCACTGCAGTGCATTGAGTAGGGGTCGTGGGAGACCCCCGCCATCCGGACACGGATAAACACATGGTGACTCATTGACAAGTAGGGGTCGTGGGAGACCCCCGCCATCTGGACAGGGATAAACACCTCGGAATTCGCTCTTTGCTGAGTAGGGGGTCGTGGAAGACCCCCGCCATCGTGTCTGTGTAGTCAAAAGCATGATCCGGTAAAGGTTAAGGAGTAGTTTTGATGCAAAATGTGTAGTTTTATTCATCAAAACCATCAAATAATGTTCGCTGAAAATGAGTTAGTAAAGAGCATTATTTTCAATTCTGAAGAGTAGTAGAGGTCCAAAATGAGTAGAATACTACTCGAAAAGAGTAGAGTAAACAGGTCTGCGTAACCCATGTCTCACATACACTGAATGCACGAAACTGCATAAATGTCTTGTTTCTGACCATGACTGCCAGATAGCAGAGGGGGCATATGCTATTCCAGCGGGCTGGGCTAAAAAAAATTTTTTTAATTTTTTTGAGCTGTCCCATCTTCTGGACCGTACAGTGGTGAATCCCAATTTGCAGCCACACCCCGGCTTGTTCAGGTCGCAGAATCTGAGACCAGCAGTCCAAGGGGAGCGAATCTAATGTTAGGCCGTCAGGAGGCAACCAACCGAGGAGACACTGCACTGCTGCTGAGTCACTTCGGTGGTGGAGTTCAGTGGAGCCTGTTCAGGACACAGCTGGGCTAAACTTTGTTTATAGTGGAGTGGATGGATGCTTGCATGCAGGATGTCCTGAATTGCAGGATTTCTAAATTGCCTAGAGCTGGCGTTGCCGGATAATAAGAATTTGAGAAGCAACGGTTTTCTTACACACACACACACATGGATGCTCCTGCATTCAGGATGTCCTGAAGTTCAGGATTTTTTTTGGTCCAGGATGTCCTGAAGTTCAGGATTTTTTTATTGCCTGGAGCCGGCGTCGCCGGATTATGAGAATTTGAGAAGATGCATTTTTGCTGGTTATAGAGGTCATGAAGTTTAACCAGAAGTGAAAGTGCAACGAGAGCCTGTCAATTACATTGGAAACTGTTGTTTCCCTTCAGCTTCCAGGGGGCATTGCCCCCCGGAACCCTCAGGAGGGGCGCTGTCCCTGCACTCCGCCGGGGCCTGGGCAGCCCCTGGACCCCTCCCTTGCAGGACTTTTTTAATTTCCCAGGAGCGCCCATGACACACACACTTGTACAATAAAAAGGGCCTATATATAAGCATTTGCTATATTCAAAGGAATGTAGCACTTGTACTAGTCTAGAGGGGTGAAAAAAGAGCAGTAAATGTGTGTGCGCTGCCCCTGCACTCCGCCAGGGGTGCCCCCTTGCAGGATTTTTTTAATTTCCCAGGAGCACCCATGGAGATGCCTTGCTCAGGATACATCCCCACTCGCTTGGCTAAAGAGATTTGATGACAGCTGGTAATGGGGAAGGTCAACCAGCCAACCAATCCCTTTTGCTGCAGCACTAGAGCCAGTGCAAACGCCCCTCTAGTGTTGAGAAAATGTTGCCACAAAACACTAAGCGTTTTGTTGTTGGCTTACCCTGGCTAAAAGACTCCAGGGATCATCCCAGCAGCAAGAAACACTTGAACACTGTGGTGCATGAGCAATCGATGAGAACATTACCTTTTTTGTGATTAATGTGACCACATTTTTGATTACCCCGCCATGTGATTGGGCAGCTACACTCCTGTCTTCTAAGGGATTGGGGAACGACCGAGGGGACAGTTTCCCCCACCTCTGGATGTTATCCTCTAGGAGCTACTGTCATGGCTAAAGACAATCCCTGCACAACCATTCAGACAGCATAACATTTTGATGTAGCCTTGGTGTTCTAGCCTATGTCAAAGAAGAATTGGTCTGACATAGCCTTAATTGTGCAGCTCTCAGTCTACTGTTGGCCCCCTACTACAGGCTGATGTCATACAGACGCACAGAGGCATTTTGCCACACAGAGCATATCGCAGGCCTTTTATTCAAATGGCTTTTTATCATTGGTTGACGTTAGTCTGTAGAAAGGGCCAATAGTAAATGAGAGCTGTACTATACATGATTTTCTACAGTATTGGAATATCATGGGACAGCTTAGTCTTTTATGGAAGACTATGACTCTCTAACTAGGTGGGCATTTGCTCTGGCTCCAATGCTGCAGCCAATGGGATTGGTTGGCCTTTGGGGACCTTCCCCAACACCAACTCTCGTCCTCAAATCCCTTTGGTCGAGAGAGTGTGGTGACGTACGCCTGGGCATGGGCTTAAATGAGACATTGGCGGCAAAAGGGTTTTAACCCTTTCACCACCCATGTCGTATTTTTGCACCACAATGGTTTAAACCACCCATGTCGCTAAAAAGCATAAAACTAAAAGCAGGGCCTGTTGTGTGAAGACTCTATTTTCGTAATTTTGGGAGATAAGGATAGGCCTAATGTTATACATGTCACAGAAGAATTCCCAATATTGCAGATAATTTTGTTTCTCTATCCAGGTTTTTTTTTGGCTTTGAAAAATGGCTGGTGGTGAAAGGGTTAAACCAAATCTCACAACTTTGCAAACTTTGTCGGGACACTTTCTTAGGACTTGTAGCGTAAGTGCAGTATGCAGCGTTACTTGTGTATTTCCTGCACGTGTCTCTTCAGATGATGTGAATGAGTGAAAGCAGCAGGGCAGTGAGGGCAGCTGTGAGGCTTCTGTCCAGTGTGGGTCCGCAGGTGTTTTCTTAGAACACTTGGATCAGCAAACCTTTTCCCACAGACTGGACACACGTAAGGCTTCTCACCTGTGTGGATTCTCCTGTGCACTGTTAAATGGTTACTGTTAGAGAAAGCTGCCCCACAGACATCACAAACATGGGGTCTGACACCTTCATGAACTGACATTATGTGGAGCTGAAAATGACCAGATTCTTTAAAATCCCTGTCACAGTGTGGACACTTGAAAGGCCTCTCCCCTGTGTGGACTCTCTTGTGTCTTGTCAGGTCACCAGCCACGAGCAAAACTCTTACTGCACACATCACACACAAATGGTTTATGACTGCTATGTGTCATCTTGTGTCTCTTCAAAATAGATGTCTGATTGAAACTCTTACCGCAGATGTCACATACAAATGGCTTAACACCACTATGAATCAATTTGTGCCTATTCAGTTTGCTGGGTTTAGAAAAAGACTTTGTGCAGACATCACACACATGAACATTTTTATAACCCTGTCCATCCGACTCTTTCCTGTCTGCCATTCTGTCCATCTTCATCATCAACATAATTATCGTCAACTTTCTTTTTCCTCCTCCTTTTTCTTTTCCCACCAGTATCTGCCTCCTTATCTATGTCTGTGTTGCTACATTTACCAGCATCACATCTGTCAGGTGTGGAAGACCTAGGTAGCACAACGTCCAGTTTTTCTCCATGAACTGAAGCCAGGTGGAGTTCCAAACTGCTGACCAGCACAAAGGCAGCAGAACAAAGGTAGCATGTATGACTCGTGTTCAGAGACAGCAGTGACCCTGAAGTGTTATCAGACATGGGCTGTGCTGTGCTGTAGACAGCTGAGGGCTGATCTGGTGAGTCTTCCTCCATGGACCATGCTGGTTCCAGCTTCTGTGAAAACAGAAATGCACAATAAAAAAAATCCTTTCACAAACACAGTTTTACATTCAGTCGTCAAGTTTGTGGATTTTCAATATAATAAAAGAAAGACAATCTATTGCTTGATGTTTAGCATTTTGAACACTACACATCCAGTTTTTTAGTTTTTTTAGTTTCAGAAAACGTTACACACAAACTTTCTGAATATAAACAGATCAGTGCATGATTGCTCGCCGTAAACAAGGTGGAAAGCGTGTTTTGTAATGTAGCAATTTTTTCTCCAGCAAACACAAGGGTTCTTTTTCTCCCGTTGAGTATCCACAATCATCATCCACAAAGCATAGACTATGCCAACAAAAATTTAAATATTTCAAATATTGGTAAAGGTTAAGATGTGCGCCCCCCCCCCCCCCCCCCCCCCCACCCCCTACATTTCTCGGTTAATTGTATTTTTTTCCGTTTTTGCCTTTCTTACCATACATAAAGCTGTATTTTATGAACAATTTTTTAGCTAATTATCTTTTTGGAATACTAACCCTAGCCCTAACCCTAACCCTAACCCCCCACCCTATAAGACGGAAAAACGCAACGAACCACAACTGTGACAAATTGTGGTGTACTGCAGTACATAGTGGGGGGTAGGGTTAGGTTTTAGGGCTAGGGTTAGGGCTAGGGTTAGTATTCCAAAAAGGGTATTAGCTAAAAAATGTTCCTAAAATACAGCTTTTATGTTATGGAAAAAAAAAACAAAAAAATAAGAAAGGCAAAAACGGAAAAATACAATTAACCGAGAAATGTAGGGGAGGTGGCACATCTTGACCGTTACCCAAATATTTGCTGGAGCCATACTCTATTATGAAATGTAGTTCAGAATTGTCATAATTTTGAAACTTGAGGAAAAAAATGAAACAGTGCATTTGTACAAATAGTTCCCTTACCTTCTGGAAGTTCTGTGCTTGTAATTTCCTCTAATCTGTCACTCTCTTTGACTCTGCCTTTTCCCTTTGCTGTCTGTCATCAACTATCTTCCCGACTTCAATGGCCCATTTTCCTGCCTTTTTTCCAACAACAAAATGTTCTCCTTTGAGCTCCTCCGAAATTGAAATGAGTCGGCTGTATACAGCAGGGAGACCAGTGAAAAATGGATACATACATACCTTACCCATTATGGCCATATGACATGGGAATGCAGAAAAAGAAGAAGACTGCCCATCTGTTTTTTAGAGCGCGCCAAAGACTAACTAAACTGTACCAAAGATTTTCCATTGCATGCTATCAGAATTATGGCCAGGAAACAATGGTCAACTTAGGACGTTCATTTTAACGCCAAGGGGGCAGTCAAACCAGTAGGGGCTTAGCGCGCGATATTCTTAGTTGGGCATAGTGAGAGAGAGTATGAGTCCCTCCCTCTCTCTCACAAACTAAGAATATCGCGCGCTAAGCCCCTACTGTGTTTGACTGCCCCCCTGGCGGTAAAATGCGCGTCCTAAGTTGCTCATTACCATATTTCATGGACTATGTATAAAGCGATGCTTTTAGCTAGACTGAGACACCTGCGCCTTATGTGACTGATAATATAGTAAGAAACTATAAAATAAGATATAATAACAAGATCTGAATTTTGTGCAAAATTTGGGGGTGCGCCTTATAATCAGGTGCGTCTTGTAGTCCGTATCATTTTCAGAGTTACATCTGTATTGTTAAAAAAATCGGGACTTTCTTGGTGTTGCACTGCCTCCGGGCATTGCCTCCAGGATCGTTCCCACCATCTTTATATCTACTAATGTCCCTTATGTGTCTGTTCAAGACTGGAGGACGGTAAGCAGAATTTCATAACCCGTAAAATATGGTATGACTTGGCCACAAGCCACACAAAGTACCGCATTTTACGGACTATAACTTTATAAGACGCACCTGATTATAGAGCGCACCCCCCAAATTCAACACAAAATTCAGAGCTCGTTACCCTATTTCCTTACTATAATTATTACCAGTCACGTTATAAGGCGCTCCCCCGAAGACGGAGTGTGGCTGCCCAAGTGGCGGGGTAATCAAAAACGGTCACACGCGTAATGTTCTCGTCCCTAGCTGGTGCATTTGTACCATAGTGTTCAAGTGCTTCGGCTGTTGGGATGATCCCTGGAGTCTTTTAGCCAGGGTACGTCAACAACAACAACGACAAGGTGCAGGGGTCTCAGTCTGGGGAGAAAAGTATCGCATTAAAGTCTAAAAAAAAAATTTGTTGTTGTTTTTGCTCAGATTTTTAACTTCTTTGTGAAGCGCTTAGAGCCCCGTAAGGAGAATAAGCGCTATATAAATTGTCATTATTATTATTATTAAAACGTTTTTTGGTTTTGTATTAGTTCTGGTCATAGATACGTTTCTGTGGAATTCAGTCTGTTTTAACCTGGAGAGCGCGTCCCCACAGTGCAGCGCTACCCACTTTTTTCTTGGAAGGGGGAGGGGGGGGGGGGTGAAGGCGGTGCACTCAGGAAACCTGGCTATCAGTTTCGTACCATATGTTTTGGACTGTAAAGTGCACCTTATAAGGCGGCGCACACCCCAAATTTTTCACCAATTTCAGATTTTATTATTACGCATTCTTACTATTTTGTTTGTCATATTATAACTATATTTATAATTATATATTTGGGGGAAGTATCATCTTATAGAAGTTATTGTCCGTAAAATACTTGACTGGTAACTGTCAAAACACAGGAGACGATGATAGTACTCACATTACGCTCAGTCCTGTCCCTGGGAAAACCTGCAACATTCAGTTGTCAACTGTTTACTCTGAACATCAAAACATAAGTATCTTCTTTCAACAACAACAAAATTAAGAAAAAGTTTACATTACTGTTTTATTCATCTTTTATTAAAATGGTAAAATGCGAGACCAGTTTTCACTCTTTATACAGTTTAAAAAATAAAACTAGTGCAGAGCTGATTCTAGGATTTTGAAAAAGTGGGGGCATTCCCCCCCTAAGACTGAAACAAGCGCGCGAAATCGCAATAGTTTGTGGCACGAGGTCTATTTTTACCACTCCAATCATGAGTCACCTCCCCTGGCTTTTCAATAATTTTAATCTTTAAACCAGAATGTTATCTCTGCACCAGTTTCGAACTTCCCCCCACCCCCCACCCCTTTTTATATCTTTTGGAAAAACATTTAAAACTTTTTATATCTTTTGGAAAAACATTTAAAACTATGTATCCTACTTATTCTCATCGAAAGAAGCACCGCATACTCGTCGTGTCTGTTGTAGTGTCTGTATTACGTATGTTTATTATTTTGTACGCTTTTAAAAATACATCATTTTAAAGAGCGGCCTCAATTATTTTGAAGTGTAGCCTCGATTTGAAGTGCGACAATTTTGTCAAAATGTGCGACAATTTTGGACCCGACAGACGAGACAGACAGACAGACAGACAGACAGACCGACAAAGTGAGTTATAGGTTTGTGGCTTGAGCCACAAACAAAAAAGGGGGGCAGATCCAATGGATACGAGGGGAAGGGGGGATCAGCGGCCAATTCAATCTTCGCTAGCCATGGCCACTTCTTCAGCCACTCGTCTTGGAACCGGTGTTCCCTCGCACTAGTGCCGTTATCTTCGGGCTGCTTCTCCGAGACTGTTGATGCAGTAGCTGTTTCTGCAATATCTTCTGCACACTCGTTTGGCAGAGGATTTCTTTTTTTTACTTTGCCGCCACAAAAATCAAAGTCGAAGAGCGTCGTTGTCCACTTCATTTTGAAAAAAATTCAACATGGCGGGTAGGACTCTCGCAACTTCTTGTCGGTAAAACGAGATGAACGTGATTGGTTGATTTACACTAACATTATAAAGGAACCAATGAAATGTCGAGAAATCATTCATTCCTGCTCGATGCTTTCAGTTTGTGCAGACGACGGATTTAGCAGACGATGAAGGAATTCCCGCAGCCATCGGTAAAAAGTGCGGGCAGTTCTGCAAATATGCGGGCATCGGCCCGCGTTTAGACCCGATTATTGCGGGAAGGAACAGATTTTGGGGGGATTGTACCAATCCCGCACCCTAGAATCAGCTCTGTAGTGCTAAAATATGTGAACAACAAAGAGAGATTAATTATGTTTGATAAAATAGTGAGTTTAACCCCTTTTCGACTGTTTTTACACTTTGTTAGATGTCCTACAGCGCACACACAGTTCCCCATTACACCATGATGTATGTTGAAGACAGTCAAAGTTGGTAGGTGTCCTACAGTGCACACACACACACTGTTCCCCATTACACCGTGATGTCTGTTGAAGACAGTAAAAGTTGGTAGATGTCCTACAGTGCACACACAATGCTCCCCATTACACCATGATGTCTGTTGGAAGAGAGTCCAAGTGGCACTGACCTGAACTCTGGTGCTCTGTAGTCCACGGGGAAGTGCCGAGTCATCATGAAGGGAGTGCTGTCATCCAAGTTCTCCACTGTGTTGAAGTTGGCCTCGCGGACACATCTCTACTTCTGTCAGCGGATCGCCATTTGGTCACAGCGTCTGAAATCACACAACACATAGAGAATAGAACCAGTGATTTTTGTCAACAGGTTTGGAGCCAGAATATTTTCCTATTTCTGTTTTAAATTATTTTCATTTCCAGCGTGCCAAACAGTCATCAAAGTACTAGGTATTTGGTATTTTTATAGTCACAGAGGCATTCTCTGTGAAATTTGGGTTGCTCCCACCTGGAGAGGGCGTCGCAGCCAGAGGCATGCCACCCTTTTTTTTCTTTTATGTGAGTTTTGTGTGACTGATGAGGAAGGAAGGGAAGGGTGTGGGTGGGAGTTAATTTTTGACCAAATGACAACTTTTTCATTTTTTTCATTGCCACTGGGTTTAACATAATGTGCTACTGTTAAGTACATGGGCACATGGGACCCCGGTTTATCGTGTCCTTTTCATCCGAAAGAAAGAATCCACATTCAGACCGTAAGGCCTAGTGCAGAATGAGAGGAAAAATCTCCCAATAATCCAGGACCCAGGTTCAAAACTCGGGGTTGTATTCTCATACAAGGCGAAATCGTTACCTCTGAGCCACTTTCTCACAACACCTAAACGCTAAAAGAAAAAATGTCTTCTCCTTCCCTTTACTCGGCCACATTCATCAGGTATCTCTCAACCCTTAACCCCTTCTCTGTCAGAACTGTGTCTACTACAGGCAGTATGATACTAGCATGGATGATGTGACAAATTTTGATGTTACAACTCTGAAATGCTGGGGTTTTGGATTTTTTAAACTGTCGGCAAAAATAGATCTTTGGATTTTGTCAGATTAAGTTTGAATTTTCTAATAGGTTTTATATTTTTTAATGGGGTGCTTCTCAATTTATTTTTTTCTCTGGCGGTGAAGGGGTTAATATGTTGCATACCCCCCTCCCAAAAAAACATTGAACAACCCACCCCCTTCCCAAAAAAAGGAACATCTGTATAATTTATTTTGTTCATTATCTTTGAAGTAAAGTAAAACCTATAGAACTAGTAGTACTAGTTACACATTGTCTCACCTCAAGCTCTTTGAGAAATCCTGATTTTTGCCACGTCTCTGATCCCCAGATGATACAGAACCACCTTGAACTGCCGTAGTGTCCTTATAGGTCCATGTCACAGTCTTCACTGGCTGAGACGGAGAATTAGCTTCAGCAGCACGACACATAACGATGCAGGTCTCCAGATTCATATCAGCTTCTTGCAACAGTCGCATTCTCGTAGAAGCTGTCTTTGATGCCTAAGACAATCCTGTCTCTCAACAGACTGTCTTTCAGGCAATCACAGAAATTACAGGTTGAAGCAAGGGTGCACAGAGCAGAAATGTAGTCATCCACAGTCTCGCGAGCCTTCTGCTTACGACTGTTGAACACATATCTTTCATAAGTTTCATTGGTCTTACCAAGGAAACGATTGTCAATTATGATATTGTCCACAGAGTTATCTGCTGCTCGCTGCATTCCACCGTACATGGTGATAGTCAATCTTTTTGGTCAAACTCAGGAGACTGACAGTGAGTGACACTGACAGACAAAGATGTGGAAAAACAAAGATTTAGTTCACAGGCTGGGGGCCTCTGGAGAAGAAATCTATTTACTAAATAGTATTTAGGTGTTGTTGTTTTTCCTTTTAGTCTTGTACTGATGTATTAAGCCAGGTTTCTGCCAACGTGAACGCTGCTGGGCAGCTGCTGGGCGGTTGCAGTTCAAGCAGACGTCTGAGACGTCGGACGAACGCCATTTGTTTCAATTTCATCCACTGATCTAGCGATTTTCTTCCATCTTTCTCACATCAAACAGACAGAGATAGGGTCCCCTTTCCACCTTTTGTCTAACGGGCGATGGTTGATCCAATTTCATGAAAATAAGCACAGCATTTCCTTGATTCGGCCTTGACAGTGACAGGAAGCTGCGTCAGTTCATCTAAAGGGAGGTTACTCCGTAGGGGAGTTCTACCCTCACACTTCTTTCCAAGCAAAATCTGGAAAAGAAAAAGGCGAAGTGGTGTAAATTCGTCCGTTACAGAACTGAATCATAATGTAGTGTGACAATATAGTCTGTAGCTTTTAGATTCCATGGAGTAGGCGGATAAGAGGTGACCTCATTCAAAAGTACAACATTTTTCACAACTTAGTTGATATCAGTTTTGAGTCTCTCTTCTCACCATCCTTGTCTGACACAACTAGAAACCAAGAGGGGAAAGTACAAGTTCAACGGTTTAATACTAACAAACGAAAGCATTGTTTCAGTAACAGAGTTAACTCCTAACTCCTGGAACTCACTGCCACCTGAACTAAAAAATGCACCATCTACTAACGCCTTCAAAAATCTACTTGACAAAAAATGAAAAATTTTAGTGAAATGTTTTATAATTATGATTGTGATATTGCAATCATACTTTGATTGTTTTCGCATGCAAATGCAACCTAAAAATATTCTGGATGGGACATATAAGCCGCGAGGCTTAGGCAGAAGCCAGTACCTCTACTACTACTACTACTACTACACTTAGGAAGGAGAAAATGTTTAGATTTTTGGGGTGTTGTTGCTTTGTCTTAGTGCTACAGCTTGGTGTTGGGCTTGGGGGGGGCCTCTCCAATCCCAGCTTCTGTCCTAAAGTCCCTCTTGACTGACAGTGATGTATAAATGTCACCCTGGGCAAGGTATCTTCTAATATATTATCCAAATTGTAAACATATTTCAGCACCAGCCCTCTGGAATAGCAGCTGCCTCCTCTGCTATCTGGAAGTCATAATGGGACATGGACTGACTGACTCACACTTGTGTGAAGTGGAATGCCTTGCTTGGTTGTTGTTCATTGTGATTTGTATGTTGTCTTTTTCAGAGATAATAATTAATAATAATAATTAGTATTCATGTAGCGCACATATCTAGAAGTCTATTCATGGCGCTTTCCAATTAAATATAACTACAAACATTCCCATTTAGCACCCACACACACACATGGCGCACACACATCCATACAACAATGACACACACCCACACAAAGCATGAGAGAGAGAGAGAGAGAGAAAATATGAGAAGAGGAGAAAGGGGGTGGGGTGGGGGTCACACACACAGACACAGACCACTCATTTATCCAAACGGTACAATCAACCTATGCATGACAGCTACAGCTTTGAGAAGAGATGAGTTTCTAAATCAGTTTTTAATGCATCCGGAGTGTCTGAGGGAGGGGTTAAGTTGTTCCAGACAGATGGAGCCTGGAACTAAAAGGACCTTTCACCATAGGTTTTAGTTTTGACAGTGGCTGGTTGCAGGAGGCGAGTGTCAGAGGAAGAGCGGAGGACACGAGAGGTGTGTAGAGATGAAGTAGGTCAGACAGGTAATCAGGGGCAGAACCAGAGATGACAGTGAAGGAAAGAGTGGAGAGTTTATAGTCAATCCTGTCAAGAGATCTTTAACCAGTGCAGGTACACTGCAAGATACGCTGTTCATGTTGTCTGCTCAGTCTGTGTTCTCTGTATTTCTCTGTAGATTATTTTAGTGGTGTTTGATAGTGAAGCGATATAAATTGGTTCTTCTTGAGATTCATTCATCATGATTGCTGTGCTTTTTTCCCCTCTTTTTGTTTTGTATTTATCATTTGTGTTTTCATTGGATCGTTGATTATGAAACATTTGAAAGCATTATTAACCTTTACCGGATCATGCTTTTGACTACACGGACACGATGGCGGGGTCTTCCACGACCCCCTACTCAGCAAAGAGCAAATACCGAGGTGTTTATCCCTGTCCGGATGGCAGGGTTCTCCCACGACCCCTACTTGTCAATGAGTCACCATGTGTTTATACCTGTCCGGATGGCGGGGGTCTCCCACGGCCCCTACTCAATGCACTGCAGTGCTCTTTAAAGTAGGGGTCGTGGGAGACCCCCGTCATCCGGACAGGTATATCAAAATTACGCGTCATATTACGTCATTTATATTTTCTACACATTAATCAAATTTAACACACTTAAAGCCATTTACGTTTTTGACAAAGTCATGAAATTTCATGAAGATTGCTTAGATAGTAACAGAGATATAACATGTTTTGTGTGTCAAGGGGTCGTGGGCGACCCCAGAAGTCCGGTAAAGGTTAAAAACTAAAACTTTTCAAATTTGGTTTGAAATATTACCACTGGACTAGTATGTTATGTTTGTGCTAGTTTCCTATCTGGTGCACAGATACCTACTGCACGTAGGCACTTCATGCATGCAAGAACACACAACATGCGCACACTAACACTTGCATACAGATGCATGCATGCAAGAATGCCGAGTGGTGCACACACACGCGCGCGCATCAACACAGGATGTCCGTATACAGATGCACGCAGGCAAGCATGGACACACTAACACTGCGACACAGACTGCACGCGGGCATAGATCATGCACGCAAGAAACACACACACAACACAGGTCAGGGCATGCAGGCAAGCATGATCGACGCAAGAACACATGCGCTCACACACTTATACAGATGCATGCACACAAGAACATACACAAGTAATGCACGTACACACACACACACATCACCAGTTAATCCATAAACAAGGAATATTCCAAATTCCAGACAACATAAATGCTTTCTATTTCTTTTATAGAATATACCCAAAAATTCAAAATATACCCAAATCAAAATATACAAAAAAATGTCTTGTGCACAAAACATACCCTCACTATCCAATCATTCATATTCTCACTGCATTCTGCAGCCACATGAATCAAGATATTTGGAAAAAGATACAAGAAACACATGTTTTCAAATATTAACACTGCAAAAGCATACATGCCATATGGTTACATGAATTATGAGTACATACTTCAAAATACACATGGACAAGCTGAAGCAAGAAATAAGCATAAACCCTTATACAGTGGAACCTCTCTATTAAGACCTTGAAAAACCACACCTTCGCTTCTTCTGTTCTGCGTTCCCAGGCCTGGCCATATGGCCATAATGGGTAAGGTAGCATATTGTGTCGCGGATTTCAGTTTTCACTGGTCTACCTGCTGCGTAAAGCCGACACATTCCGATTTCGGAGGAGCTCAATGGAGAAAAATTATTTGGAAGTTTTTTTTTTTTAAAAAGCAGGGATCTATCGAGAATGAGTTAGAAAGATTAGGTAAGATGATAGAAAGCAAAGGAAAAAGGCAGAGTCAAAGAGAGTGGCAGATTAGAGGAAGTTACAAGCACAGAACTTCCAGAAAGGTGGGAGAACTATTTTTACGAAAGACCCACCTATCCGACGGGGAAGAAAATCAACCCAAAAATGATGTTAATAGGGACGGGGTCTGAACCGTCTTGCATTCACATTTGTTACAGACAAAACTTCTTCTAGTATTCACATTCTTTCACACATTTTGGGGGGAAATCTGTCTTTTGAAGCACACAGAGCACCATTACAGTTACTATCGCATCACTGCAAGTGAGAAGCTTCTTCATAGTGAGTGTATAACAAGCCAGAACTTAGTGCATGATGAAAATGCCATCATCGTTAGGGGGGTCCCGCAGAACCTGTTTACCCCTACACGTTCTAATCGAGTAGTCGTGGATAGCTCAAATGAGTAGACTTTGGTGGAAATGAGTAGGTCCTCTTCATTAAACCATCAAATATGTCACTAAAAAAGGAGTAAAGAGCATTATTTTTAGTTTTGAACAGTAGTAGAGGTCCAAATTGAGTAGAATACTAACTCGAAAAGCGTAAACAGGTCTGTCTCAGGGTGGGGGCAAGCTATGGGCGGTTTTGGGCGGCTTGAATACACAGAGGCAACTTCTGGCTGGGTGGGTTGGACCGGAACAAGCGCAAAATCGCAATAGTTTGCGGCACGCGGTCTATATTTACCACTCCAACCATGAGTTACTCACCTGGCTTTTCAATAATTATTAATCTGTAAACCAGACTGTTATCTCTGCACCATTTAGTAACTTTTATATATCTTTGGGAAAAAATTTAAAACTATGTATCATACTTATAATCATCAAAAGAAGCACCGCATTAAAAAACCTTTTCGTCGTGTTTGCCTTGTTTGTAGTGTCTCTTATTACATATGTTTATTATTTTGTACGCTTGATAAAATACATCAGTTGAAAAGAGCGGCAAGAATTGTAGCCTCGATTTGAATTGCGACAATTTTGTCAAAATGTGCGACAATTTTGTAGACGACAGACAGACAGACAGACAAAGTGAGTTAGAGGTTTGTGGCTCTGATTTTTTCAAACAATCAAATGCGAGGGTTAGCAGGTAGGTGTACACCTACCAGCTAAGTCCCGATATGAAGGGGGAAGAAAAATCTAGTTTTAAAAAATGGGGGGTCACATCTTATAGGGAGTCTTAATAGGGAAGGTCTTACTAGGGAGGTACCACTGTAACAAAACGTCACTTTACTCTCTATCAACACACTGGGCTATCCCCATAATTTAACTCAGTATTTAACTCATTCAAGTCGTTCTGGCCATTTATGTCCGGATTTAATAGATAGCTGTCAATTTGATGCATATGTTTCAATGGAAGTAAATCTGTTTGCACACCATAACTTGGTCACTTCTAAACTGGCTTCACTCATTTAGACCACAATTTTGCCCCTGACTTTTGTAGTGCTTTTGTTGTGGGGAAACCCATCAGTGTAGAGAGTATTTTCTGTATAAAGTATATATAAAAAATTCTGATCTACCACTTCCCTATGTTTAGACCTGAAGTAAAAATCTGTAATCTTTTTTCATTTCTCCTTTTGTTTATGTACATGTTTAGTTTGTGTGTATGGCTGGAGTGATTTGTGAGATTTTTTAATAATTCAAAATCGTTGCGATGCGAATGAGTTAAACAAAACAATTTGTATTGACATTCCTGATACCTGACATTCCTGATACCTGACATTCCTGATACCTGACATTCCTGATACCTGGTCTTCTTCAGCTTCTTCGGCTTCTGAGTGGCCAACATCAATCGGCTGATAATAAACACCACTTTAACTGAGGGGGGCAGAAGAAAAGAAAGATGTCACGCTTTTCTTTACACCTCCGCCAAGGAGGTCCTGTTTGTGTTGTTGGTTTGTCTGTTCAAGGTCAGCGACAAACACAACAACACAGAAAATTGTGAACAGATTGTGAGGACATTCTGTGGAGGGTTAGGGTATCATAAAAACACAACACAGAAAATTGTGAACAGATTGTGAGGACATTCTGTGGAGGGTTAGGGTATCATAAAAACACAACACAGAAAATTGTGAACAGATTGTGAGGACATTCTGTGGAGGGTTAGGGTATCATAAAAACACAACACAGAAAATTGTGAACAGATTGTGAGGATATTCTGTGGAGGGTTAAGGTATCCTCTTATAAACAATTCGACCAAATTCTGTCATTTGGTCAAATATACAGTTTTTGAATGCAGTCAACACCTATTCAGTGTCTTAGTTTTTGTCATTTTATTGCCCTACAATTAAGTAGGTTCTCGTCTTTTTCAGTGATTACCGTGTACTCAGTAGTGTTTTGTTTTTTGTTTTTTGTGTTGTTTTTTTTAAAGAGGTATTCGACTAAGTCATATTTCTTATTTTCCTTCTTCTTCCATCGCTTCCTGCTTGCTGTCACTTTTGTTGTGTTCCCCTTTTTTTTAGTGTCCTTACATTGAAAATGGACTTATAGTCTGAAACGTCTGTGGGTTTTTTCTTCTTTCTATTAAAGGACCTTTTTCCTACCCGAAAGCTTGATTTGTTGTTCCAAATTCTGTGGGTTTCTCTTTTTCAGTTTCTAACATAAAAGACAAATTATTTTTAATTATTTTCTTTTCTCTTCTTTTAGGTTATTAGGTACATGTACTTTATAGTCACAGAGGCGTTTCTTTGGAATTCGGGTTGCTCCCACCTGGAGAGCGTGTTGCATCCAGAGGCGCGCCACCCAATTTTATTCAATGTGATTTTGGTGTGACTGATTAAGGAAGGCATGAGGAGGGGATGGGGGGGGTGGTGTTAAATTTTGAACCAAATGACAACTTTTTCCGTTGCTACTGGGTTTAGCGTATGCTAAGTGCATGGGCACAAAGGAACCCCGGTTTATCATCTCATCCGAAAGACTCCCCACGTTCAGACCATAAGGCCTAGTGCAAAATGAGAGGAAATAATATCTTGTACCTAGGTTCGAACTCGGGTTTACTTAACATATGGCGAACGCTTTACCTGTGTGCCACTCTACACCATAATACATACTCTGTTAAAACACTCACACACACACACACTTGCCAACTTTCGTACTGTGTATACTGCTTAAAAAAGTTATGAACAGCTTTTCACTTAATGAATACTTATCTACAGCCATGATCGCACACTTCATAAAAACGTA
>CM065709.1:1670037-1722095 GCA_017654935.2 Phymorhynchus buccinoides | reverse complement strand
CCCACCGTGGTTGGTGGACACTGTGGGAAAGGCTTTGCCCCCTCCAGTCATCTAGCAAAACATCGTCTAATCTGTACAGAAATTAAATAAACCCCACGTGTGTACGACTTGTGGGAACGTCTTTTGCCTGTCAGTTATCTTGCAATGCGATCTTCTACCCTCGCTGGACAAAAGCCCCCATGTGTGGTTCAGACTGTGGGAAACTTTGCCCTGTCCGTAATCTAGCAACACATCGTCTGACCCATACAAAAATAAAACCCCACTGTGTACAACTTGTTGGAGTAGGCGTTACTAGTTCATGGGACCTAAAAAGACTTGTCTGACCTACACTGGACGCCCATGTGTGTTTCAGGCTCTAGAAAGGCGTTTGCCCATCCAGTAATCTAGCAATCACACCAACATGTCCTGTTCACTCTGGAGTGAAACCTCACGCTGTCCTAGGTAGTAATTATTCCTTAGCGTCCTCTCGGCCGAAGCCATATGGGACTTACGATATATTTTAGTTGTTTATAATCTTCCTCATTGTCCTGCTGCTTTTAAACAATCCAGCATTTGAAAAGAACACATGCAGAGTGACACCAGAACTCTGTACAAGTGCTTAACAAGCCATTGGGTGGTTCTCAAGAAACTACAACTGTTGAACAGAATTTGTGGTGATTTTGTCACAAAAAAACGCGTTCATTTCACGATGCGACTGGATGCTTTGACTAATTGCATGTATGCGTGTGTCCGTGTTCAAAGATGTCACCTCAAAGACCGTTTGTTTGTACAGTGTAATTTCCCGCGTGAGTATATTTTAGAATTCAGCAAGCCCAGAGGTTGTAGCTCGAGTTTGTGTGCTTTTGGCACTGAGAAAGAAAGTTCAGTTGTTGGCCTCATCTAATGCAGGGATGCATCTAGAAATTTTCGAAACATGGGGCAATTGCCCCTTGGGTGTATTTGGGGGGATCTGGAAATAGTTAGGTGGCGAGGTAACTCAATGCCATTTACGTGTCGATCAGGGATTTAGTGCGGGAATTTTTACACCTGTGGTGAACGCATTATTCTTTTTGCTTTGTGCACCAGTCACAACATTGCTTTGATTCGCCGTCAAATTCTAGCCAAGGTCTGCTTTTTTCCCAACTTTCCATGAACTCATGCTTTCGCTTTTTTGAAAGGTGGTGGCGCTCCTACTTCAATGGGAGCGTCGTGACATCGCAGTCCTGATCCGCTGCTTCGTCATTCGATGACTATCCTCTTGTCATCAATAACTCTGCCGATGAGGACACAGGGTGTTGATCATGGTTTGCGCTCCACAGTTCGCATTGTTTTTCTTTCTTTTTAGAAGTCCACAGTAAAATATCCAGAACGAGGCCATTTTTGAGTGGGCCTCGCTTTACACTGCACGTAAAGTAATGAAAGAGAAATCCCGTTGTTGCTAGTATTTTGAAACCCCATCAAATTGGCTCGTTCTTTACTTCGAAAGGAAATGCATACTCGTACAGCCCCACAGCCCACGTTCTCTAGGCCTAGATGCCGAACAAGTTATTTTCAAACGATTTTTTCGTTTGCGGATTTCATTCACAATTTGGGGTGATTTTCCCGCACATTTTTATTTTTGCGGAACATCAACAATTTTTGCGGCAATGCCGCGCTCTAGCTGCTCCCTTATAATGTGATTTGGGTCACTGTCAGCTTGTGGCTCTCGTGATTCCGTAGTGGTTGTAATGGTTTATCTATTACCTGTTGTTTCTTCTTTGAGCCATTCCACATGCCAATCACATTCACTAGGCTATGGGTGAGTGTGGTTTACGTGTGTAGCCGGGTGATACTTGTAGATCATTTTTATTTTTATGGTACGTGTTGTTTTTAGAATAATTTGAAATGACATGGGGTGATGTAAAGGGATATAATTTGGTTGAATTAATGTTACCGCTGTGGGTTTTTGTGTGTTATCTTATTTTTAACACATTCGTAATTGATTTTAATTGACTTATCTTTGTGTCTAGTCTCAGTTTGAGGAGTTTTTAGTTATTTTTCATTGATGTTAATGTTGATTAATTACATTTTCTTTTGGGGTTTGATGTACATGGTCATTTCTCTTGTGACTTTTGTTGTGGGTTGTTTTGGGTTCTTAAGCCTAAGTGTGGCTAATTCACGAATCCCGTCTTGCTTCATTATTCATTCTCTGTTGAGTTTTTTTCTCTCCCGTTTTTCTTCATTTTTTTTTTTCTTTTTTTTTACTTATAGATTGTCACACAGCGAGCAACAGAATGATATGTACTATTTTCATGTGAAGGAGAGTAAAAAAAAGAAGGAAAATAGTGTAGAGTTTGCAATTGGACTCTTGGCCAATGTTTAAGATCAGCTCCCTCGTGCTGTTCTAGGGTGACGTTGTCCTCACTGTCCTGCTTTCAACGGTCAGACTTTGAAGGCACACACACATATGTCAAACACCGTGACACTGTGCACTGCATTCGAACCATTGTGGTTCCCAGGAAACTGTAGCATTGTAGCAATTGGTCAGGCTGTCAGACTTCAGTAAGGCATAACATGTTTTTGCAGAGAAGACATTTGTAGTGTAATATGTTGATATTAGTACTTGGAACTTTATAGTCACGAGGCTCTCTGTGAAATTCGGGTTGCTCCCACCTGAGAGTGCATCACAGCCGGAGGCCTTGCCCCCATTTATTTTTTTATGCGATTTTTGTGTTACGGATGAGGTAAGAAAAGGGTGTCTTTATGTTTACATTTTGACCAGATGACCTTTTTGTTTGCCACTGGTTTTGAACGTGTGCTAAAAGCATGGGTACACAGACCTCAGTTTATTGTCCTCATCTGATATGTGAAATGTCTGTGCGTGTTGAAGGGGTAGTGATCAGAATAGATATCCTTGTTTTGTCAAGAGGTGTGGGCGCATGGGGGACGGTGTAAATTATATAAATGTCTGTGTATGAGAGACTTAGGTGCGATTTTCCTCACGCCATTACGCTCGTGTGGGGCTAATCCCTCTATTTATTAGTTGGGGATAAAGAGAGACAGAGACAGTGAGTGGCCTACCATCATCTCTCTCTCACTATGCCCAGTAAAAATTCGCGTGATAGCCCCTCGTGCATTGACTTCCCTCTTGATTTCCTGTTCAATGTTGAAGTAGTAGTACACTAGCGACCAAAAGTTAAGGCCCAGAAGACAATCATCTTCGAAAACTCACGAACTCATAAAACGCACCCACTCTACAAAACTGATTTATTCTTTTAATCATTAGTTCGATTCCAAAAACATTAATCAGAAACGCGTTCAGTCAACAAAAGCCCCTTTCAACAACTTCCCCCTCCTCTTGAAAAGTCACACGCCTAATCAAGTACTTGGAACATCATACACATTACTGAATTTTTTTTGTGCGGATGCCTTCCTCTCATGGTGAACATATCCACAAAATTTGAAAGCGGTTAGGAATATCCTTGGGACAGAACAGAAACCACCAAAACCCACTTTTATTACTGACTGTGGCATTGATTGATTTCTGAATGTGTGACTTTTCAATAGGAGGGGGAGTTGTTGAAGGGGCTTTTGTTGACTGAACTCTTTCTGATTACTATTTTTTTGATGAACTTATTTAAAAGAATAAATTCAGTTTTTGTTATGAGCTGTGCGTTTTATTGAGTTCGTGAGTTTTGTTGGAAGATGGATTGTCTTTGTGGGCCTTAACTTGTTGGTCGCTAGTGTATTAGTACATTGTGGAGGCTTGAAATGGCCTAGTGCCCTTGTATGCCCTATAATCTTATGTCTTGTTTTTGTGTTTTTCAATATTTTTTGGTGGTTGCCAATCATTTTCCTACTCTGCATATAAATATCACTCAAAAATAGGATGTCGTATTTTTTATTAATAACAAATAATTCTTATAATTTGATTTCTAATCCAAGATTTTTAAACACTATTAGTATTATTGTTGCAAACTTATGTTAAATCATGTTGCAGGGTCGTGAAAAAATAACCTTGTGTGTTTCGAAAAAATAAAAAGTGTCATAAAGAGGACTTTTTCAAGGCTATGATGTGTAGACAACATTGGTTCGTGATGAGTGGTTTCAGCTAAAGGTTTACCTTATTTTAGGAATGGTTTCAACATGCTTTTGTTTCTTGCTTTACATCGACTGAGAATTGTTGTTTTATTTTTATCTTCCTGAAACTTTTGAATATTTGTATGTTGTTTTACATTGATTTTATTATTCAAAAAGTTATGAACAGTTTAGGTTGTTTAATATTTCCCTTGCGTATTTGTTTAAAAAAGTTTTAATTGAAATTCTTGGATGGGTGCAGTGGTTGATTCCTCATGCCTCCATACAGGGAGCTGGACAACCCCGACCCCTCCACGAGTCTCTCCCCGTGGGGATACCAGGGGTCTATTTGTAAAAATTAAGTTCACTCACCTCTGTAGTTCTGTGCTTGTAACTTTCTCTAATCTGGCACTCTCGTTGACGTCTGCCTTTCCCTTTGCTTTTCTATCATCTACTATCTTTCTGACTTATGGCCCATTCTCTCTGCCTTTTTTCAGAAATGCTTCCGAATTATTTTTTCTCGCCTTTGAAGCTCCTCCGGAAATCGTAGATGTGTCGCTGTACACAGCGGGGGGAGACTCAGGGAATCTGAAAACCTGATCCGTAAGACACATTACCTCACCCATTTGGCCTGGGAACGCAGATAAGAAAAGAAGAATTATTGTAAGTTTGTTTATCATTGAATGGCAGTTTACAGCTATATATTATGTTGTTATTTTTAAAAAGTTCAGTATTAACTGAACGGATGGTTATCTGGTAGGACTCAAGAGTGGAAGTTATAATTGCATACAGTGCTTATAGTTGAATGTATACAGCACACAACGTCCGCAACTCATGCCCACACATTGCGGCAGCCATTACATCACATGCACACATTTTCTTACAGATGATCTTTGCTTGATTATAATGTTTATAATTGATTATTAGATTTTAATTTCCCAGTGCCTCAATAACAACCAACCATAACAATTGCCTGCAGTGGGTCACAATTTGTCCTTTGATGTCCCTTTGACCTCTGTTCTGTGTCACAAAGAATCATGAGATGATGGAGTGTGTGCTCACTGTGTGAGAAACTTCAATCACTTGGGATTGATGGTGTGAGATGATTGGAGAGTGCATCACTGTGTAGAACTTCATCACTTGGGATGGATGGTGTGAGATGATGGGAGTACATCATTGTGTGAAAACTCATCACTTGGATTGATGGTGTGCGTGATGGGAGAGTACATCAGTTGTGTTGAAACTTCATCACTTTGGGATGATGGTGTGAGTGATGGGAGAGTACTCAGTGGTGTCTAGGCCCTTAACTCCAATGCTTTTACCGATTGGCTGACAGTTTGGGCCAACAGTAAAGATCAGTCCATCGAGTGGTGTCTAGGCCCTTAACTCCAGTGGCTTTTATCATTGCTGACATTATTTGGCCACAGTGAAGATAGTACATCAGTGTGTCTAGGCTTAAGTCCAATGTCTTTTATCATTGGTGACATTAGTTTGGGCCACATTAATTTGGAAAATCATGTACAGCTCAGTCTGTGTGAATGACTATGAGCTCACACTATGAGGCATTTGCACTGGCTCTTTCTCAGCACCATTGGGTTTTGTTGGCCTTTGGTGATCTCCCGGTCCTACTAGTCCTCTGGCTGAGAGAGTGGGGATTCCCCTGGGAAGGCGTCTCCACATGAAACAATTTCCAGCCAATCTTTCCAGAATAATAATTGCCTCTGCTAGTCTGCGGCCATAGACCTGACACAACTGACTAGCATGCACACGCACCACACACGGCCCCCTCTCAGCATCCACAAAGCTGGTGTAAAAACGAACAAAGGAAATCACAAACATAAAAGTGAACCTCAGTATAATTCTTCATGCCAAGCTTATTTTCCATTGTTATATTAAGTTTCAAACATTTAATTAAACAACGATGCAATCAAAATAAAGATAACATTCCAAGAATCGACACATCTCAGCACACCGATGTACGGGAACAAAATAAGAGGACAAATGTATGAGTCCGCCATTATCTAAACACTACTGTCACCATCCTCACACGACCCACCTAGAAAGCACCGCACAAACCAAACCTGCTAACGCAAATAAAAAAAAAAATATAAATTACTCATACATCAAACCTCATGGAATGTTCAATGATCTAGCGCAACTCCTAGTACCGGATACCGAGCCTGGTAATGCCTAGTACCGTATGCCAAGTACCCCGGAAATGCTGAGTAGCAGTTTTTCCTAAGTTCACGAATATATATTTACTTTTGTGCTCTCCTTCTTTCATCATCTCGCTCATTCCTGTCGTACTCCCCCCCACCCCCTCCCCAACATCCCCCCCCCCCCACCTTGAAAATAGGTTTTACACCTCTTCCGCATATTGTGGGGCATTTTGTAATGCAAGTAATTGTGGGACAAACTGGAACAATGCCCGATGCAGTGCTAAACCAGTAAAGTCCAGATTTTTTAATAATACAGATATGTGGAGTAGTAACCAATTGCATCGGATAAAAAAACTCAACATATGGTACTACCACAGGAAGTATTAGCGTCTGTTTTTGGGACTGTGCACTGTAAATCCTGGTCATTCGCGCGCGTTTATGACGGATGCTGTGAAAGTTTGCACTATCCCTGTTCAACGCATGTTTTCCAAATTTCGAGTCAATGTCGTGTTCTCGTTTCACGCAGTTGTGAAAAGGTTCAGGCGGCCTATATTGGGTGGGGGGGCGCGTTGCTACATTGATTCGCTTCCCGGTTTGTCACATGGAATAGTCCCATCCCCGGTCATTTCCCTGCCAATTTGAAGGCAATCGTTGAGAACTCCGGAGTACGGGCGCAGGGAGAGGCGGGGGGTTACGTTGTTTCGTGCATTTGCCAACTGCGCAAATTACCAGCTGCTGTTAGCGTCTCATAGCCACTTTGTTAAGCAATTCGGTCGAAAACCGGTGGTGTTTGATAAGGCCCGTTTTGTGTTTCTTCCACACACACACACCACACACTTGGCTTTTAATATAAGATAATTGTTGTTTCTTTTTAAAAATGTTTAAAATGACACGGTTTATTCCAAGTATAAGTGCAACTCTAAACACTATTTTTTCTTCTTTTTTCTACGCTCCTTCCTTGAAAATCAGTGTGTTTATGATTCTTTCTGTCTCTTTTGGGGGGGTGTTGACAATCTAATTCAGTAAAAAAAAAACGACAAAACAAAATGAAGAAAACAGGGGGGGGGAACTCACAAAAATTAATAATGAAAGGGAGGGATTTTTGAAGACCCTTGGTGATCTTTTTTTCTTCTCAACATGCGTCCAATTAAAATACAACACAGAAATTGGTCTATTCTTGCATAAACCAATACTGCTAAGCACACATGTTTAAAAAAAAGTAAATGACATATACCAACAATCCTGTGTGTTACAATTCAATTTCACTTTATTTCTGACCGATGGAGAACACATACTATAGACTGGTCCAAAACATTGGTCAAAGCAATAACAGAATCCCAGAGGAAATGATCTACTATATATGTTTCACTAAATCATGTGGCGAGTACCAATCGCTGTTAGGTTGAACCAAGGCATGGTTTTTGCTACACCTTCTATATTGGTAAAACCGTGACTTTACTGGGTGTTGCACTGCTCCTGGCAATGCACCATATTGTTCCCACCTATCTCTGTATTTACAATGTACCATATGTTGTCTATGACCGAGAGGACATCAATACCATTTTTCATCATTAATTCTCCAGAAATACAGACACAGAGGGTGCAAAGAGAACACAGACTGAGCAGTATAACATGGACAGTGTATCTTGCAGTGTATCTCTGAAAAAGACAACACAACAAATCTGAGGTCTTTCTGAACCCAGCATGCACAACATTCACACATGAAGATTGATTTTGACAGGGCAAGCCTTTCCCACAGTCTGACACCCATGGGCTTTTTGTCCATGTTGGTCAGACGATGTTGTGCTAGGTTACTGGACAACACCTATTACAGAAATACATACATACATACATTGCACAGATGCTCCGCTCTTCTGTTCCGCTCTTCCTTTTTCTCTCTCTCAACAACAACTTATGTTTACTTCTACCATTAATCTACCATACGTTGTACTTGTTGATTGCATTTGTCTAATTTGATGGTCAGCAATCAAACACAAGTATTGCCTGTGTTTGTAAATGGAAATAGTGACAGACCACAGTACACTTAAAATGTTATGACACTTGTTTATCTCTCCAAGAGATCCACTGAAGTGTTGTTGTTGTTGTTCCTGCTTAACAACTCCGAGGATCATCCCCAAAGCAGAGCACTTGAAATTTAGTACAAATGCACCAGCTAGGGATGAGAACATTCACGTGTGTGGATCGTTTTTGATTAATACATTGCGGTATTGTATCTGAAAGGCTTTGCTGGATTGGAACTTGAATCCTGTTCAATCACTGTGTTGTGTTTGGGAAGACCTTTACTCTCCCATTCCCCTCCTCCACTCAGGTGTAATGGAAACCTGACTCGGTTGGGGAGGTAAAGACTGTGAAGGAAGGGTTGGGCTCCGCCCTCCAATACTGAAGCACTAGACATGGTGATAATCAATTCACTCCCCTACGGCCACTTGGCAGGGGACCTTATGAAGTTCCCTTACTTCTTTATTCAATCTCCTATGTATGATGAAGACACATGCGGTTATCAACATTGATCACACACACAGATACAGTACACTAAGCCCCTCATAGTAAATACACACATGGGGTTGATGGAGTCAAGGGGTCAAATCTCCATTGGGTCATTTCTTCTTCACTGTCCCCTTCTTTTAATGAGTTTAATCACTTCTGTCATCCTTGATGTTATATGGTTTGGTTTTCACTAAACAACTAACCAGCTTGATTGAAAAACATATGAACAGAATGTTGGTTTCATTTCACTTTAAATGTCAATTGTGTCAATTATTCTAACAGCAAAAAACCCATTGCAATAACAATTAAACCTATCAAACTTTAAACTTTACCGACTTCCCACGACCATGCCCACGACCCCAGAGACACACAAAAACTGTTATATGTCTCTCAAAAACTATTTAATCAACTCGTCATGAATTCATGACTTTATCAAAAACATTAATGGCTTTATGTTCTTAAATTTCATTAATGACTTAATTGATGCGTCATTTTTACATGCTGTCCGTATGAGCGCGGGTCTCCTACGACCATACTTTATAGAGAGCAGAAATGTGGCCACTGCAGTGCATTGAGTGTTGATCGTGGGACCCGCGCCATCTGGGATAGGATAAACACATGTTGACTACTCTTTGACGAGTATGGGGTCCTGGGGGACCCCCATCATGCTGGGCAGGATAACACCTGCAATGTCCCTTGTTTTATATTACTGAGTATTGGTTGTGGAAGACCCGCAATTCGTGTCCAGCGTGATCCGTAAAGGTTACCTGGTCATAAATGAAAACACATTCAAGCAAACCCAACAGAAGCAACAGCAGAGAGAGGAGAAGAGAGAACCCAAATACCTCTGGCAGATGAATATATTCTGTTAACACATCAATTCAACATGCATCAATCAGTTTTCTACACAATTAACATGTTTTCTCAGAAAGAGTTTTGGGGGGGAGCCCATTCGGTCCTTGTACATCACCTCACAAATTCTGTAAACGGTTGGGTTTATTGGAGAACCACAATGTGTGTTGCAGCACTGTACAGAGTTTACTGATGTTTCACTCTGCTTGTGTCCTTTTTCAATGCTGTGTCGTTAAAAAGCAGCGGACATTGAGGACAGCTGTGAAATTTCACTCCAGATGAATCAGAACGATGTTATTTGCTAGATTACCGGGGGTACAGGGCAAAGGCTTTCCCCATTCTAAACACATCATGGGCTTTGTCCAGTGTGGGTCAACGATGTCTTTTTTAGGTACTGGAACTGAGCAAACCCTCTCCCACTCTGTACGCACGTGGGGTTTATTTCTTGTATGGTATCAGACAATGTTTTGTAGTATTGACATGGCAAAGCTTTCCCACAGTCTGACACACATGGGGGCTTTGTCTAAAAAACAGTGTGGGTCAGGCGATGTTGTGCTAGGTTTACTGACAGGGCTAAAGCCTTTCCCACAGTCTGAACATACACATGGGGCTTTTGTCTCAGTGTGTTCCAGACGATGTCTTTTTAAAGGTAACTGGACTGAGCTAAACCCGCTCTCACAGTCTGTACACACGTGGGTTTAGTCCTGTATGGGTCATACGATGGTTTGATAGATGACCTGGGAGACAAGCCGCTTTCCCACAGTCTGACACCCATTGGGCTTGTCCAGTGTGGATCAGAAATACTATGTCTTTTTAGGTCATATGACTGGTAAGTCCTCTCCCACAGTCTGTACACACGTGGGGTTTATTTTCCGTATGGTTCAGACGATGTGTTTGCTAAGTACTGGGTCGGGAAGCTTTCCCACATTCTGACCACAAGGGGCTTTTGGTCCGTGTGGGTCAGATGGTGTCGTTTTAGTCACTGGAACTGGTAAACCCTCGCCCACGTCTGTGCACACTTGGGGGTTATTTCCTGTATGGATCAGACAATGTTTTGCTAGAGTCTGGACAGGGCAAAGCCTTTCCCACAGTCCGAACACAACATGGGACTTTGTCTAGTGTGGTCAGAAGATGAACTTTTTTAGGTCCACAGGAACTATGACCTGCTCTCCCACAGTCTTTACACACTTGGTTTTTTTTCCCTGTGGGTCAGACGATGTTTTGCTAGTGAACCTCGACTGGATGAAGCCTTTCCCACAGTCCCTGAACACTGATGAGTTTTTCACCCGTGTGAATTCCTCCTGTGACCTCTTACATGCTAGTGTAAGAGAAGCTGCCCCACAACATCAAGATATGGGGTCTGCACCTTTCTGACGGATTTATATGGAGCTGTAAGACCTGACTGTGTAGAGCACTGTCCACAGTGTGGAACACTTGAAAGCCTCTCCCCTGTGTGGATTCTCTTATTTTTCCGTTATGCTACCAGAATCATTAAAACACTTACAGCACACATCACCACTATGGTTAACACCACTATGAATCAGTTTGTGTCTCTTCAGATTGTGGGAGTCAGAAAATACTTTTCCACAGTATCACACACATTCCTGTCTATTCTGCTTTTTCCATCCTTCATCACCAGAGTGACTGTCATCAATTTTCTTTTGTTGGTGTTTTTTCTGTCCGCCATGCGAATCTACCTCCTTATTTATGTTTTATTGCTAAGTTACCAGCTATCACTCTGTCAGGTGTTGAGGACCCGAGGTAACACCATGTGCAGTTTCTCTCCAATGAACTGTCGCCAGGTGGTCCAAACTGCTGAACATCACAAAGGCAGCAGAACAATGCTGAACATCCCCGACTCTTTTCAGAGACAGCATGACTCAGAAGTGTTGTCAGAACTATGGGCTGTATGTGCTGTAAACAGCTGATGGCTGATCTGGTGAGTCTTCCTCCATGGACCTGCTGTTTCCTGCTTCTATGAAAACAAACATCCAAAACGGTCTTAAATCCTTTACAAAGAAGATTGCGCCATTTATGCTGGTCTCTGACAATTTGATAAGGGTTTTCACAAGCCTGATTGCAAGCCATCCCATTCATGCCCCAAGATGAGCTTCCTGTACTGCTCAGCTCAAGCTTGCAGAATCCGGTACTAAAATGAATCCAACCAATGATCCAGGCTGTTTTTCATTTTTGTTTGTTTTTTTACACTTTAAACCCTTCTCTGCCAGTCCCTGTTTACTATGTGTGTGTGTGATGTCATTGATGAGTTCATAACTTTGATGTCATAGTCTGTAATGATGTTTGTGGCTTAAACAGTCAGAATATATACAAGTCGACCCCCTCTTTTAAGACCTTCAAAAAATCGCGGAAAATCGGTCGTAAAGAGGGGGGTCTTAAATCAGGGGTGACTCAAATGATGCACTTCAGTTGACTCACTACACCGTATATTGACGCCGAGCACATGCATATCACTAGAACTAAACATGCTTCTCCGTCAATGTCTTGAATGAAACATCGCGGTCTAGCTAATAGACAAAACAGCGCAAACGGGCGAAAACAGAAGTGTGCTCGCGGCCCGTGTTGCCTCACCCCCAAACTACACATACAACATACAGAATCTAATTTTTTTCGCCGTTTTACGGCTCTGGCAGTTTCTATTTCACCACATTTGCACTACAGCGGAACTTTTACCGCGCATACCTCGCGACAAATGCGCCGGGGGGGGGAATATACCGCAAATAAGAAATCACCACGGCACGCTAATGTGCCAGCTGCTTTCCTTTATCGGATTTTGTGTGTTGTTTGCATTCAGTGGTGTTTCAGTGCACGCCTAATGGCCGTTTTCAGTTTTGATAACGGAAAGGAGCTTGCTGTTTCAAGTATTTTTTGTAAAATGATACCTTCACTAGAGTTCCAACTTATGAGTGTGAACCGATCACCTATTTCAACTTGGAGTTGACTTTCTCATTTAGGCCTACTGTGCACAGAGTTCGTAAAGATCGACACGATCGCGACCGTTTCAGTTCAAACGTTTGATCATAAAACTGCTCAATGATGACACATGTGCAAAAAGTGGTGACATTTAGTGTCAGTCGTGAATATCGCTGATTAATTCTTCATTTCGGCATGAAACGGTCGTTTTAAACTCGAGAATTGACCTAACAACGTGTACCACCCCAGCTGTGCGTCCGGCTCGAACTGAGGCCAAGAAGATAGATATCATCGTTTTGCGACTGTAATGTCAGAATGTGTTTTCATCGGTCGTAAATCACAAAGATTTACTGGTCGCAAACTGCGTTAGGGGGGAAGTCGTAAATGAGGAGCGAAGTTTGAAGAACAACGATCTTGTCATTCATATTTCAGTCCGTAAAGAGGGAGGTCGCAATTCAAAGGGCGCGTTTCGTGATGGGGTCGGGGACTGTATATATATATATCTAGACCGTTTTCTCAGATGAGTCTAACAGTTTTTCTTTTAAATTATATATACAATTGATATTTTCTGCTGTTTTCCTCTGGTCAGTGAAGGGGTTCAAAAGCAGAACTAACATACAGAGCTTCTGTTATATATATATATTTATTTTTATTTTATTCTATATCATGTTATAGTAGTCTGAAAAGGAAACAAAATAGATAAAATCAAATATAGCAATTCAACTAAAAATTCTGTTATTACAAAATAAAGACTACTCACCACAGCAAAATCAACAGCTGAAGTCCTGCAGAATATTTCTGACAAGGTCGTCTCTTCTGTTGGACAGTCTCCCATGTGGCAAGACTCTCAATGACATTTCTTTTTAAATGAAGACAAAATAACATATATACTGCTCACAAAAGAAGGGGATACTGTGTTTTGTAAGATCCCAAGGGTTCAATAACAAATTATAGTTCTACAATGGACCTCCCTTAGTACGACCTCCAAAAATAATCCAAAATGAGTCTTAGAAGGTGGGTCTTAATAAGGTAGGTAATTTATATTTATCATTGACGGGCAATGTCTCAGAGAATAAATCTATGTGGGAGGGAGTATCATATGGGAGTCTTTAAGGGAGGTTTCCACTGATTCAATTTGAGACAAAGTGTGTTTTATTCCTTGAACATAAATTAAAATAGAAGACTAAATGACATTTAGATGGACATCATGGGTGCGGTGCCTAAAAGTTCCACAAAATGGTCATAAAGCAGTTGAAATGTTTTCGACCATGGTTTCCAGCTAGGTATAAGCGAGGCGTGATGAAAATGGTCTAGGGGACCTATAGACCGTGGGAAGGTTCCGGGTTTTGTGTATGTGAAAGGTGTCTTTGCACACAATATGCTCAGTGGAGACGCAATTGTCATTTTGGAGGTTAAATCTGCCCAGCTGGCGTTTTTTTAGTTTCAGCTTGCACATGGTAACGTCGTAAGATATCTAGGGACGCCAGGAACAAATTATCCTCCTAAATGTTCAGGATGACTGTCTAAGCATAGACAGCATTGCCTTGAAATGATTTTAGAAAACAGTGGCCCCAACAATCTGACAATTGTGTAAAGTTGTTTTGTGGTTTTTGAATAACATGACCGCCCGCTGATACTTATGCCTCTGGCAGTCACGTGACATTTTAAATTGATTTTTTGTCTGAATTTTACAGCAAGAAAATGCTGAACTATCATTTCCACCGAATGAACTTATGGTCTGGCTATCGAACCATGTGATATTTGCAAAGTCGATCTTCTAACTTTTGTGAGCAGTTAGAATGGTCCATTATTCTTTCAAAGCAGCATTATATTCATAGTTGTACAAATCTTGAACAGTTTCTTAAAGGATATTTTGTAATAGTGCGTAATTATGCACTAGTAATGAAAGCCAAACAGATGACCTTAATGTTTAATGCAATAATTTGTCAGTAATGTTGAGGAAGGATGAATGCGTAAAATTCACTGAAACTTTAAAAACTAAATCTTCTCTGTGAAGAATTAATGTTTCAAACCAAAGCTGATTAGATTGTTAACTAACTCGCACACTGGCAAATCAATAGTACCCTCTCTTCACTTCCACCCCACCCTCCCTCTCTCATTCATGAATTTAAGAAATATACAGCGCCCAGAAATAGTTGAGATATCCTTACTGTCTGTCCTCTCTCAGTCCACTCATGGAAAGGCAGTTTCCTCCTCCATGAACTGATGCCAAGTGGAGTTCCAACTGCTGACGCAGCACAGGCAGCAGAACAACACTGACACACAGGACCTCTTTTCCAGCACCTGCGTGCCACCTAAGTGTTGTCAGACATGGTCTGTATCTGAGGCCAATCTGAAACACACTTCTTCTCTCATCCATAATGTTCGTCGATCTCCAGCATCACTTATTGAAATGCTAGGTCTGCGTGAATGTAGTTGGCGCGGATGGGAGGATATGATTGGGGGCGTGTGTGTGTGTGTGTGTGTACGTGCGTGCATGCGCGTGCGTGTGTGGACCCATTTGTGTGTTAGGCGTAGATGCATGTTGTTATTTCTATTATTAGGTTACAGCGTGAGGGTGAGGGTGTTATGCGAGCGCGTCCTGAGTATGTTTGATATGTCTGTTATTTTGTATGTGGGAGCGATTCTTAGTTGTTGTAAAGCGCCCATTGAGTAGTACACCCAGATGCGCCGCTATATAATATTCTTTATTATTATTATTATTATTACTTACTGTCACATGGAACAACCTGCACAGACAATTATTAAATGTTTATTTTTCAATCACAAATGAAAATCAATCTCTTTGCTCCCGCGCGTGTACGTATGTGTGGGGTGGGGTGGGGATGTGTGCGCGGATCCACCCTGTCGGCGTTCGTGGGTGTGTGTGTCCTTTCAGTAGGCATGGTTGTATGTGTTTGTTCTTTGTGATTTGTAAAATTATGCTGGTTTGTGTGTGGATATGTTTGAGTAGTTGCAACGTTCCATGTTTTTTTTTTTATTTATTTTTTAATATGAGTTAGTGGATCTTTATCTTGTAAATATGATATATATGACTTTGGTTAACATAAAGTATGCGTGCTTTGTTTATAAATATAGTCCAACCCCCTTGTGTGTGTTGTGCAATTTAAAATTAATATACCATGTAATTAAAGTGTTTATCTTAAACGTAATATTTTAGGGGGGGGGGGGGGGTACTTTGTTTTTAAAATGTTTTATAATATTGGCAACCACGTTTTGTTTAAGCACTGCTGTTTTGGGTTTTCAATGATGATTATCATCAGTGTGTTTTATTTAATGGTATTATCTTCATCTATGCTTTAGAAGCACATCTGTTTTAATGTAATTATGTATCAGTTCTATGTTCTTGGTTAACTGTGTCATCGCAGACATCACACACTAAATTTCTCTCTAAGAGTATAATAAAGTTGTTTGAGTTGAGTTGAGTTGAAATCATCTTGTCGGTATTTCCTCTTCATTTCACATTAGATTTTATCTGCATCACCAGTATTTTTTATTATCATTATTTATTAATTTATATCACACAGTTCCATTAAATCATGATCAGAACCAATTAGTTGAAACTTTCGACGTGTCAGGACCATCACGCAAACAAAAGCTATAATAGTATAATGAGGATTTATACGCGTTTATTCTTAACAAGCGCTAAGCGATTACATAATCAACAGATAATTAAATATCCTCCCACCCCGCACGCAAAAACGCTTAGAAAAATATGAGAATGTCAAAATTGCTTTGCACCACCACACACAAAACACCACACACACGTTCGCACACACACACACCCCAACACCGCCACGCCCGCACAACCACGCATACTGCACAAAACACTTTGCACAGAAGGGACAAAATTACTTTCCAAAAGACAGAGCAGGCTAAACCATTGAAGAGAGTGGTTTTGAAAAGACTAATGAAGAAAGAGAGGTGGCAGAACGGTCAACTAAGGTAAACATAACTCCTCCTTTCTGCCTGTTTTCACACTTTGGTAAATATTCTTTCATGAATGCACTCATATTCATTACACCCATGATGGTCTGTTGAGACAGTCAAAGTTGGTAGATGTCCTACAGTGCACACACACTGTTCCCATTACACCAATGATTTTCCTGTTGAAGACGGTCAAGTTGGTAGATGTCCTACAGTGACTATGGTAAACACACAACCTTTCTGCCTGTTTTCCACACTTTGGCAAATATTCTTTCCATGAATTCACTCCATATTTATTACCCCCCAATTGAAAAGGTGTCCCTGTGTGAGACGTCACCAGTTGGTAGTTCCTACGTGCACACAACACTGTTCCCCATTACAACCAGGTTTCTGTAGAAGACGGACAAAGTTGGTAGCTATCCTACAGTGCACACACCCCTTTCCCCCATTACACCATGATGTCTGTTGAAGACGTCAAAGTTGTTAGATTGTCCCTACGTGGCACACTCACTGTTTCCCCCCATTACACCATGATGTCTGTTGAAGACAGTCACGTTGGTAAGATGTCCCTATACAGTGCACACACACTCTCCCCCAGTACACCATGATGTCTGTTGAAGACAGTCAAAGTTGGTATATTCCTACAGTGCCACACACACTGTTCCCATTACACCATGATGTCTGTTGAAGACGTCCAAGTGCCCGACCTGGACTTTTGATCCCATGTACTCCACAGAAGTCCAAGGCTCCTCTGCCACGTCATTTCTATATTGACCTCTGACATCATCTGCTTCATCAGGGGACGCCATTGGATCACGAGTGTCTGAAATCACACAACACCCAATGAACATTTGAAGTGAGCGAGAGAGTGCTATGTTTTTTTGCTTCTCCTCACTTTTGTATAAATCAATTTTATTTGTTTGTTCTGTTGTTCCTTCAGATAATGGAGTGCATGTGACGTGAAGGCGTGGATCTCAGCATCTGTGGTTTTATAGAAACCTGATGGCTATCCACCCTCTGGTGTAGTTTCCTGTAACTGTGGCACACACCCTACACACACCAATGCAATTATGACGATTGAACTTATTGAGTTCTTTAACATTTTAGTATCTTAGGACCAATTTTATTTTATTATTTTTTACTAGCGCACGCCGAGTATCAGTAATGCTAGTATGGCAACGCCTAGTAACGCCATGTACTGGTAATTGCTGAGTACGCAAATTTGAAGCGAATTCGGTTTAAGAACGGCGGGTTATAAGGCACCGTTTCCCTTGGCACTGCTGTGAGGTGTGCGTTCTCCTAGTACAGCAACGGCCTATTAACGGTAACGCCAAGTACTGGTATGCTGAGTACAGCAAATTTGAAGCGTTCAGTTTAGAAACAGCGGAGTTATAAGGCCCCGTTTCCATTGGCACTGCGGAGAGTGATGCAGTTTTCTCCCTAGTAACGGCAACGCCTAGTACGTAACGCCAGTTACGGGTAACGCTGAGTACAGCAAATTTGAAGCGATTCGTTTAAGAAACGGCGAGTTATAATACCCTTTTCCCGTTGCTCTCTCTGAGAGTGACGCGCTCATCCCGATTCTCTTCAAATTTTATCTCCAGCTTTTGCTCAGAGTACAGCAGCCTGACCGCAATTTTGAAGTGAATCGCTAAGAACGGCGGAGTTACTCGTGAAAGGTGAAGCCGGCATATATCTCCGCTTTCTGAATCGATTCGCTTCTTGATTTGGCACAATCATAGTCCACCGTCCCCGGTCATGTACCTGCCAAATTCGAAGGCAATCGGCAGAAACGCCGGAGAGACGGGCGCCAAGGGCCCGCGGAGCGCGTTTCGCGCATTATTTGCGAAACCGGCGCAAATTGACACTGCCCGCCTCGGTTGCGTTGCCATCGCCACCGGTAGGGCTCACAGCAATTTGAAGCGATTCGGTCGAAAAACGCGGATTATAAGGTCGTTTTGTGTTTCAGACACACACCAACACTACACTTGCCGAAATTACTATATGATGAATGATCAATGACTGCCAGTCAGTACAAAGTGGATCAAGTGTTCGCTGATGATCTGAAATTTTTTTTTTTTATAATTCTTCTGATTAACAGATGTGTTGCACCTTGCAGAATGATAAAAGCAACTTATTTTCCTGGTCGGAAAAAATGGAAACTATATTTTAATGCAATAAGTGTAAATATGCATTTTGGGGTAAATAATCCACTAAGAGAATTGAAATATCTCATGGCAACAGACAAACATATTTGACACTTGTGTAGAAGAAAAGGACTTGTAGTTTATTTTGAATCCTAATTGAAAATTGATAGAACTAGTACAACAGCTGTAAACAAGCTAATAAAATGTTAGGGTTTCAGGAGAACTTTTTACAGGACTAAATAACTAATGTGTTCATTAAACCTTTATAAAGTTTGGTTAAGACCACATCTGAGTATGGGAACCAAATTTGAATCCAATATAAATGGCAATCAGTTTTTAAATGAGCGTGTAAGAGGAGAGCTACCTAAATTAAAAATGTCTGTAAAATTTGAGTATATAAAAGGCTACACAAACTTGATTTGTCCTCCTTGAAATACAGAGACTTTTTTGGTGACTCTAATCATGTAATAAATTGTGAATTGTCCTGACAATACTAACAAAAGCTTGTTCCAGATCTCAAATTTTTGCAAAACTAGAAACCATAATTAAAATTATAACAACAGTATAGTAAACTAACCTCAGGAGACCCTTTTTCAGTACGAGTGACTAACACTATTGAAACGCACTTTCTGCTCAGACAAACTTGCCCTGATCTAACAAATTCAAAAACCTCCTGTGCAAGACCTAAACCGTAGTAAATTAAATACTATATGACTATAGTCTACCACCACCGTCACAGCTGTGCCAACTGAATTTTTCCTTTTAAAGAAACAAAACAAACAAACGCTTGAGAGCGCAAGGCCCTAGTCGTCTTAATTACCCTGACCTGCCTTTATTCTTCTCTTCGGCTTCCCGGGCCATAATGGTGTGAGGTAGGTATGTGCCCGTTTTTCTCAGTTTTCACTGGTCTCCCCGCTGCTTCCGTTGAACCCATTACAATTGTCATAAACTAAACATTATACTCATTTATTAGTCATTCATGAGTGAACTAAGATAAATGATTAAAGAACCGTGAAACACTACTGCCTGAGTAGTCATTTCCTAAGGCCTAACTATACAAAGGACTCTAGGTCTAAATATGCTGCCCTTGTTTAGAGCCAAGGACAAACTATGATTTATATATAATTGACTATCACTATATTATTAATCAAGCTCGGGCCTATTCATAGGCTATTGCCAATATTGGGGTATACTCACCTCAGTAGTTAGCTAGTACCCTAGGTATTTTTTGATATTTTATTCTGTTTCTGTTCATTTCGAAAGGGCCACTTTTTGTGGCAATTTATCGCGAAACTAGGGGAGAGCCATATTCCCTAATCTTACTATCTTTTTATTCTTATTATTTTCCTTTTTTGTTCTTGATTCTTTCCTCCTTGTTCTGATCTTTCTTTCTTTCTTGATTCTTCCTTCGTCTTGTTTCCTTTCTTGACCAGGGGGGGGGGTCATTCCCCATTCTTTTTTCCCTTGGTCTTTTTCTGTCTTCCTTTCCTCCTTCGGCATTGATCTTGTTGCTTCTGTCGATGGGTGGGGTGGAGAAATGGGTGAGTGGTGGGGATTGGGAGGGGGTGGAATTGTGTTGTTTACATCTGGTTGGGGTCTGGTGGGGAGGTTCTTATGCTAGTGTTAGCTGTGCTACTTGTGGACAATCTTCAATTGAGTTCTTCTAAGATCTAGAAAACAGAACTTACCACAGTTTTTTCCCAAGTATATAATAAGACAATATGCTTAGGCCTAAGGATTAACGAAACTGGTTGGAGAAAACGATCTGTGCATTCACTGATTCGGCTTCTGGAACAACCGGAGTGACATCAGTACACCCCACGGAAGTTACTCCTTCCCCAGAAGCTAGGAAGAAAGGAAAGGCAAAGGTGTGTAAATTGTTCCTCTACAGAACTGAATGTAGTCTACGGCTTTGCGCTCAAATAATTTTAGGCATAAAGTAGAATTTGACTCGCAGAATTTCATATCTTATGCTTAAGTTTGTTAGTGTCATACCGTTGAACTTGTTACTTGTTTCACCACACCTTGGTTTCCCCACAGTGGAACTGCCTCCCAGAAGCAGTTTGCCAGTTGGCGTAGTTTGTCTCCTCTCATTATTGGATGCATTCAAAGACTTAAGAGGCCTCCAAAACACCTCAAACTGTAACTAACGCAGGGTGGATTAGGGGCATAGATCAAGCTAGTGGTAAATGAAGGAAGGAACCCCAGGGGTCGCTACATTAGCCGGATTGGTCCTTGTCCAGATACTACGAAATAAATGCTACAGTCCTATTTTTAAAATTGTAATTTTCTCCTCCAGATCCACACTTTAGGTTTATTTTATGTTTCCTTTGCTTTCCCTTAGATCTCCTCAGCTTTCTAAATTTCTTATTTTCTTACTACCCCCCAAAGTGGAGCAGAATCTTCACTGATAAAGATTGGCTGCCAAGGCGAAGAAGGAGAAAAGGTTTTGGGTGTTAGACCAAGGATGGTGAGCAGAGAGCATCAAAACTGGATTATAGTAAGTGTGAAATTTTTGTACATTTGAATGAGGTCACCTCTTATCCAATCACAATGAGCACACACACATTGACTACGACCCGCCCCCACCATATAATGTTTTATTATTTTTAGGTTTTAGTTTTTTGTTAGGTAATCGTGCTCTCGCTCCTCCCCCATTTGGGGGAGCGGTTGGTGTGTACTATCCATAATTGGATCCTGCCAACGTACTACCATCAAGATAAGAAGATAAGAAATGTAGGGCCTAGCTGTCCGGTCGGGGTGGCTTGTCCCCAGTTGAGTGCTATGCTAGCTGGAGTGGTCAGCTTCAGATACTGCGAAATAAGGCCTATGATTCACTTCTTCTTTTTTTAGCTGTCAAGAAGATCCTGACAATAAACAAATCAAAATAAAACTCAGTGCGCTCTCCCTTTCTGTTGATTTATGGCCTTTATTGGACACTGCACACCTGTTTTGCTTAGAGTCAATTGCCGCTTGATAGATGCTTGAGTATGCCCAATACAAGGGAATAACTCACTAGTACCTTATTTGAGGCCACTAAATGGCTGCCTTTCGCAGAGTGACTGTCCCTTTTTAGTACGACCACAAGGGATTCACGTCTCACTGCCAAGGGCGTTAATAACCCTAGTTGGCAGGTGCCATAGCCCTTCAATGTCACCAACCAGATCAGACCAGTTTTCGCTGTACATTCGTTCTCTTTCCCGATGGTTTTACACCACTAGGCCACTATCAGGCTATTCTAGTCTGCTCTTGCCCCGTTGAATTCTAAAGCATGCAACATACCGCTATCCCACAATGTATGCTACGTCCACATACAACTAGTCCCTAACTACTTCCTACCACCTAACAGTTTCTGTCCTGCTTGTTTACAGACCAGTACAAGAACCTGAACTGGCAGACCTATGGATGGAGTTACAGAAGAGGTCATACATTAAGAAGGAGACTGTACCCTGGATGGACGTGTGTTTGGTGGTCAGTACAATGTACTCTGTTATTTGCTTTGTGGGCATCTCTCTCTCTCTCTCTCTCTATCTCTCTCTCTCTCTCTCTCTCATCATCTCTCTCCTCTCTCTCTCTCTCTCTCATCTCATGCCTTGTTAAATAAAGTTGTTCAGTGTTCTCTCTCTCTCTCTCCTCTCTCTCCTCTCTCCTCTCTCCTCTCTCTCTCTCTCTCTCTCTCCCTCTTTCTCTCGCTCTTTAGGTTAGGTTGTCTGCTATAAATCGTGTATAGCAAATTTTTGTATTAAAAATGTTGCTTTTGTTATTAAAGCTGGAACCAGCTGGTGGCAATGATGGAGACTCACCAGATTCAGCCCTCAGCTGTCTACAGCACAGCACAGAGCCCATGTCTGACTACGCTTCTTGGGTCACTGCTGTCTCTGAAAGAGTCGTGTAGTGTCGCATTGTTCTGCTGCCTTTTGTGCGTGGTCCAGCAGGTTGTAAACTCCACCTCGTCAGTTCTGGAGACCTCGGCCAGTCCCCTGAGTGGACTGAAGCAGTGACAGAGCAAGTAATTGGGATTCTCTGAATCTTCTCTTCTGTTTTAAAGTCGTGAGTAGAATTTTGGCAGGGAAATGAGAGAGAGAGGGATGGGGTAATGTTTTTTTAAAATAAAACTCAGTGCTTGTTTTTAGTTTGGCAGCAGCATAAAACCAGCTTTATTCTTTAACTGTGTACATGGGTAACAAGAGTTAAGAATCTGTACTTTTGTACCGAGTTAAGATCTTGTACTTTTGAACAAGAGTTTAAGAAATCTGTACTTTCCAGTTTTCAGTTTTAGATGCCACGCTTCTGGCTTCAATGTAATCAAATGACATGTTGTTTGCACCAGTACAAGATTTACTAGGAAGCTATGTGTGTGACTTGGTACACAAGACTTTGTCAGAATGTGTTGACTGAAAACTAGTTTCTTTCATTCTGTTTATTTTTGTTATTAAAACTTTTTTCTTGTCCTTCTTTGTTTTTTTCTTCTTCCTTCTTCTTAATTTTTGTGTGTATAAAGATTATGGTTTAGTTGCACTCCACTCTATTATGTTTTCCTTCTTTTTTTATCTTCTTTCCTTCAGATTATTTCCATCCCTCTCTTCCTCCTTTGTTTGTTTTTTTTTTTTTTTTTTTTTCTCTTTCTGTCATTACCGATGTCCTTTGCACTGGGAGACTGTCCACAGAAGAGACCGGACCATGTCAAGAATATTTCGCAGACTCAGCTGTTGATTTTGCTTGTCATAACTCTTTTAATTTGATACAGAATTTTGCAATGCTGCTGTGGTTTGTAGTAACTTTAAAATATTGTGCGCAAGAATTTCTATGTATAATCCTTGGCTTGAAATGTACAAGATGCCCGCCCCCCCCTCCCCCAGAAAAAGGCACACACACACACAACATACACACAGAGACAGACAGACACACACACAAACAAAACAAAACAAAACTAACTGACAATAGTTCATTTCCGTTTAAAAATACAGTGGACCTCTCGCCTTATAATACCTCCCATTATAAAGACTCCCTCCCATATAAGACCTACTCCTGTGACATTGCCCCTTTGTAGTAGTAATTACCTCCGTTACTAAGACCCCTCCCCCGCTATGAGTACCTCAATTGGGTGATTTTTCTTATAGAGAGGTATTACTGTAGTAGAAGTTTTCTAGGAGCATAAAATTAGATGGTTGGGATTACGAATTGACAAAGGGTGAATACCCTCTTTCTAGTACCTCCCCTCACAAAGTTGATTACGATTGGGATTATTTGTGAACCTCTACCAATGTCTATAAATCAAAATAAATTAGTTAATGACATGTAAATGGAACTCCTTTCTGTGAAGTGGAATGTTTGGGTTTCGGCAGAAGCTGGAAAACCAGCATGGCCATTGAGGAGATTCACCATATCGCCCTCAGCTGTCTACAGCACACACAGCCCATGTCTGACAACACTTCCACTGCTGTCTCTGAACAAAGTCATGCTTATCACCTGTGCTCCTTTGTTCTGCTGCCTTGTGTGCTGTCAGCAGTTGGAACCCCCCTGCGTCAAGTTCATGGAGAGAAACTGCACCTGGTGGTTACCTGGTCTCCAACCTGACAAGATGTGATGCTGGTAACGCGTAGCAACACAGATAAACCATGAAAGATAAGAATAAGGTCAACATCCATAGCTAACAGAGAACAACCAAACATAACGTTGATGACAGGATACTGGGGATAAAGATGAGTGACAGAGACGTATGTGTGTGATATCGCAACAATCTTTCCTTCTACACCAGCAAATTAAAGACACATAATTATTCATAGTGTTTAAGGAGGCTTTTGTGTGTGTGTGTGCTAGCGTTTTAACACAGCTTTCTCATTTGAAGATACCAAGATTGACACATAGTGGTCAAAAGCCTTTGTATGTGATATGTGCAGTCGAGTTTTACTCAGGCTGGTGATTGAGAAAACAGAAAAGATTCACACAGGGAGATGGCCTTCAAGTGTCCACACTGTTATAAGGATTTTTATGGTCAGGTAATTTACAGGACTCACATAAAGTCCAGTTCATGAATGGTGCCGACCTCATGTCTGTGGTGTCTGTGGGGCAAAGCTTTCTTCAAACCCATGATTTAGCAAACCATAAAGAGAAATTCACACTGGTGAAAACCCCATGTGTGTTCAGAATGTGGGAAAGGTGTTTGCTGTCATCCGTACTCTTGAAAACATCGTCTGAATCTCTGGCAGAATCCTCACAGCTGTCTCGCTGTTCCTGCATCTTTCAGACGGTCAGAGCCATCTGAAGACATTGCTGTCGAAACTCAGTAACGTGTCACTGCAGTTACACGCTGTGCTGCTCCAAGAAACATATAACCATTTGCAAAATGTGTCATAATATCAAGACTTTCGTTTAATTTAAAGCATAGGTTTTCTCTACAAACCTTAACCCTTTCACGCCAGCATTTTCAGCCCAAAATACATTAAAACTTACTGGGTAGAGAATAATATTTTCCCCCCTCTGAACATATATAACAGTAGCTATCCTTACCTCACCTGAAAATTAAGAAAATAGTCAATGCTTCGGGTATAACAGTCGAAGAAGCCGTCTCCTTTGAAAATTGCTTGCGTCCAACCGTATAGATAAAAAAGGAGCAGGAAGGAAGAGTGGGGATGCTACACACAAACCTCATGTTCAATCACTGCATGAGGTTTGCTTGTCACAACATTACCTCATCGTCACGATTGTGCTGCAGTCGCGTGGTCTTACACCTCCATGATCTCAATTCTTCTTCTTCTTCTTCTTCGTCATCAGCAGCGGGTTCCTGTCAATTTGGCGGAGATGCGTCATGCTGACGTTGTTTCACCAATTATAAATAGTTTGGGCCCAGCATGTCCTAACTTCGCTGGAGGAAATGTTGTTTTGAAAGTGTTTCAGTGAAAAACAAGCAGGAGAATAGACTGGGTAAGGGAGAAAGATATATATGAACGTAAGCAAAGGGAAAAGCAGAGTCGAAGAGAGTGAACAGATTAGAGGAAGCTTCAAGCATAGAACTTCCATGACTGAAAATTGTGTTGTACGTCCCTCGGTCATAAGACACATATGGGACATTTGTAATACAAAGATGGTGGGAACAATAACTAGGCTGCATGCCCGGAGGCCAGTGCACAACACGAGTAAATAACCCGAGTTTTTACAACCTATAGATATGTACTATATGTATGCTTCCGACATGAACTCCCAGAAAGTGGGGGAACTATTCAAAATTTACGAGAGTCATCATTGTGTCCCCTGGGGTATATAGCCGGGGTAAAATAGTTCCCCCACTTTCTGGAAGTTCTATGTCGAACAGTACATTAGTACTATCTATAGTGTATTCAAAAGCACATGATCAAAATCTGTATAAGATTTGGGGATTTTCATAGTACTTTGTCCCTTCCTGCATCCTTGTTTGTGTATGTGCGTGTTGTGTGTGCGTGAGCGTATTTTGTCTGTCTGTGTTTATTGGTGTGTAACATTTTTGACGTTCATTTGTTTTTATATTGCTGAGTTGATGGTTTATTAATTTATTTATTGTAAGCGCATTAGGGCTTATTAACCCTTTTCACAACCATGTCGTCTTTAGGGCACCACAGTGGTTTAATACCTTTCAACGCCAGCCGCCTCTTCAGACAAATTTACCTCTAAATTTACCCGGGTAGAGAAAATTCTGTCTGCAATATCGGGGTTGAGAAACTTTGGTGTTTTAACGTCTTTCCTCGAGCCCATAGGGCACTATGAGACCTGTATACTCAAGTTATTTTAGGGGACAAAACAAAAATAGAGACGTTACAAGGACATGGACAAACATGAAAAAATGTTGGGGGAGATCTCCTTTTAAATCGCAGCCGTAGAAATTTAACCTCTGACGAGGTTTGTTAAGGATATTAAAGGATTCTGGTAACACTTGTTAAATGTATTAGAATTTAAAATTTTTGTTATAATAAAATTTTTCTTGGGGGGGGGGGGGTTTTGACCTTATGTGACCCAACCGAAACCTTAGACTCCCCCGGGATTAAATTTCAGGGCTACAAATGTTAAAAGAAGATCTCTTCTGTTTTTAATAATAAAACCAATTTGGCCCTTATCTATTTTAAAAGTGTTTTTGTACATATTGTTCTTTTATTTACAGGCGTTGGTAGAATAAAGAGCATTTACAAAAAAGTTTAAGTGACCTCCGGAGGAAGATATATCTACCCCCGTGACTTCCCTATGAAATAGGAAATAATATCGGGGATTCTCTGTAACATGCATCCATAGGAACCTATCTCTTACCTCCAAAAATTAGAAAATAAGGTCATTGATACAGACCCTATTTGAAGGCCTTTTGGGAACATGGGTGTTTAATCATTGTGGTGCCAAGAGGCGACAGTGGTGATGAAAGGGTTTTTTAGATTAACTCCCATGTCACTAAAAGTCTTCAAATCAGGACCTGTATAAATTCAAAGACCCTATTTTCTTAATTTTAGATAGGCCTAATGTTATACATTTTACAGAAGAATTTCCAATACTTGGGCAGACTTACAATTTTTCCTCTACCCAATTGCGTTTAATGGAAAATGAAGAATGGCTGGTGGCGGAAGGGTTAAAGGGCAGTGGAAGGGAACCGGTGCTCCTGCCCACTACTTCCACCACTTCCCTTCCACTGCCCTTTGGACTGAACTGTGTTCACAAGAAACAAATCCTACCTGTCAACTTTTTGTACTACAGTTGGAACCTCCCTTATAAGACCTTCAAAAGTCATCCAAAATGAGGTCTTATAAGGGATGGGTCTTATAAAGGAGGGGTCTTAATAAGGAGGGGTCTTATAAGGAGGGGTCTTATAAGGGAGGAGTCTTATAAGGGATGTAATTTTAATACTCACAAAGAAGGGCAATGTCTCAGTGAAGTATGTCTTATATGGGAGGGAGTCTAACTGTAATGGGAGGTCTTATAACGGAGGTTCCACTGCACTTCACTTCATGAGTAAGTGCCTAGGGTGCGAAACGTCGAAGTCCTCAGCTCCAAGGTATCTTTTACTTTACCCTTTATTTTTTTCAATCTTAAACTCTTAAGGTGGCACACTGCGCAATTTTAAGGCATTTTTTCTTTATTTTTGTTTCTCAGGAACTAATAAAGATATCTTAAATGAAATTTTGCACACTTATTCAGTACATAGTTCTGCCTATTCCCACCAAATTTGAAGTCTCTATGTGTAGGGGTTATGAAAATATGGTAACCAGCCAAAACAAATTCACATGAAATCTTGGCCCATTTACCAGCGCTTGATTTAAGTGCTGCATGTTGATGCTGATCATTTCTCCACTTTGCCGAGACATCAAAGGGTGCAACTAACACAACATTAGGCTGTTTGAGTCATTTACTCGTGTTCTTTATCTTGTCAAACAATGGTGAAAAATTTCAGAATCCTGTCAGGGTAATAAATATGATGAAGAACACGAGTAAATGACTCAAGCATTGTTAGTTGCACCATTTGGTGTCTTGGCAAAGTGGAGAAATGATCATCATCACCATGCAGCACTTCAATCAAGCGTTGGTAAGGGGCCAAGATTTCATGTGAATTGTTAGTGACTGGTTACTATATTTTCATAACCCCTTCACATGGAGACGTCCAATTTGGTGTAAATAGGTAGGACTATGTACTGAATACGTGTGCTAAATTTCATTAGGATATCTTTATTAGTTCCTGAGAAACAAAATTTATCCTCCGAACACGCAGTGTGTCCACCTTAAGTAACCTCAATAAACCAACCAAAACCTAACCAACTGGCCTGCAGTGTGAGTCACAATGTGTGTTTTGTCCTTTGATGTTCACCTTTGACCTCAGCTTGGTCTTTTGTGAATGACTACGACTTTCAAGACAGGTGGCATTACACTTAGTGCTGCAGCCTTGGGAATTAGTTAGCCTTTGGGTACAATCCCAATTGTCATCAGTGAGTCCTCACTGCCAAGATAGTGGGGATGTACCCTGGGCAATGCGTCTTCCACCAATAAACAAATTCTGTTGCAGCAGCTTTCCAAAATGGCAGTTAGTTGCCTCTTTTACTACTATCTGGTGGTGATAGTCGTACACGACTGACAAGCACACAACTACAGGTTAGTACGAAAGACAGGGGCAACACAAAACTGGAGCATTCACTCAGTGAAACACAAGAAGCCAAATTAAAAGTTCAGCTGGTTTATTTTTGTTTCAAACTAGAGTACTGAGGGGGGTTGCGTACCCCTTAAGGCATTGCAAAAAATGGCGCAAACATGACATAATTTCTATATAATCTCTACGATTTCAAGGAGGGGGGGGGGGGGGTACGCACGGACCCAACCAACACGCAGACATGTTAGTACTCTAGTTCTCCCCCGTGGGGATACCGGGGGGTTCTTTTGTATAAATAGTTTTCCCCCACCTTCTGGAAGTTCTGTACTTGTAACTCTTTTGACTCTGCCTTTTCCCCTTTGCTTACTGTCATCTACTATCTGCACTACCACCGGTGGTCCATTCTCCTGCCTTTTTTTTCAATAAACACTTTCAAAAATATTTCCTCCAGCCAAATTCGGACTTGCTGGGCCTAAACATTTTCCTAGTTAGGCGCATAACGGCAGCATGAATCATCTGCACTCATAATTGACAGGAAACTGTTTGAGCGATCGAAGAAGAAGAAGTAGTACTCTAGTTCATGAACAATATCAGTTCATGGTAGGTAGGTAGATAGAGACAGGCTTCAGCCTTCAAGCCTTGCGGCTTATAAAACATCAACAATGATAATTGCATATCTAAATTATAAATCTGGTTCTCAAGGCCTTTCATAAACAAAGATGATGTCTTCTTTTTCTGCGTTCCCAGACCATATGGCCATAATGGGTAAGGTACGTATGTGTCCGGTTTTCTGTTTTCACTGTTCTCCCCGCTGTGTACAACCGACACATTCCGATTTCGGAGAGCTCAAAGGAGAAAAATTATTTGGAAGATTTTTTGGAAAAAAGGCAGAAGAATGGACCAATAAGTCAGAAAGGTAGTAGATGACAGAAAGCAAAGGGAAAAGGCAGAGTCAAAGAGAGTATGACAGATTAGAGAGAAGTTACAAGCACAGAACTTCCAGAAAGGGGGGGGGGGGAACTAATTTTTTAAGAAAGATCCCCCGGTATCCCCACGGGGAAAAGATGATTTAAAACCTAAACAATCAGCCTCTACCATCCCCCACTCATATCCAGAGATCGGCATGGACCAATCTCAACAACACAATAACAACAAGGAAACAAATAGAATGATTGATGCAATTTAAATGTTGGGGAACTCTTTTGATCTTCCCAGTAATGTCTGTGTGAAGAAAGGTTTTGCTTTTGTGCATGGATGCATGCGCTCTAGGTTTGTTTTTGTCCGAGCGAGCGCGCGCGCGTGTGTATATTCAGACGTCTGGGTGGGTGTGTCTGTGCGTGTATGTTCCTTGCGTCTGTCTGTCTGTCTGTGCAATCGCGTGTGCGCGTGTGTGTGGTGGTGTGTTGTGGGGTGTGCAAGGCTACTTCGCGATAGTTCTTTGTTTTGTTTGCTTAATATTAATATGTATTGTGTAATGTTTTCTTTATAATCAATGTAAATATGTTTTGTAAAGCGTTCTTAGAGCCCTTACTGAGAATAGGCGCTTTAAAAATACGCATTATTATTATTATTAACGCTTTCACCGCCAATGTCGCATTTTTGCACCACAATGATTTAACAACCATGTCATTAAAAACCCTTGAAATCAGGGTCCTTTATGTCAATGACATAGTGTTCTCAATTTGGGACTTTATATTTAGACATGTCACAGACAGGGTTCATAGGGGCCTTACCAAGTTCTTAATAAGTCTTGACCAATTGAAATCTCTTAAGTAAGGCCTGACAAGTGCTTACATTCACTTCAAGGTCCTTACAAGTCCTGACAGCTGCCAAAAACTGCCCTGAGCAGCAAGACCATACTCAAAATAGATCGCAGAAGCAGCACTTTTACACTTTGAGAAACATCGCTCAGCACCTACTCCATCTTACCCCCCTCCCCCACCTTCCCGTTTCAACTGACCGCTTAGCAGACGAACGATGTACCGCGAGTTGTCAAGGGAAATTGGACTGAAATCTCGTTCTTTATCCTGGTGTCGTTTTGCGAGAAAACATGTATATCTGTGTCAGCCATAGTTTTTCTCTCTGCTTAGGCATTGCTCACAATGCTGGGAAAGTGTTCCTTTCAAGATCGTTGGCTAAAAGATGGACATTATCCTTAGGCCTACAGGTCCTTACAAGGTCCTTACTTGGGGATAGCTGAAAGCCCTGGGAACCATGACAGAGAAATCCCCAATATTGCAGATAAGACTTAGTGGGTCTTTAAGGGAACCTTGTTTGGCAGGTATGAAACCTTACCCCTCCACAATATCAATTCGGTGAAATTCAAAAACCTCGTATCTCGATTTTTATTTTATTTTTTAGTTAGATACATAGTCAGCTTTCTAATTTTCCCCCCAGCCACCTTCCACCAAAAGCTCGTATCTCTAACGACTTTCTATCTGGGGTAAATGAGGTTTTGAAAATAGACGAAAAACTCGTAAGGTGGCCCAAATTCAGATCTAGTTAAGGACAAAAACCTCGTATCTTCGTTCTTTTCAAGTCTATAAAAAAAAAAATTCAAGTTATTTTAACAAAATGCAGGACTAAACTCGCAATGTCTTGAACAACATATTCATCATAGTTAATCAATCGTGTTCAACGCGGTTCATTTTTAAAACATTTTTTTATTTTATTTTATCAAAACTACCAAAATTGAGATACGAGGTTTTTGAATTTCACCAACGATATTTCATAATCAAATGTGTATTTCTTTTGTTTGATAATTCTGTTCATGAATGGACAGTCAGAAAACAACTCAAATTGAATGCATGTACAGTGGAACCTCCCTTATAAGACTCCCTCCCACTTAAGACCTACTTGCTCTGAGACATTGCCCTTCTTTGTAAGTATTAACATTACCTCCCTTCTACAACTCCCTCCCAAATGAAAAACGAAAACAAAAAACAACTATGCACGCCCAACAGAAGCAACAAGTCAAGTCAAAATTTGATTTCCAGATGGGAACATTGTATAAGCAAAAACATGCTTTTTTTCAACAAGCCATCCATAAAAAATGATGTAAAGAAACAAGCGCGCATTCACAATAGTTTGTGGCACGCGGTCTATTTTTACCACTCCAATCATGAGTCACCTCCCTGGCTTTTCAATAATTTTAATCTGTAAACCAGAATGTTATCTCTGCACCATTTCGTAACTTTTTTATATCTTTTTGGAAAACATTTAAAACTATGTATCCTACTTATACTCATCAAAAGAAGTCTGTTGTAGTGTCTGTATTACGTATGTTTATTATTTTGTACACTTTTAAAATACATCATTTTAAAGAGCGGCCTCAATTTGAAGTGTAGCCATCGATTTGAAGTGCGACAATTTTTGTCAATATGTGCGACAATTTTGGATCGACAGACAGACCGACCGACCGACAAAGTGAGTTATAGGTTTGTGGCTTCAGCCACAAACAAAAATAAAGAACTAAACATTCCAAAGTAGCGAACAAGAAAAGGAAAATATACAAGTAAACAATTAATTAAAGAAACAAGCAAATAAAACAACAGAGAGGAAAAGAGAAGATTCCACCATCTCTTACACAGAGTGTTATTCTGTCCACGCATTAGAGCTTTACACAGTTTATACGTACATTTTCTCTTTACACTATCCCGACACTCCACTTCCCCAGTGACGCATAGCAGCGCCCAGCTTCTTCTTCTTCGATCGCTCAGACAGTTTCCTGTCAATTATGAGCGCAGATGCGTCATGCTGCCGTTATGCGGCCTAACTAAGAAATTAGGCCCAGCAAGTCCGACTTCGGCTCGTAGGAGGAAATGTTTTTGAAAGAGTGTTTCGTGAAAAAAAAGGCAAGGAGAATGGACCGGTGGTAAGGCAGAAAGATAGTAGATGACAGTAAGCAAAGGGAAAGGGCAGAGTTAAAGAGTGACAGATTAGAGGAAGTTACAAGCACAGGACTTCCAGAAGGTGGGGGAACTATTTATACAAAAGAACCCCCCGGTAATCCCCACGGGGGAAGCAGCCGCCAGCGATTAAACCGTTTTCTTTTTTTTTCCTTTCCAGCCTCTCACTTTACTCTCCTTACACAACAACAACAATAATAACACAGTATTCCAACCTCTCACTTTACTCTCCTTACACAACAACAACAATAATAACACAGTATTCAAACCTCTCACTTTACTCTCCTTACACAACAACAACAATAATAACACAGTATTCAAACCTCTCACTTTACTCTCCTTACACAACAACAACAATAATAACACAGTATTCCAACCTCTCACTTTACTCTCCTTACATAACAACAACAATAATAACACAGTATTCCAACCTCTCACTTTACTCTCCTTACACAACAACAACAATAATAACACAGTATTCCAACCTCTCACTTTACTCTCCTTACACAACAACAACAATAATAACACAGTATTCCAACCTCTCACTTTACTCTCCTTACACAATACAACAACAATAATAACACAGTATTCCAACCTCTCACTTTACTCTCCTTACACAACAACAACAATAATAACACAGTATTCCAGCCTCTCACTTTACTCTCCTTACATAACAACAACAATAATAACACAGTATTCAAACCTCTCACTTTACTCTCCTTACATAACAACAACAATAATAACACAGTATTCCAACCTCTCACTTTACTCTCCTTACACAACAACAACAATAATAACACAGTATTCCAACCTCTCACTTTACTCTCCTTACACAACAACAACAATAATAACACAGTATTCAAACTCTCAACTTTACTCTCCTTTACAACAACAACAATAATAACACAGTATTCCAACCTCTCACTTTACTCTCCTTACACAACAACAACAATAATAACACAGTATTCCAACCTCTCACTTTACTCTCCTTACACAACAACAACAATAATAACACAGTATTCCAACCTCTCACTTTACTCTCCTTACACAACAACAATAATAACACAGTATTCAAACCTCTCACTTTACTCTCCTTACATAAACAACAATAATAATAACACAGTATTCCAACCTCTCACTTTACTCTCCTTACACAACAACAATAATAACACAGTATTCAAACCTCTCACTTTACTCTCCTTACACAACAACAACAATAATAACACAGTATTCCAACCTCTCACTTTACTCTCCTTACACAACAACAACAATAATAACACAGTATTCCAACCTCTCACTTTACTCTCCTTACACAACAACAACAATAATAACACAGTATTCAAACCTCTCACTTTACTCTCCTTACACAACAACAACAATAATAACACAGTATTCAAACCTCTCACTTTACTCTCCTTACACAACAACAACAATAATAACACAGTATTCCAACCTCTCACTTTACTCTCCTTACACAACAACAACAATAATAACACAGTATTCCAACCTCTCACTTTACTCTCCTTACACAACAACAAAAACAACACAGTATTCCAACCTCTCACTTTACTCTTCTTACACATACAACAACAATAATAACACAGTATTCCAACCTCTCACTTTACTCTCCTTACACAACAACAATAATAACACAGTATTCCAACCTCTCACTTTACTCTCCTTACACAACAACAACAATAATAAGACAGTATTCCAACCTCTCACTTTACTCTCCTTACACAACAACAACAATAACAACACAGTATTCCAACCTCTCACTTTACTCTCCTTACACAACAACAATAATAACACAGTATTCCAGCCTCTCACTTTACTCTCCTTACACAACAACAACAATAATAACAGTATTCCAACCTCTCACTTTACTCTCCTTACACAACAACAACAATAATAACACAGTATTCCAACCTCTCACTTTACTCTCCTTACAACAACAACAACAATAATAACACAGTATTCCAACCTCTCACTTTACTCTCCTTACACAACAACAACACAGTAATAACACAGTATTCCAACCTCTCACTTTACTCTCCTTACACAACAACAACAATAATAACACAGTATTCCAACCTCTCACTTTACTCTCCTTACACAACAACAACAATAATAACACAGTATTCCAACCTCTCACTTTACTCTCCTTACACAACAACAACAATAATAACACAGTATTCCAACCTCTCACTTTACTCTCCTTACAACAACAACAATAATAACACAGTATTCCAACCTCTCATTTTACTCTCCTTACAACAACAACAATAATAACACAGTATTCCAGCCTCTCACTTTACTCTTCCTACACAACAACAACAACAACAATGACAGTATTCCAGCCTCTCACTTTACTCTCCTTACACAACAACAATAATAACACAGTATTCCAACCTCTCACTTTACTCTCCTTAACAACAATAACAACAACAATAAAAACACAGTATTCCAACCTCTCACTTTACTCTCCTTACACAACAACAACAACAATAATAACACAGTATTCAAACCTCTCACTTTACTCTCCTTACACAACAACAATAATAATAACAGTATTCCAACCTCTCACTTTACTCTCCTTATACACAACAATAATAACACAGTATTCCAACCTCTCACTTTACTCTCCATACACAACAATAATAACACAGTATTCCAACCTCCTACTTTACTCTCCTTACACAACAATAATAACAGAGGGAGCCGTTTTCACAAGGGCTAACGTTTCGTCGCACTCGCTCAAATCGGCAAAAACGGTCCTAAGAAACACCCTAGGAGAAAGAAACTTTTGCCGATAGTTTTTCGCGTGGCGTTTTGCTCTGTCGAAAGGTGACAAGCCGCAAACTATCCAGAACTAGTCGGGTGTGAATACGTTTCTTGTTGTTGATTGGTCCCATTAAAGTTTGCTTAAAATAATAATTTTTTTTGACCAATCGGACAAGAGCTTGTAATATTCTTCCGCAAACGTTTTCTAAAGTGTTTCTTAGGCCCCGTTTGCCGTGAGCGTTATTCGCGCGGCGACAGTTATCTAGAGAAACTCGACCCTGTAGTCCAGCCTCTCACTTTACTCTTCTTACATTTATTTATTTTGATTTATTACTCCATTTACTTTTTTGTATTTTTTATACTAATAAATTTGGAGCAGGCTTTTCATCTTCTGATTCTGAATCTAACACAGATCCATCATCATTTGTGTGTGAGGTAGATGCAGCAACCATGTGCGCTGCTCTGTCGTCTGCTGCAGTGAGAGGTGGCAGAGGTGGAGGCAAAGACTCCTCTTCAGAATCACTACTTTGGACAGCATCCTCAAATAAAAAGTTTTCATCATCTACATCATGATTTTCCACCTCTCTGTCACTCCCTTCATCGTCTGACCCGCTTTGTAGAATAATTTCGAGCACTTCTTTTGCAGAGAAATGCGAGCCAAGGTTCCGCCTAGCAGACATTTCTTCGGTGGCAGAAGGTTGGGAAATCACGCTTCCAGGTGCTGCATTCCAGAGCGGCATTCCAGCATGTAGGCAACTTAGAAGAAGTCAAAGAAGCAACGATAACCTTGCTAAGTCATCCATAAAACATATTATAGGGGTTGCTTCCCTTAGACCGAACGGGAAGAGAACAAGGATTTAAAAAATATTTTTAAACCACCACAGACGGTTGCTACGTCTCCGCATGCAGACCATATGCTGTGGTTACGTCGGGAAGGGGTAACAGACAAGAACCACCATATAATGTGGCTACGTCTAAAGAGTGTTAAAGGTTTTTGTGCTCGCTTCAGGTCTTGCAAAAGCACAATTTCTACAAACTACCGTATTTTTAACAAAATTATTAGGCGCTGCTCTGTGCATAAGGTGAAAAGGGCAATTTTCAAGGAAAATCTGAAAAATTTAAAGTAAAAGGCGCCCTCGTTTATACACACCTCGCAAAAGAAAGTCGAAGTTTGAAGCCCGTACACATCCTGTAAACGCTTACCGACTGCCATTACTGCTGTCATAAACGAGAGGTTGGCTCCCCTTTCCAATAATTCACTATGCTGCTTCCTGTTGTTGTGTTTGGACAATTCTTCGCGAAAACTGGTAGAATTATGGCATTTTAAACTCTACAACGATGCTTTTTACATCCAATGAAGGGTTATGGCATCTGTTGGACGGTATCTCGGACGATAATATGGATTTTGAAGCATTTTAACGTGAGTATTCGTCGTATCGGCGACTCGTGACCACTTTTCGATGTCTGACTCGCAGTAGACTGTACTGAGTACAGCAATCGTTGCCTCTCTCTTCTCACGATTTTGTTCACTAATAGGGTGCCCTCGTTTTTATTAGGCGCATAGGTCAGAATTGGAGAAAAAATATCGCCTTATAACCCATAACCCGAAAATCACGGTACTGTATGCAGTATGCAGTGTGGTTATTGCAGTTTACTATGTTACTGATCTTGCAATATCATGGTACAGCTTAGTCTTTTCTGGAAGACTATGACTCTCTAACTAGGAGGTATTTGCACTGGCTCTGGTGCTGCAGCTAATGGGATTGGTTGGCTTTTGGGGACTTTCCCCAAACGCCAACTCTCATCCTCAAATCCCTTTGGCCGAAAGTGGGGATGTACATGTAAAAGCTTCCCAACATAATTTGTTTTAGGCCCAGCCCGCCGGTGTGGCATTCTCAAAATGGATTTGTTCTCAACATGTCCTGGCGCATGTATGAAGAGTTAGGGATAGGGTTAGGGATAGGCTTAGGGTCAATTTAGTGTTGAATGCACAAAAGATAAAATTTGATGGTACGTCATGGTTGATTTCGCACATGCGCAGACATGTTGAGAACAAATCCATTTTGAGAATGCCACAACGGGGAACAGCAGCTGCTCCCCTCTGCTTATCTGGCAGTCATTGTCGGAAACGACAGACAGACACACCATGTTAGTTTTTATTGTTACTGATGTTTTCTCTGAACATGTTTCTTCAAATCCTGTGCATACCTGAAAGCAGCAGGACAGTGAGGACAGCTGTGAGGTTTCTGTCCAGTGTGGGTCAGACGATGTTTCGCTAGATGACTGGACTGGGAAAAACCTTTCCCACAGTCTGAACACACGTGAGGTTTTTCTCCTGTGTGGGTCAGACGATGGTTTGCTAGATTACTGGAATTGATAAACCCTTTCCCACAGTCTGAACACACAAAGGGTTTTTCGCCTGTGTGAACTCTCCTGTGCACTTTTAAGTCGCCAGTCAGAGAGAAAGCTGCCCCACAGACATCACAGATATGGGGTCTGGCACCTTCATGAACTGACTTGATGTGATGCTGCAAATGACTTGACTCTTTAAAAGCACTGTCACAATGTGGACACTTGAAAGGCCTCTCCACTTTGTGGACTCTCTTGTGCTTTTTCAGGTTACCAGCCTGGGTAAAACTCTTATTGCACACATCACACACAAAAGGCTTATGATCACTGTGAGTTAGTTTATGTCTCTTCAGTTCATTGGGAGTAAGAAAAGGCATTCTGCAGATATCACACACATGATGTTTCTTCCACTTCCTTCTGTCTTTATCACCAGCATCACTGTCATCAACTTTCTTTGTTGTTGTTGTTTTGCCATGGCTATCTACCTCCTTGCTACAGTGACCAGCATCACATCTGCCAGGTATGGAGGACCCAGGTAACACCACGTGCAGTTCCTCTCCATGAACTGACGCCAGGTGGAGTTCCAAACTGCTGACCAGCACAAAGGCAGCAGAACAAAGGTAGCACGGGTGCTTTGAGTCCAGAGACAGCAGTGAAGTGTTGTCAGACATGGGCTGTTCTGTGCTGTAGACAGCTGGGGGCTGATCTGGTGAGTCTTCATACGCATGCCATGGCATTTCTAGTTTCTGTAAAAACAAATTCCACATAACTTATGCTACGGTAATTGTATACAGTAATGCATAACACCTTTTAACCCTTTCCCCACCAATGTCGCATTTATGCACCACAATGATTTAACACCCATGTCACTAAAAGGCATCAAATCAGGGTCTTATTCAAAGCCCCTATTTTCTTACTTTTGTGAGGCCTTACTTCATACAAGTCACAGAAGAATCCCTCAATATTGCAGAATCCATGGATTTTTTTCTCTACCCAGGTAAGTTTAATGGAATATTTTTGGTTGAAAAAAATAGCTGGCTGCGAAAGGGTTAAAGACAAAAAGGATGAGAAGACAAGGATTTATAGACTAAACTGGCAAAGGAAACAGACAGACAACTACAGAGAGGGGACCAGTGACTGTGTGAATATAATATAATATGCTACGTAGCTGTAGTCAAATTTTATAGGACATTATAAGGCCCCGTTTCCCGTTGGCGCTGCTCTGAGAGTGACGCTCTCGCGTCCCGAATTCTCTTCAAAATTTGCTGTCAGGTTTGCTGTGGCCAGGGCAAAGCCTGGCAGCAAATTTTAAGAGAATCGGGAGAGAGCGTCACTCTCAGAGCAGCGCCAACGGGAAACGGGGCCTTGTAATGTCCTATAAAATTTGACTACAGCTACGTAGCATATTATATTATATTCACACAGTCACTGGTCCCCTCTCTGTAGTTGTCTGTCTGTTTCCTTTGCCAGTTTAGTCTATAAATCCTTGTCTTCTCATCCTTTTTTGTGTTTAACCCTTTCGCCGCCAGCCATTTTTTCAGCAAAACAATTTCCATTAAACTTACCTGGGTAGAGAAAAAAAATGTCTGCAATATTGAGGATTCCTCTGTGACTTGTATGAAGTAAGGCCTCACAAAAGTAAGAAATACTGGAGGGGGGGGGGGGTCTTTGGATAACAGGTCCTGATTTGATGCCTTTTAGTGACATGGGTGTTAAATCATTGTGGTGCATAAATGCGACATTGGTGGGGAAAGGGTTAAAAGGTGTTATGCATTACTGTATACAATTACCGTAGCATAAGTTATGTGGAATTTGTTTTTACAGAAACTAGAAATGCCATGGCATGCGTATGAAGACTCACCAGATCAGCCCCCAGCTGTCTACAGCACAGCACAGCCCATGTCTGACAACACTTCACTGCTGTCTCTGGACTCAAAGCACCCATGCTACCTTTGTCCTGCTGCCTTTGTGCTGGTCAGCAGTTTGGAACTCCACCTGGCGTCAGTTCATGGAGAGCAACTGCACGTGGTGTTACCTGGGTCCTCCATACCTGGCAGATGTGATGCTGGTCACTGTAGCAAGGAGGTAGATAGCCATGGCAAAACAACAACAACAAAGAAAGTTGATGACAGTGATGCTGGTGATAAAGACAGAAGGAAGTGGAAGAAACATCATGTGTGTGATATCTGCAGAATGCCTTTTCTTACTCCCAATGAACTGAAGAGACATAAACTAACTCACAGTGATCATAAGCCTTTTGTGTGTGATGTGTGCAATAAGAGTTTTACCCAGGCTGGTAACCTGAAAAAGCACAAGAGAGTCCACAAAGTGGAGAGGCCTTTCAAGTGTCCACATTGTGACAGTGCTTTTAAAGAGTCAAGTCATTTGCAGCATCACATCAAGTCAGTTCATGATGCTGCCAGACCCCATGTCTGTGATGTCTGTGGGGCAGCTTTCTCTCTGACTGGCGACTTAAAAGTGCACAGGAGAGTTCACACAGGCGAAAAACCCTTTGTGTGTTCAGACTGTGGGAAAGGGTTTATCCAGTCCAGTAACCTTAAAAAACATCGTCTGACCCACACAGGAGAAAAGCCCCATGTGTGTTCAGAATGTGGGAAAGGTTTTGCCCAGTCCAGTCATCTTGCGAACCATCGTTTGACGCACACTGGACAAAAACCTCACAGCTGTCCTCACTGTCCTGCTGCTTTCAGGTATGCACAGGATTTGAAGAAACATGTTCAGAGAAAACATCAGTAACAATAAAAACTAACATGGTGTCTGTCTGTCGTTTTCCGACCATGACTGCCAGATAGCAGAGGGAGCAGCTGCTGTTTTCCGGTGTGGCATTCTCAAAATGGATTTGTTCTCAACATGTCTGCGCATGTGCGAAATCGATCATGACGTAACCATCAAATTTTATCTTTTGTGCATTCAACACTAAATTGACCCTAAGCCTATCCCTAAACCTATCCCTAACTCTTCGCACATGCGCAGACATGTTGAGAACAAATCCATTTTGAGAATGCCACACCGGCGGGCTGGGCCTAAAACAAATTATGTTGGGAAGCTTTACATGTACATCCCCACTTTCGGCCAAAGGGATTTGAGGATGAGAGTTGGCGTTTGGGGAAAGTCCCCAAAAGCCAACCAATCCCATTGGCGGCAGCACTAGAGCCAGTGCAAATGCCCCCTAGTTAGAGAGTCATAGTCTTCCACCAAAGACTAAGCTGTACCATGATATTGCAAGATCAGTAACATAGTAAACTGCAATAACCACACTGCATACTGCATACAGTACCGTGATTTTCGGGTTATGGGTTATAAGGCGATATTTTTTTCTCCAATTTCGACCTATGCGCCTAATAAACGAGGGCGCCCTATTAGTGAACAAAATCGTGAGAAGAGAGGCAACGATTGCCGTGCTCAGTACAGTCTACTGTGAGTCAGACATCGAAAGTGGTCACGAGTCGCCGATAAGACAAATACTCACGTTAAAATGCTTCAAAATCCCTATTATCGTCCGATATACCGTCCAACAGATGCCATAACCCTTCATTTGGATGTAAAAAGCATTGTTGTAGAGTTTAAAATGCCATAATTGTATCAGTGTTTGCGAAGAATTGTCCAAACACAACAGGAAGCAGCTAGCTGATTATTTGAAAGGGGAGCCAACTCTCGTTTATGACAGCAGTAATGGCGGTCGGTAAGCGTTTACAGGATGTGTACGGGCTTCAAACTTGGACTTTCTTTTGCGAGCCTTAAAAACGAGGGCGCCTTTTACTTTAATTTTTTCAGATTTTTCTTGAAAATTGCCCTTTTCACCTTATGCACAGCAGCGCCTAATAATTTTGTTAAAAATACGGTAGTTTGTAGAAATTGTGCTTTTGCAAGACCTGAAGCGAGCACAAAAACCTTTAACACTCTTTAGACGTAGCCACATTATATGGTGGTTCTTGTCTGTTACCCCTTCCCGACGTAACCACAGCATATGGTCTGCATGCGGAGACGTAGCAACCGTCTGTGGTGGTTTGAATTTGAAAAAAATCCTTGTTCTCTTTCTGTTCGGTCTAAGGGAAGCAACCCCTATAATATGTTTTATGGATGACTTAGCAAGGTTATCGTTGCTTCTTTGACTTCTTCTAAGTTGCCTACATGCTGGAATGCCGCTCTGGAATGCAGCACCTGGAAGCGTGATTTCCCAACCTTCTGCCACCGAAGAAATGTCTGCTAGGCGGAACCTTGGCTCGCATTTCTCTGCAAAAGAAGTGCTCGAAATTATTCTACAAAGCGGGTCAGACGATGAAGGGAGTGACAGAGAGGTGGAAAATCATGATGTAGATGATGAAAACTTTTTATTTGAGGATGCTGTCCAAAGTAGTGATTCTGAAGAGGAGTCTTTGCCTCCACCTCTGCCACCTCTCACTGCAGCAGACGACAGAGCAGCGCACATGGTTGCTGCATCTACCTCACACACAAATGATGATGGATCTGTGTTAGATTCAGAATCAGAAGATGAAAAGCCTGCTCCAAATTTATTAGTATAAAAAATACAAAAAAGTAAATGGAGTAATAAATCAAAATAAATAAATGTAAGAAGAGTAAAGTGAGAGGCTGGACTACAGGGTCGAGTTTCTCTAGATAACGGTCGCCGCGCGAATAACGCTCACGGCAAACGGGGCCTAAGAAACACTTTAGAAAACGTTTGCGGAAGAATATTACAAGCTCTTGTCCGATTGGTCCAAAAAAAAAGTATTATTTTAACCAAGCTTTAATGGACCAATCAACAACAAGAAACGTATTCACACCCGACTAGTTCCGGATAGTTTGCGGCTTGTCACCTTTCGACTGAGAGCAAAACGCCACGCGAACTATCGGCAAACGAAGGGTGTTTCTTAGACCGTTTTTGCCAATTTGAGCGAGCGCGACGAAACGTTAGCCCTTGTGAAACGGCTCCCTCTGTTATTGTTGTTGTGTAAGGAGATAAAGTGAGATTGTTGTGTTGTTGTTGTTGTTGTGTAAGGAGAGTAAAGTGAGAGGTTGGAATACTGTGTTATTATTGTTGTAGTGTATGGAGAGTAAAGTGAGAGGTTGGAATACTGTGTTATTATTGTTGTTGTTGTTGTGTAAGGAGAGTAAAGTGAGAGGTTGGAATACTGTGTTATTATTGTTGTTGTAAGGAGAGTAAAGTGAGAGGTTTGAATACTGTGTTATTATTGTTGTTGTTATGTAAGGAGAGTAAAGTGAGAGGTTGTAATACTGTGTTATTATTGTTGTTGTGTAAGGAGAGTAAAGTGAGAGGTTGGAATACTGTGTTATTATTGTTGTTGTGTTGTTGTTATTGTTGTTGTGTAAGGAGAGTAAAGTGAGAGGTTGGAATACTGTGTTATTATTGTTGTTGTTGTTTAAGGAGAGTAAAGTGAGAGGTTGTAATACTGTGTTATTATTGTTGTTGTTGTGTAAGGAGAGTAAAGTGAGAGGTTGGAATACTGTGTTGTTATTATTGTTGTTGTTGTGTAAGGAGAGTAAAGTGAGAGGTTGGAATACTGTGTTATTATTGTTGTTGTTGTGTAAGGAGAGTAAAGTGAGAGGTTGGAATACTGTGTTATTATTGTTGTTGTTGTGTAAGGAGAGTAAAGTGAGAGGTTGGAATACTGTGTTATTATTGTTGTTGTTGTGTAAGGAGAGTAAAGTGAGAGGTTTGAATACTGTGTTATTATTGTTGTTGTTAAAGTGTAAGGAGAGTAAGGGAGTGAGAGGTTGGAATACTGTGTTATTATTGTTGTTGTGTAAGGAGAGTAAAGTGAGAGGTTGGAATACTGTGTTATTATTGTTGTTGTTGTGTAAGGAGAGTAATGTGAGAGGTTGGAATACTGTGTTATTATTGTTGTTGTGTAAGGAGAGTAAAGTGAGAGGTTGGAATACTGTGTAAAGTGAGAGGTTATTGTTGTTGTTGTTGTGTAAGGAGAGTAAAGTGAGAGGTTGGAATACTGTGTTATTATTGTTGTTGTTGTGTAAGGAGAGTAAAGTGAGAGGTTGGAGAAATACTGTGTTATTTATTGTTGTTGTTATGAGAGTAAAGTGAGAGGTTGGAATACTGTGTTGTTGTGTAAGGAGAGTAAAGTGAGAGGGTTGGAATACAACTGCGAATGTGTTATTATTGTTGTTGTTGTGTAAGGAGAGTAAAGTGAGAGGTTGGAATACTGTGTTATTATTGTTGTTGTTGTGTAAGGAGAGTAAAGTGAGAGGTTGGAATACTGTGTTATTATTGTTGTTGTTGTTTAAGGAGAGTAAAGTGAGAGGTTGGAATACTGTGTTGAGAGGTTATTGTTGTTGTTGTGTAAGGAGAGTAAAGTGAGAGGTTTGAATACTGTGTTATTATTGTTGTTGTTGTGTAAGGAGAGTAAAGTGAGAGGTTGGAATACTGTTGTTGCCAGGCTAGTTATTGTTTTATTATTGTTGTTTGTATAGTGTGAGAGGTGGAGTTTAGTATTGTTTTTGTTGTGTAAGGAGAGTAAAGTGAGAGGTTGGAATACTGTGTTGTTATTGTTGTTGTTGTGTAAGGAGAGGTGAGAGGTTGGAATACTGTGTTATTATTGTTGTTGTTGTGTAAGGAGAGTAAAGTGAGAGGTTGGAATACTGTAAGGAGAGTTTTTATTGTTGTTGTTTGTAAGGAGAGTAAAGTGAGAGGTTGGAATACTGTGTTTTTATTGTTGTTGTTGTGTAAGGAGAGTAAAGTGAGAGGTTGTAATACTGTGTTATTATTGTTGTTGTTGTGTAAGGAGAGTAAAGTGAGAGGTTGGAATACTGTGTTTTTATTGTTGTTGTTGTGTAAGGAGAGTGAAGTGAGAGGTTGGAATACTGTGTTATTATTGTTGTTTTGTTGTTGTGAATAAGGTTGTGTGTAAGGAGAGTAAAGTGAGAGGCTGGAATACTGTTGTTGTTGTTTAAGGAGAGTAAAGTGAGAGGTTGGAATACTGTGTTTATTATTGTTGTTGTTGTTGTAAGGAGAGTAAAGTGAGAGGTTGGAATACTGTGTTATTATTGTTGTTGTTGTGTAAGGAGAGTAAAGTGAGAGGTTGGAATACTGTGTTATTATTGTTGTTGTTGTGTAAGGAGAGTAAAGTGAGAGGTTGGAATACTGTGTTAATTTTGTTGGTGTAAGGAGAGTAAAGTGAGAGGTTGGAATACTGTGTTATTATTGTTGTTGTTGTGTAAGGAGAGTAAAGTGAGAGGTTGGAATACTGTGTTATTATTGTTGTTGTTGTGTAAGGAGAGTAAAGTGAGAGGTTGGAATACTGTGTTATTATTGTTGTTGTTGTGTAAGGAGAGTAAAGTGAGAGGTTGGAATACTGTGTTATTATTGTTGTTGTTAAGAGTTTGGAGGTTTACTGTGTTATTGTTGTTGTTGTGTAAGGAGAGTAAAGTGAGAGGTTGGAATACTGTGTTATTATTGTTGTTGTTTGTAAGGAGAGTGAAAGTGAGAGAATACTGTGTTGTTTTTGTTATTGTTGTTGTGTAAGGAGAGTAAAGTGAGAGGTTGGAATACTGTGTTATTATTGTTGTTGTTGTGTAAGGAGAGTAAAGTGAGAGGTTGGAATACTGTGTTATTATTGTTGTTGTTGTGTAAGGAGAGTAAAGTGAGAGGTTGGAATACTGTGTTATTATTGTTGTTGTTGTGTAAGGAGAGTAAAGTGAGAGGTTTGAATACTGTGTTATTATTGTTGTTGTTGTGTAAGGAGAGTAAAGTGAGAGGTTTGAATACTGTGTTATTATTGTTGTTGTTATGTAAGGAGAGTGGAAAGTGAGAGGTTGGAATACTGTGTTATTATTGTTGTTGTTAGGAAGAGTAAAGTGAGAGGTTGGAATAGAGTAAGTGAAGTGAGAGGTTGGAATACTGTGTTATTATTGTTGTTGTTGTGTAAGGAGAGTAAAGTGAGAGGTTGGAATACTGTGTTATTATTGTTGTTGTTGTGTAAGGAGAGTAAAGTGAGAGGTTGTAATACTGTGTTATTATTATTGTTGTTGTGTAAGGAGAGTAAAGTGAGAGGTTGGAATACTGTGTTATTATTGTTGTTGTTGTGTAAGGAGAGTAAAGTGAGAGGTTGGAATACTGTGTTATTATTGTTGTTGTTGTGTAAGGAGAGTAAAGTGAGAGGTTGGAATACTGTGTTATTATTGTTGTTGTTGTGTAAGGAGAGTAAAGTGAGAGGTTGGAATACTGTGTTATTATTGTTGTTGTTGTGTAAGGAGAGTAATGTGAGAGGTTGGAATACTGTGTTATTATTGTTGTTGTTGTGTAAGGAGAGTAAAGTGAGAGGTTGGAATACTGTGTTATTATTGTTGTTGTTGTTTAAGGAGAGTAAAGTGAGAGGTTGTAATACTGTGTTATTATTGTTGTTGTTGTTTAAGGAGAGTAAAGTGAGATTGTGGAATACTGTGTTATTATTGTTGTTGTTGTGTAAGGAGAGTAAAGTGAGAGGTTGGAATACTGTGTTGTGTTATTTTGTTGTTGTAAGTAGAGTAAGGAGAGTAATACTGTGTTATTAGTTGTTGCTGGTAAAGTGAAAGTTGGAAAGGAAAAAAAAAAGAAAACGGTTTAATCGCTGGCGGCTGCTTCCCCCGTGGGGATACCGGGGGGTCTTTTGTATAAATAGTTCCCCCACCTTCTGGCAGTTCTGTGCTTGTAACTTCCTCTAATCTGTCGCTCTTTAACTCTGCCCTTTCCCTTTGCTTACTGTCATCTTACTATCTTTCTGCCTTACCACCGGTCCATTCTCCTGCCTTTTTTTCACGAAACTCTTTCAAAAACATTTCCTCCTCTAGCTGAAGTCGGACTTGCTGGGCCTATTTCTTAGTTAGGCGCATAACGGCAGCATGACGCATCTGCGCTCATAATTGACAGGAAACTGTCTGAGCGATCGAAGAAGAAGAAGCTGGGCGCTGCTATGCGTCACTTGGGGAAGTGGAGTGTCGGGATAGTGTAAAGAGAAAATGTACGTATAAACTGTGTAAAGCTCTAATGCGTGGACAGAATAACACTCTGTGTAAGAGATGGTGGAATCTTCTCTTTTCCTCTCTGTTGTTTTATTTGCTTGTTTCTTTAATTAATTGTTTACTTGTATATTTTCCTTTTCTTGTTCGCTACTTTGGAATGTTTAGTTCTTTATTTTTGTTTGTGGCTGAAGCCACAAACCTATAACTCACTTTGTCGGTCGGTCGGTCTGTCTGTCGGTCCAAAATTGTCGCACATTTTGACAAAATTGTCGCACTTCAAATCGAGGCTACACTTCAAATTGAGGCCGCTCTTTAAAATGATGTATTTTAAAAGTGTACAAAATAATAAACATACGTAATACAGACACTACAACAGACGGTGCTTCTTTTGATGAGTATAAGTAGGATACATAGTTTTAAATGTTTTCCAAAAGATATAAAAAGTTACGAAATAGTGCAGAGATAACATTCTGGTTTACAGATTAAAATTATTGAAAAGCCAGGGGAGGTGACTCATGATTGGAGTGGTAAAAATAGACCGCGTGCCACAAACTATTGTGAATTCGCGCTTGTTTCTTTACATCATTTTTTATGGATGGCTTGTTGAAAAAAAAAGCATGTTTTTGCTTATACAATGTTCCCATCTGGAAATCAAATTTTGACTTGACTTGTTGCTTCTGTTGGGCGTGCATAGTTGTTTTTTGTTTTCGTTTTTCATTTGGGAGGGAGTTGTAGAAGGGAGGTAATGTTAATACTTACAAAGAAGGGCAATGTCTCAGAGAAGTAGGTCTTAAGTGGGAGGGAGCTTATAAGGGAGGTTCCACTGTACATGCATTCAATTTGAGTTGTTTTTCTGACTGTCCATTCATGAACAGAATTATCAAACAAAAGAAATACACATTTGATTATGAAATATCGTTGGTGAAATTCAAAAACCTCGTATCTCAATTTTGGTAGTTTTGATAAAATAAAATAAAAAAATGTTTTAAAAATGAACCGCGTTGACCACGATTGATTAACTATGATGAATATGTTGTTCAAGACATTGCGAGTTTAGTCCTGCATTTTGTTAAAATAACTTGAATTTTTTTTTTTTAGACTGGAAAAGAACGAAGATACGAGGTTTTTGTCCTTAACTAGATCTGAATTTGGGACTTACGAGTTTTTCTTCTATTTTCACAACCTCATTTACCCCAGATAGAAAGTCGTTACAGATACGAGCTTTTGGTGGAAGGTGGCGGGGGGAAAATTAGAAAGCTGACTTATCTAACTAAAAAATAAAATAAAAATCGAGATACGAGGTTTTTGAATTTCACTGATGATATTGTGGAGGGGTAAGGTTTCATACCTGCCAAACAAGGTTCCCTTAAAGACCCACTAAGTCTTATCTGCAATATTGGGGATTTCTCTGTCATGGTTCCCAGGGCTTTCAGCTATCCCCAAGTAAGGACCTTGTAAGGACCTGTAGGCCTAAGGATAATGTCCATCTTTTAGCCAACGATCTTGAAAGGAACACTTTCCCAGCATTGTGAGCAATGCCTAAGCAGAGAGAAAAACTATGGCTGACACAGATATACATGTTTTCTCGCAAAACGACACCAGGATAAAGAACGAGATTTCAGTCCAATTTCTCTTGACAACTCGCGGTGCATCGTTCGTCTGCTAAGCGGTCAGTTGAAACGGGAAGGTGGGGGAGGGGGGTAAGATGGAGTAGGTGCTGAGCGATGTTTCTCAAGTGTAAAAGTGCTGCTTCTGCGATCTATTTTGAGTATGGTCTTGCTGCTCAGGGCAGTTTTTGGCAGCTGTCAGGACTTATAAGGACCTTGAAGTGAATGTAAGCACTTGTCAGGCCTTACTTGGAGATTTCAATTGGTCAAGACTTATAAGGACTGGTAAGGCCCCTATGAACCCTGTCTGTGACATGTCTAAATATAAAGTCCCAAATTGAGAACACTAGGTCATTGGATAAAGGACCCTGATTTTAAGGCTCTGAATGACATGGGTGATAAATCATGGTGGTGCAAAAATGCGACATTGGCGGTGAAAGCGTTAATAATAATAATAATGCGTATTTTTAAAGCGCCTATTCTCAGTAAGGGCTCTAAGCGCTTTACAAAACATATTTACATTGATTATAAAGAAAACATTACACAATCATAAATATTAAGCAAGAAAACAAAGAACTAACGCGAAGTAGCCTTGCACACCCACACACAACACACCACCACACACGCGCGCACACGCGATTGCACAGACAGACAGACGCAGGAACATACACGCACAGACACACCCACCCAGACGTCTGAATATACACACGCGCGCGCGCCCGCACAGACAAAAACAAACCTAGAGCGCATGCATCCATGCACAAAAGCAAAACCTTTCTTCACACAGACATTACTGGGAAGATCAAAAGAGTTCCCCAACATTTAAATTGCATCAATCATTCTATTTGTTTCCTTGTTGTTATTGTGTTGTTGAGATTGGTCCATGCCGATCTCTGGATATGAGTGGGGGATGGTAGAGGCTGATTGTTTAGGTTTTAAATCATCTTTTCCCCGTGGGGATACCGGGGGGTCTTTCGTAAAAAATAGTTCCCCCCCCCCCACTTTCTGGAAGTTCTGTGCTTGTAACTTCCTCTAATCTGCCACTCTCTTTGACTCTGCCTTTTCCCCTTTGCTTTCTGTCGTCTACTACCTTTCTGACTTATTGGCCCATTCTCCTGCCTTTTTTCCAAAAAATCTTCCAAATGATTTTCTCCTTTGAGCTCCTCCGAAATCGGAATGTGTCGGCTGTACACAGCGGGGAGACCAGTGAAAACTGAAAAACGGACACATAGTACCTTACCCATTATGGCCATATGGTCTGGGAACGCAGAAAAAGAAGACATCATCTTTGTTTATGAAAGGCCTTGAGAACCAGATTTATAATTTAGATATGCAATTATCATTGTTGATGTTTTATAAGCCGCAAGGCTTGAAGGCTGAAGCCTGTCTCTATCTACCTACCTACCATGAACTGATATTGTTCATGAACTAGAGTACTACTTCTTCTTCTTCGATCGCTCAGACAGTTTTCCTGTCAATTATGAGTGCAGATGCATTCATGCTGCCTGTTATGCGCCTAACTACGAAATGTTTAGGCCCAGCAAGTCCGACTTTGGCTGGAGGAAATATTTTTGAAAGTGTTTTGTGAAAAAAGGCAGGAGAATGGACCACCGGTGGTAATGCAGATAGTAGATGACAGTAAGCAAAGGGAAAAGGCAGAGTCAAAAGAGTACAAGTACAGAACTTCCAGAAGGTGGGGGAACTATTTATACAAAAGACCCCCCGGTATCCCCACGGGGGAGAACTAGAGTACTAACATGTCTGCGTGTTGGTTGGGTCCGTGCGTAACCCCCCCCCCCCCCCTTCAAATCATAGAGATTATATAGAAATTATGTCATGTTTGCGTCATTTTTTCCAATGCCTTAAGGGGTACGCAACCCCCCTCAGTACTCTAGTTTGAAACAAAAATAAACCAGCTGAACTTTTAATTTGGCTTCTTGTGTTTCACTGAGTGAATGCTCCAGTTTTGTGTTGCCCCTGTCTTTCGTACTAACCTGTAGTTGTGTGCTTGTCAGTCGTGTACGACTATCACCACCAGATAGTAGTAAAAGAGGCAACTAACTGCCATTTTGGAAAGCTGCTGCAACAGAATTTGTTTATGGTGGAAGCGCATTGCCCAGGGTACATCCCCACTATCTTGGCAGTGAGGACTCACTGATGACAATTGGGATTGTACCCAAAGGCTAACTAATTCCCAAGGCTGCAGCACTAAGTGTAATGCCACCTGTCTTGAAAGTCGTAGTCATTCACAAAAGACAAAGCTGTAGACAAAGGTGAACATCAAAGGACAAACACAGACTGTGACTCACACTGCAGGCCAGTTGGTTAGGTTTTGGTTGGTTTATTGAGGTTACTTAAGGTGGAACACTGCGTAATCGGAGGGGAATTTTTGTTTCTCAGGAACTAATAAAGATATCTTAATGAAATTTTGCACACTTATTCAGTACATAGTCCTGCCTATTTCCACCAAATTTGAAGTCTCTATGTGAAGGGGTTATGAAAATATGGTAACCAACCAAAACAAATTTCACATGAAATCTTGGCCCCTTACCAGCGCTGGATTGAAGTGCTGCATGGTGATGCTGATCATTTCTCCACTTTGCCAAGACACCAAAGGGTGCAACTAACAATGCTTGAGTCATTTACTCGTGTTCTTCATCATATTTATTACCCTGACAGGATTCTGTAATTTTCACCATTGTTTGACAAGATGAAGAACACAAGTAAATGACTCAAGCATCCTAATTGAGCGTTAATTGCAACCTTTGATGTCTTGGCAAAGTGGAGAAATGATCAGCATCACCATGCAACACTTCAATCCAGCGCTGGTAAGGGTCCAAGATTTCATGCGAAATTGTTTTAGTTGGTTACCATATTTTCATAACCCCTTCACATAGACTTCAAATTTGGTGGAAATAGGCAGGACTATGTACTGAATAAGTGTGCAAAATTTCATTTAAGATATCTTTATTAGTTCCTGAGAAACAAAAATAAACAAAAAATGCCTTAAAATTGCGCAGTGTGCCACCTTAAGAGTTTAAGATTGAAAAAAATAAAGGGTAAAGTAAAAGATACCTTGGAGCTGAGGACTTCGACGTTTCGCACCCTAGGCACTTACTCATGAAGTGAAGTGCAGTGGAACCTCCCTTATAAGACCTCCCATTTTATAGACTCCCTCCCTTATAAGACCTACTTCTCTGAGACATTGCCCTTCTTTGTGAGTATTAAAATTACCTCCCCTTATAAGACCCCCTCCCTTATAAGACCCCTCCCTTATAAGACCCTCCCTTATAAGACCCCTCCCTTATAAGACCCCCTCCCTTATAAGACCTCATTTTGAATGACTTTTGAAGTCTTATAAGGGAGGTTCCACTGTAGTACAAAAAGTTGACAGGTAGGATTTGTTTCTTGTGAACACAGTTCAGTCCAAAGGGCAGTGGAAGGGAAGTGGTGGAAGTAGTGGGCAGGAGCACCGGTTCCCTTCCACTGCCCTTTAACCCTTCCGCCACCAGCCATTCTTCATTTTCCATTAAACGCAATTGGGTAGAGGAAAAATTGTAGTTGCAGTATTGGAAGTTCTTCTGTAACATGTATAACATTAGGTCCTAAAATTAAGAGATAGGGTCTTTGGATAACCGGTCCTGATTTGATGCCTTTTAGTGACATGGGATTTAATGTAAAAACCCTTTCTCACCACTGTCGCCCTTGGCACCACAATGATTTAGACACCCATGTCACTCAAAAGG
>CM065709.1:1626107-1669537 GCA_017654935.2 Phymorhynchus buccinoides | reverse complement strand
AAAACCGGTGAATCCTTTGGTTTGTTTCAAGATCCCACCCAGAATCAAAAATGTCAAAATCACGGGTTTCCCACATCTTACCCTTTCTTATAGCTGGTAAGACATCTTGTTTTGACTAGGTTTTTACTCCCATACAAGTGCCCCCAAATTGAAAACGAAAACATCATTTTAAAAGAGCAGCCTCAATTTGAAGTTGGGCGCAATTTCTATATGGGTCACAGCTACACAGAAAAAAAAAACCAAGGGACTTAATTGTGGTGGGTCGGTGTGTCTTTAAGAAAGGAAAACAGGAAATAAATTTATTGAGTGTATAAACATTGTAAAATAGTCGAATGCATAATGTTTTTTAAAAATCTATCTAAGTAATAGTGGGCTTTTCTTTTGTCGTGTGTGCTGTGTGTATTCGGTGTTTCATTGTTGTTTATTTCATGTAATGTTTTTAATATTTGAGTTGTCAACTCTTGATATGACTGAACTGAAATGTTTGAGGGGGACAAATTACTGTATGCCATTAGATTAAGTCATTCTTATGCATTAAAAAACTATCCTACCGTATTGTTAACAAAATTCGGGACTTTACTGATGTTGCACTGCCTTCGGGCATTGCTTCCAGTATCGTTCCCACCATCTTTATCTCTACTAATGTCCCATATGTGTCTTTTTCAGACCTGAGGACGTTAAACAGATTTTACTACTACATTAGATTAAGTTTGATACATTTGATATTCTTTCAATTAACATTAAACCAGGTTCTGTTGACTGTTTATTGCAATCAAGTGGATTTTTTTGTACCTTTGAAAGGGTGAGGGGGGACATAAAAAAATGATCCAATGGAAAAATGAACCTATAATTCCACAATCCCCAGGATCATGAGTCTAACACTTCACCCACTTAGCTAGTGAGGCCCCCAATCTCATCACTATTGTAAAACAAAATAAGTGGTTGACTCACTTTACCATACTGCATGCAGTGCTGGGAGTGGGCCTAAGGAATGGTGTGTTATAGGGCGGTTCTACCACCCCGCGAATATTATGTTATTAGGTACTTTATAGTCACAGAGGCGTCTCTGTGAAATTCGGGTTGCTCCCACCTGGAGAGAACGTCGTCGCGGCCAGATGAAAGTGTGTCGTGATGTGTGGGGGGGGGGGGGGTACATTTTCACCAAATTGACAACTTTTTCATTGCCACTGGGTTTAACGTATGCTAAGTGCATGGGCACATGGGACATCAGTTTATCGTCTCATCCGAAAGACTCCACGTTCAGACTGTAAGTAAGGCCTAATGCAAAATGAGAGGAAAACTCCCCTGTACCCAGGATTCGAACTCAGGTTTACTTGACAAGAGGCAAACGCGCTACCACTGTGCCACTCTACATCAACAGTGATGGTGTAGAAGAGGACAGTTGGTGGAGAGGTGTGTGATGCCATGAACTGTACAAAGGAGGGATTAAGTGGACAGGAATTTCCCTCCTGTTCCTACCATTTCTAAGATCAGAGAAGATAGTATGGCTTAATGATTTTTTTCTTCCTTTGTTAAATAATACAGTGTATATTTAGGGATGGGGGTTAAGCATGTTTCATGTTGCATTGTATTTAGATTATTGCATTATATGAATGAGTGGGTTATAAAAACAACATGAACAGTGAAAGTTTAAATGTATTCATTCACATACCATTTGTATGTATGATTGAATTCAGGCATGCATCACCCATACACACATGCAAGTGCACACACACATACACACGACCGACAGGATGAAAAAAAGCTTTTTCAGCTTATTCTTTAACCCTCAATAAGATGATTTTGACTTGACTTGACTTGACACACACACACACACAACAGACACACACTCGGAGAGAGGCTATTGCGTTGCAGACATGCTTTCCTACCAATAATTTTTATTATGTATGTTGTACGTTGATAATGATAATACATTTTATGTGACCTTGTACAACCGCCACCTTTTGTGTGGTATGTGTGTGTGTGTGTGTGTGTGTGTGTGTGTGTGTGTCCGTGCATGCATTATATATGTGTGTGCCTGCACGTGTGTGTGTGTGTGTGTGTGTGAGACTGAAACAGTGAAAGGGAAGAAGGGGTAAATTTTGACCAGTGGACAACACTCTTTGTTGCCACTGGGTTCTTCAACATGCATGCACGAAGATCTCTAAAGGCCAACCCACCCCTTCAGCTGCAGCACTAAAAGCAACATGTGCAAATGCTCCCCCTGCTTTGAAAGTCACAGTCTCCAACTAAAGATAAAACTGTAACATGATTTTACATTAATGTAGAAAATCCTCCAGGCCTGGTACACAGTACATCTTGTCGATTTTCAGTGCCAAAATAATCCAAAAGTAAAAGAAACGAGGGAAAAAAAATATACGGAGTAGGGGAAATTTGTCCTCTCCCAGATACCATAATCTACAATAAGCCTAGGGTCTCCCATGACCATATATATTCTTGATCAGCATGTCACAACCTATTCATTTATGTTTTTTTGACATGTCTGTAAAGGTCAAGATGTGCCACCCACCCTGCATTTCTCGGTTAATTCCATTTTTCCCCGTTTTTGCCTTTCTTACCAAAACATAAAGCTGTATTTTATTAACCTTTTTAGCTAATAACCTTTTTGGAATACTAACCCTATCCCTAACCCTAGGCCATTATCTAATAGGACCCCCCCTATGTATTGCAGTACACCGCGCCATTTGTCACAGTCGTGGTTCATTGCGTTTTCCCGTCTTATAGGGGGGGGGGGGTGGGGGTAGGGGTAGGGTTAGGGATAGGGTTAGTATTCCAAAAAGGTTATTAGCTAAAAAGGTTAATAAAATACAGCTTTATGTTTGGTAAGAAAGGCAAAAACTGAAAATTGCAATTAACCGAGAAATGCAGGGGTGGGGTGGGGGGTGGCACATCTTTACCTTTACCGCCTCCAGGATCGTTCCCACCATCTTTATATCTACTAATCAGTCCCATATGTGTCTGTTTCACTGAGACCGGATGATGTTAAACAGATTTTCACAACCTATTCAGATCCTGAATTTTGAACAACCTCCGCCAAGGAAGACTCACAGAACTGAAATTTTCTTCATTCATGTCCGAGCTGTAGCTCATGAAGCCAGTGGGTAGAATGGCTTCAAATTTTGTGTGGTAATGTAACATGGTGAGTAATATTAATAAACTAAATACGTACAATAAATATAACAACAAAAAGCAGAAACAGGGTCATTTTAGACTAATGTGCACATAAGGACCAAAAGTGTGTGAGAGGACTTAACAAACATCTGCTAGTTTGAGAGTCATAGTCTTCCACAAAACCTAAGCTGTGCCTTGATTTTCCATCGCTGTAGAAAATCATTTCCTGCACACCTCTGACTTTACTATTGGCCCCTATTGACTACAACCAGTAGTAAAAGCTGTGTGAGTGAAACTCAGCCCTCGGGAAGAATGAAAACTTAATGTAATTTGTTTTGCAGGCAGGAAGTATAAGAAGGCTGCAGAGTGAGTCTGTCTCATCTAATTAGTATATATCAGTATAATACATATAATCTGTATTGTTAAAAAATTGGGACTTTACTGGTGTTGCACTGCCTCTGGGCATTGCCTCCAGGATCGTTCCCACCATCTTTATATCTACTAATGTCCCATATGTGTCTGTTTCAGACCGGAGGATATTAAACAGATTTTCATTCTGTCTGGAAGGTGGTTTGGGGATTGGCCAGTGTGGACTGGAGGTTTCAGGCATACCTACTCGTATATGCACTCGATTGATCCTGCTTCAGACTGATCAGACATAACAGCAGGGGAGTTATTTGGTATATTTTAGTCACAGAAACTTATCTCTGTGAATTTTGGGCTGCTCTCACCTGGAGAGCACGTCATCGCAAGCACAGCACCACCCTTTTTCTTGGTGGGGTGGGGGCTGGGTGAGCAGGTATAAAAAAAGGTACGGATTTGGGAAATCTAGCTATCATTGCACATCTGTGGCGGTACCATAGCCGATGAGGTTTAGCCAAGGCGTGGTTACCGCTACACTTATCTATAATTATGGTTAAAAACTCTGGACTTTACTGGTGTTGCACTGCCTCCAGGCATTGCCTCCAGTATTGTTCCCACCATCTTTGTATTTACAAATGTCCCATATGTGTCTGTGACCGAGAGGACGTAAAACATCATTTTCATCATCGGAAATCTAGCCATCAATTTGGTTGTACCAGTCAGTGGGAATTCTCCCATCTCTTATCGACTTTTACCTGCCGTGAGATTTTTGCGTGTATAAAGCACACGGGTCAGACTAGCTTCAAGTCCCCATCCGAAAGGACTCGACATGCATTCAGTTTGATTTTCCCATCAAACTATAAAGAAAGGGTGAAGCCGGGATTCAAACCAGGGTCACTCGAGCATCAAAATTGCCAGGCCACTCTGCCATCTTCCTTCCTTATATACAGAGAAGAAATAGAGGGGAAGGGGGGGGGGGGGGTAAGTGAAGATGAGAGAGAGATATATAAGGAGAATGAATGAAATTCTGCTTAACATCCTCCGGTTTTGAACAGACACATATGGGACATTAGTAGATATAAAGATGATGGGAACGATCCTGGAGGCAATGCCCGGAGGCAGTGCAACACCGGGAAAGTCCCGATCTTTTAACAATACCCCAAAAATATGTGTTTGGGTGTTTGCATCATTATTTCACTATTACATCTACATCTACATAGTTTTCTTTAAGTTCCACAATCCTTAATCCTTTCAATCAACAGGCAAATACAAACTGACTTTTAATTCCCTTTCCCTGCTATAACTATTGTCATTAGTCGTCTATTTAATTTTATTTGTTTTTTTGAGTAAGCAGATGCCCACGTGGAGTTCTATTTTTAGACGAGCTTCCGCCAACAAACAAAATGGTTTCCGCAGACCTAAAAATACTATTCAATCAGAGTAGTTTTGAAATAGCCTACTAGGCTATCCAATCAGAACGGTTGGTATATGAACTTCAGACGAGAACAAAACATGATGGCGGCGGTGCGAGGTGCTTTGTGAATGAATCCTTGTCTGCAGTACAGTACAGGCCCCTACGCTTCAGTACTGAAACAGTAAGAACTTAGAAGTCACGTCATTTGCCATTTTGATATACCCTTTTGTTCTGACTGAGATCTTGACCCCGATCTTCGTTTGTGCATGAACAGGGACAAAAGGGAACTCGTCCAGGCAACTTCACCCGGTCAATCACTCAGGTCAGGTCAGATCTTCAGGGCAGCCAGGCCTCACGGCCTCAATGAATCACTCAATGAATCATTGAATGATTGACCCCAACACACTTCGTCAAAAGACTCAAAAGACTTGTAAAGTCACCTCCACAGAAACCTAGTTAACCATAGTGATCATACATCAATTAATGATTGACTGGCTGAAAGCTGCTATGTTTGTCAATTGCAAAAATGAAGCTTTGCTTGCCCCCTACTAAATATTCTCACTCAGTCACTGCATACTTCTTCTTTCACTTGACAACCACCATCATCCTGTCGGCTGTTGATGGTTCTGTTGTTACTGTAAGGCCGAGATCACATTAAAAAGTTTACGCATATAAATTCGGACATGTGCGCAAATCTTTTCCCTTCTTTGTTTCACTTATTTATGGATTGCCCACAGGTTTCTGCATGGAATATCCGCTTATGTGTGGATACAACTTTACTGTGTTGTAGAAATAGGGGACTCCAGTCTAGCAGCTGAGCAAACGGCTGCTGAACGGTTAAGAAAACATGGTTTGGGAGATAAGGGGTGGGGGGAGATTGTAAGGGTGGTTAGTTTGGGGTGTTGGGAGAAGGTGGAGGTAGGGGTGGGGGGGGGGGGGAGGAGGGGGAGTAGGTTATATTTGGGATTTGAAGCCTTCCACTGAGGATGATGCTATGACCTCAGACAGAAGGGAGTTCCACTCACTGATGGTACGTGGAAAGAAGAAGAACTTCATCAAGTTCCTGTAGCTGGTCTTGCAGTTGCAGGAAGGGAGGAGGTAGGTAGACTGGTGTGGTTGCCTTGTCAGTCCTCCTTGTTGGTGGATTGAGGGATGGAGTGTACAGAGTGTTGATGGAGCAGATGTGGAGCAATTATTAGGTAGTATTAGGTATTAGGTACTTTATAGTCACAGCCTTGTCTCTGTGAAATCCGGGTTGCTCCCACCTGGAGAGCGCATCGCAGCCAGAGGCGCGCCACCCAATTTTTTTTTATATATATTTTTTTTGCATGCATTTTTTGTGTGACTGATGAGGAAGTAAAGGGAGGGTGTGTGTAAATTTTGACCAAATGACAACTTTTTCGTTGCCACTGGGATTAACGTGTGCTGAGTGCATGGGCACACGGGACCTCGGTTTATCGTCTCATCCGAAAGACTCCACATTCAGACCATAAGGCCTAGTGCAAAGTGAGAGGAAAAATCCCCTGTACCCAGGTTTGAACTCGGGTTTACTTGACACGAAGCGAACGCGTTACCACTGTGCCACTCTACACTATTTGTAGAGTTGCATTGTTGCATCGATACAAGACTGAATGATGAAGAAGAGGCGTGCAAAAGAGCGTCATTTCTGCACATGCTGGGCAAAGAAGGACTGGCCTTGTACAACAGAATGCAACTCAAGGTTTACTCTGACTAGAGAATAGCGCAAATATTATGTGAAACTGATAGAATGTATACATGTAGTAGTTTAGTACGCTTCTTCTTCTTTTTCCGATTGGGGATGTTTATCCTGCCCCATGCCCAAAGTCTTCTGTTAGACTGCTATTGGCGCACAGGATGCATGCTTTGTGAGTTTGTGTTCATCCATTCCAACGGCACACACGGTCTACTCGTACCGAATAGTGGCTTTAATGCGCGCAAGATCTTGTGCATGCGTTTGCACATGGGACCTCAGTTTTAGGTCTCATCCGAAGGACCAGGAAATAGGAGTAAAGTATCTTTCCCAAGGATACAACACCGTGACCAGCTGGGTTCGAACCAGCGCACTCGCAAGCTCATTGGATTACGAGCAACGACTCTCCGGCCACAGCGCCTCCTTATGTGCAACTACAAGTATGAAGGAATCAGAAAAGGAAGTCCCTTATTCCACAAACACAATGCAATGTTACAGCTCGCAATAAAGTAGGTCGTGGTTCGCCGATTTTTGGACGTTTTACATGGATGGGAATTAAATCAACACACACATGCACACACACACAGTGACACACACACACAACAACAACAACAACAACATACGGTATTTATACGGCGCTGAATCTTGATATAAATCAAATCAAAGCGCACACACACGTTAGCATTCATAACGCATTCAAACAAAAATGCAATACAAAGCGAACACACACGTTTGACATAAATGGTATACAGCAGAAACAGACCTAAAGGCAAGAGAGAGAGAAGAGAAAGAGAGTGGATCCTCAGTCACACACACACACACACACACACGCACACAGTGACATGCACACACACACTCACACACACATACACAGACAGACACACACAAAACATGCATTCACAGGGGCACACATGCGCGTATTCGCACACAAAAGCAAAACAAAACAAAAACTATTGTTCAACAAGGTTTATTTTTTCTTTCTTTAATTTTCTTGTCCTTTTTTTTTTCCATCACAGATCTTGTTTGAACTGCAAGGAAGACCGTCCATACAAACAATGGAGACCGACCACGGCGTGAAGGAAGAAGCCGCAGATTCACCAGCTCAGTTGGTCATCGTGAGTATTCTTTTCTTCTTTTTTCCTTTGTACTGGAACTCCTTGTTCTAAACAAGCAGGAGTACCGTACAAACTGGACTATAAGACGCACCTGTATATAAGCCGCATCCCTTAAATTGACAAAATATTAGGTATTTATTCACATATAAGCCGCACCAGTTTATAAGCCGCAGAGAAAATTATATGTGCACAAAGCAACAAATATAGAAATTCTCCTATCAGAACATGAGTATTTAATGCTCTCACATGAGATTTGAATCTATTGATTACCGAAACCAGTTTTGAGTCTAAAGAGCTCAAAATAGGCTGAAGAATGTGGCCAGAAACAGATTTAATCATACTGATAAATGTAGAATTGAAAATACATCCACAGATAAGCCGCATCAGTCTATAAGCGCATGGGCCAAAGTTGAGGAAACAAGTAGCGGCTTATAGTCCACATTATACACTACACTGAATTGGGAATGAGGGTCTGTGTGTTTCGTGTGTGTGTGCATGGGTGCAACTTTTTCCTTTTCACAAGGATTTCATTTTTTTTTTTTTTTTACCTGAAGCTGATGGGCCAAAGTTGAGGAAACCTTGGGAATTCGTGTGTGTGTGCATGGGTTTTTTTTAAATTCCGGGAAAGTTACCTCAAAATTCCAGGAATACGTCGTTCAGCACTAGGTGACGAGCATGTGTTCTGTGTCTACTGCTCGACGGACATTAGTATTGCACACTCGGGTCAGTACGATATCGATGTTCATTTTTCACACGTTGGATTACATTTTTTTCTCTCAAAATTACGGGGTTTTCTGTTTCAGAAATTACAACTTTGCAAAATAGGGGTAAACAGGTCTGGTGTGTGTGTGTGTGTGCTGTAGCCATGTGTGTGTTTGTGCCTGAACGAAACGATCTCCACATCACAGCACCTAGACCACTGAACCAATCTTAACGAACCTTGGCAGAATGGTTACTTGTTAGGTACTCTAGTTGCGGGCCGTTGTGTCAGATTTACCAAATCTTAATGGGAAAAAATATAGGCTTATTGTTTTTTAAATATGGTACTTTGGGGCGCTATCTTGTGAACCCCTGCACAGAATGGCTTCAAAGTTTGTGTGTGGGCCTTTTACAAAGCTGATGTGTCCTAATGAGTAGGTTAGCATGATGGGTTTTTCAAAGATATCTTTCAAACCAGATGTGACAGTGGGCATGTTGCTGTACTCTGTGACATGCGATCATCATCATATAATAAAAAGCCAAGTGTCCGTGTGTGTGTGTGTGTGTGTCTGAAGCACAAAACGGACCTTATAACTCCGCCGTTTTTTGACCGAATCGCTTCAAATTTGCTGTGAGCCCTAACGGGGCGATGGCAACGGCAACCGAGGCGGCCGTGTCATTTGCGTGGTTTGGCAAATGCGCGAAATGCGTATCCGCCGGCCTCTCGGCGCCCGTATCTCCGGTATTTCTGGACCGATTGCCTTCAAGTTTGGCAGGTACATGACCGGAGACGGTGACTATCGATGTGCCAAACCGGAAGCGAATCGATTCATAAACGCGCGCGATATACGCCGCTTCACCTTTTCACAAATAACTGCCGTTTCTGAACCGAATTGCTTAAAATTTGCTGTCAGGTTTGCTGTGGCCAGGGCAAAGCCTGGCAGCAAATTTTAAGAGAATCGGGAGAGAGCGTCACTCTCAGAGCAGCGCCAACGGGAAACGGGGCCTTGTAATGTCCTATAAAATTTGACTACAGCTACGTAGCATATTATATTATATTCACACAGTCACTGGTCCCCTCTCTGTAGTTGTCTGTCTGTTTCCTTTGCCAGTTTAGTCTATAAATCCTTGTCTTCTCATCCTTTTTGTCTTTAACCCTTTCGCAGCCAGCTATTTTTTTCAACCAAACATTTCCATTAAACTTACCTGGGTAGAGAAAAAAAAATGTCTGCAATATTGGGGATTCCTCTGTGACTTGTATGAAGTAAGGCCTCACAAAAGTAAGAAAATAGGGGCTTTGGATAAGACCCTGATTTGATGCCTTTTAGTGACATGGGTGTTAAATCATTGTGGTGCATAAATGCGACATTGGTGGTGAAAGGGTTAAAAGGTGTTATGCATTACTGTATACAATTACCGTAGCATAAGTTATGTGGAATTTGTTTTTACAGAAACTAGAAATGCCATGGCATGCGGATGAAGACTCACCAGATCAGCCCCCAGCTGTCTACAGCACAGAACAGCCCATGTCTGACAACACTTCACTGCTGTCTCTGGACTCAAAGCACCCGTGCTACCTTTGTCCTGCTGCCTTTGTGCTGGTCAGCAGTTTGGAACTCCACCTGGCGTCAGTTCATGGAGAGAAACTGCACGTGGTGTTACCTGGGTCCTCCATACCTGGCAGATGTGATGCTGGTCACTGTAGCAAGGAGGTAGATAGCCATGGCAAAACAACAACAACAAAGAAAGTTGATGACAGTGATGCTGGTGATAAAGACAGAAGGAAGTGGAAGAAACATCATGTGTGTGATATCTGCAGAATGCCTTTTCTTACTCCCAATGAACTGAAGAGACATAAACTAACTCACAGTGATCATAAGCCTTTTGTGTGTGATGTGTGCAATAAGAGTTTTACCCAGGCTGGTAACCTGAAAAAGCACAAGAGAGTCCACAAAGTGGAGAGGCCTTTCAAGTGTCCACATTGTGACAGTGCTTTTAAAGAGTCAAGTCATTTGCAGCATCACATCAAGTCAGTTCATGAAGGTGCCAGACCCCATGTCTGTGATGTCTGTGGGGCAGCTTTCTCTCTGACTGGCGACTTAAAAGTGCACAGGAGAGTTCACACAGGCGAAAAACCCTTTGTGTGTTCAGACTGTGGGAAAGGGTTTATCAATTCCAGTAACCTTAAAAAACATCGTCTGACCCACACAGGAGAAAAACCTCACGTGTGTTCAGACTGTGGGAAAGGTTTTGCCCAGTCCAGTCATCTTGCGAACCATCGTTTGACGCACACTGGACAAAAACCTCACAGCTGTCCTCACTGTCCTGCTGCTTTCAGGTATGCACAGGATTTGAAGAAACATGTTCAGAGAAAACATCAGTAACAATAAAAACTAACATGGTGTCTGTCTGTCGTTTCCGACAATGACTGCCAGATAGCAGAGGGAGCAGCTGCTGTTCCGGTGTGGCATTCTCAAAATGGATTTGTTCTCAACATGTCTGCGCATGTGTGAAATCGACCATGACGTACCATCAAATTTTATCTTTTTGTGCATTCAACACTAAATTGACCCTAAGCCTATCCCTAAACCTATCCCTAACTCTTCATACATGCGCAGACATGTTGAGAACAAATCCATTTTGAGAATGCCACACCGGCGGGCTGGGCCTAAAACAAATTATGTTGGGAAGCTTTACATGTACATCCCCACTTTCGGCCAAAGGGATTTGAGGATGAGAGTTGGCGTTTGGGGAAGGTCCCCAAAAGCCAACCAATCCCATTGGCTGCAGCACTAGAGCCAGTGCAAATGCATCCTAGTTAGAGAGTCATAGTCTTCCACCAAAGACTAAGCTGTACCATGATATTGCAAGATCAGTAACATAGTAAACTGCAATAACCACACTGCATACTGCATACAGTACCGTGATTTTCGGGTTATGGGTTATAAGGCGATATTTTTTTCTCCAATTTCGACCTATGCGCCTAATAAACGAGGGCGCCCTATTAGTGAACAAAATCGTGAGAAGAGAGGCAACGATTGCCATGCTCAGTACAGTCTACTGTGAGTCAGACATCGAAAGTGGTCACGAGTCGCCGATAAGACAAATACTCACGTTAAAATGCTTCAAAATCCCTATTATCGTCCGATATACCGTCCAACAGATGCCATAACCCTTCATTGGATGTAAAAAGCATCGTTGTAGAGTTTAAAATGCCATAATTGTATCAGTGTTTGCGAAGAATTGTCCAAACACAACAGGAAGCAGCTAGCTGATTATTGGAAAGGGGAGCCAACTCTTGTTTATGACAGCAGTAATGGCGGTCGGTAAGCGTTTACAGGATGTGTACGGGCTTCAAAGTTGGACTTTCTTTTGTGAGGTGCCTTATAAACGAGGGCGCCTTTTACTTTAATTTTTTCAGATTTTTCTTGAAAATTGCCCTTTTCACCTTATGCACAGCAGCGCCTAATAATTTTGTTAAAAATACGGTAGTTTGTAGAAATTGTGCTTTTGCAAGACCTGAAGCGAGCACAAAAACCTTTAACACTCTTTAGACGTAGCCACATTATATGGTGGTTCTTGTCTGTTACCCCTTCCCGACGTAACCACAGCATATGGTCTGCATGCGGAGACGTAGCAACCGTCTGTGGTGGTTTGAATTTGAAAAAAATCCTTGTTCTCTTTCTGTTCGGTCTAAGGGAAGCAACCCCTATAATATGTTTTATGGATGACTTAGCAAGGTTATCGTTGCTTCTTTGACTTCTTCTAAGTTGCCTACATGCTGGAATGCAGCATCTGGAAGCGTGATTTCCCAACCTTCTGCCACCGAAGAAATGTCTGCTAGGCGGAACCTTGGCTCGCATTTCTCTGCAAAAGAAGTGCTCGAAATTATTCTACAAAGCGGGTCAGACGATGAAGGGAGTGACAGAGAGGTGGAAAATCATGATGTAGATGATGAAAACTTTTTATTTGAGGATGCTGTCCAAAGTAGTGATTCTGAAGAGGAGTCTTTGCCTCCACCTCTGCCACCTCTCACTGCAGCAGATGATAGAGCAGCGCACATGGTTGCTGCATCTACCTCACACACAAATGATGATGGATCTGTGTTAGATTCAGAATCAGAAGATGAAAAGCCTGCTCCAAATTTATTAGTATAAAAAATACAAAAAAGTAAATGGAGTAATAAATCAAAATAAATAAATGTAAGAAGAGTAAAGTGAGAGGCTGGACTACAGGGTCGAGTTTCTCTAGATAACGGTCGCCGCGCGAATAACGCTCACGGCAAACGGGGCTTAAGAAACACTTTAGAAAGCGCTTGCGGAAGAATATTACAAGCTCTTGTCCGATTGGTCCAAAAAAATTATTATTTTAAGCAAACTTGAATGGACCAATCAACAACAAGAAACGTATTCACACCCGACTAGTTCTGGATAGTTTGCGGCTTGTCACCTTTCGACAGAGCAAAACGCCACGCGAACTATCGGCAAACGAAGGGTGTTTCTTAGACCGTTTTTGTCAATTTGAGCGAGCGCGACGAAACGTTAGCCCTTGTGAAACGGCTCCCTCTGTTATTGTTGTTGTGTAAGGAGAGTAAAGTGAGAGGTTGGAATACTGTGTTATTATTGTTGTTGTTGTGTAAGGAGAGTAAAGTGAGAGGTTGGAATACTGTGTTATTATTGTTGTTGTTGTGTAAGGAGAGTAATGTGAGAGGTTTGAATACTGTGTTATTATTGTTGTTGTTGTTGTGTAAGGAGAGTAAAGTGAGAGGTTGGAATACTGTGTTATTATTGTTGTTGTTGTGTAAGGAGAGTAAAGTGAGAGGTTTGAATACTGTGTTATTATTGTTGTTGTTGGAGAGTAAGGAGAGTAAAGTGAGAGTGAGAGGTTGGAATACTGTGTTATTATTGTTGTTGTTGTGTAAGGAGAGTAAAGTGAGAGGTTGGAATACTGTGTTATTATTGTTGTTGTGTAAGGAGAGTAAAGTGAGAGGTTTGAATACTGTGTTATTATTGTTGTTGTTGTGTAAGGAGAGTAAAGTGAGAGGTTTGAATACTGTGTTATTATTGTTGTTGTTAAGGAGAGTAAAGTGAGAGGTTTGAATACTGTGTTATTATTGTTGTTGTGTAAGGAGAGTAAAGTGAGAGGTTGGAATACTGTGTTATTATTGTTGTTGTTGTGTAAGGAGAGTAAAGTGAGAGGTTGGAATACTGTGTTATTATTGTTGTTGTTGTAAGGAGAGTAAAGTGAGAGTAATTAGTAAGGAGAGTAAAGTTGAATACTGTGTTATTATTGTTGTTGTGTAAGGAGAGTAAAGTGAGAGGTTGGAATACTGTGTTATTATTGTTGTTGTTGTGTAAGGAGAGTAAAGTGAGAGGTTGGAATACTTGTTGTTATTGTTGTTGTTGTGTAAGGAGAGTAAAGTGAGAGGTTGGAATACTGTGTTGAGAGGTTTATTGTTGTTGTTGTGTAAGGAGAGTAAAGTGAGAGGTTGGAATACTGTGTTGTTATTATTGTTGTTGTGTAAGGAGAGTAAAGTGAGAGGTTGAATACTGTGTTGTTATTGTTGTTGTTGTAAAGTGAGAGGTTGGAATACTGTGTTGTTATTGTTGTTGTGTAAGGAGAGTAAAGTGAGAGGTTGGAATACTGTGTTGTTATTGTTGTTGTGTAAGGAGAGTAAAGTGAGAGGTTGGAATACTTGTTGTTATTGTTGTTGTGTAAGGAGAGTAAAGTGAGAGGTTGGAATACTGTGTTATTATTGTTGTTTGTGTAAGGAGAGTAAAGTGAGAGGTTGGAATACTGTGTTATTATTGTTGTTGTTGTTGTTGTTATTATTGTTGTATGTAAGGAGAGTAAAGTGAGAGGTTGGAATACTGTGTTGTTATTGTTGTTGTTATGTAAGGAGAGTAATGTGAGAGGTTGGAATAGTGTATTATTATTGTTGTTATGAGGTTGGAATACTGTGTTATTATTATTGTTGTTGTTGTGTAAGGAGAGTAAAGTGAGAGGTTGGAATACTGTGTTATTATTGTTGTTATAAGGAGAGTGAATACTGTGTTATTATTATTGTTGTTATGTAAGGAGAGTAAAGTGAGAGGTTGGAATACTGTGTTATTAGTGTAAGGAGAGTAAAGTGAGAGGTTGGAATACTGTGTTATTATTGTTGTTGTTGTGTTAAGGAGAGTAAAGTGAGAGGTTGGAATACTGTGTTATTATTGTTGTTGTTGTGTAAGGAGAGTAAAGTGAGAGGTTGGAATACTGTGTTATTATTGTTGTTGTTGTTGTAAGGAGAGTAAAGTGAGAGAATAGTATTAAGTAAGGAGAGGTGAGAGGTTGGAATACTGTGTTATTATTGTTGTTGTTGTGTAAGGAGAGTAAAGTGAGAGGTTGGAATACTGTGTTATTAAGGAGAGTAAAGTGAGAGGTTGGAATACTGTTATTATTATTGTTGTTGTGTAAGGAGAGTAAAGTGAGAGGTTGGAATACTGTGTTATTATTGTTGTTGTTGTGTAAGGAGAGTAAAGTGAGAGGTTGGAATACTGTGTTATTATTGTTGTTGTTGTTAAGGAGAGTAAAGTGAGAGGTTGGAATACTGTGTTATTGTTGTTGTTGTGTAAGGAGAGTAAAGTGAGAGGTTGGAATACTGTGTTGTTATTGTTGTGTAAGGAGAGTAAAGTGAGAGGTTGGAATACTGTGTTGTTATTGTTGTTGTGTAAGGAGAGTAAAGTGAGAGGTTGGAATACTGTGTTATTGTTGTTGTTGTGTAAGGAGAGTAAAGTGAGAGGTTGGAATACTGTGTTATTATTGTTGTTGTTGTGTAAGGAGAGTAAAGTGAGAGGTTGGAATACTGTGTTATTATTGTTGTTGTTGTGTAAGGAGAGTAAAGTGAGAGGTTGGAATACTGTGTTATTATTGTTGTTGTTGTGTAAGGAGAGTAAAGTGAGAGGTTGGAATACTGTGTTATTATTGTTGTTGTTGTGTAAGGAGAGTAAAGTGAGAGGTTGGAATACTGTGTTATTATTGTTGTTGTTGTGTAAGGAGAGTAAAGTGAGAGGTTGGAATACTGTGTTATTATTGTTGTTGTTGTGTAAGGAGAGTAAAGTGAGAGGTTGGAATACTGTGTTATTGTTGTTGTTGTGTAAGGAGAGTAAAGTGAGAGGTTGGAATACTGTGTTATTATTGTTGTTGTTGTGTAAGGAGAGTAAAGTGAGAGGTTGGAATACTGTGTTATTATTGTTGTTGTTGTGTAAGGAGAGTAAAGTGAGAGGTTGGAATACTGTGTTATTATTGTTGTTGTTGTGTAAGGAGAGTAAAGTGAGAGGTTGGAATACTGTGTTATTATTGTTGTTGTTGTGTAAGGAGAGTAAAGTGAGAGGTTGGAATACTGTTGTTATTGTTGTTGTTGTGTAAGGAGAGTAAAGTGAGAGGTTGGAATACTGTGTTATTATTGTTGTTGTTGTGTAAGGAGAGTAAAGTGAGAGGTTGGAATACTGTGTTATTATTGTTGTTGTTGTGTAAGGAGAGTAAAGTGAGAGGTTGGAATACTGTGTTATTATTGTTGTTGTTGTGTAAGGAGAGTAAAGTGAGAGGTTGGAATACTGTGTTATTATTGTTGTTGTTGTGTAAGGAGAGTAAAGTGAGAGGTTGGAATACTGTGTTATTATTGTTGTTGTTGTGTAAGGAGAGTAAAGTGAGAGGTTGGAATACTGTGTTATTATTGTTGTTGTTGTGTAAGGAGAGTAAAGTGAGAGGTTGGAATACTGTGTTGTTGTTGTTGTTGTGTAAGGAGAGTAAAGTGAGAGGTTGGAATACTGTGTTATTATTGTTGTTGTTGTGTAAGGAGAGTAAAGTGAGAGGTTGGAATACTGTGTTATTATTGTTGTTGTTGTGTAAGGAGAGTAAAGTGAGAGGTTGGAATACTGTGTTATTATTGTTGTTGTTGTGTAAGGAGAGTAAAGTGAGAGGTTGGAATACTGTGTTATTATTGTTGTTGTTGTAAGGAGAGTAAAGTGAGAGGTTGGAATACTGTGTTATTATTGTTGTTGTTGTGTAAGGAGAGTAAAGTGAGAGGTTGGAATACTGTGTTATTATTGTTGTTGTTGTGTAAGGAGAGTAAAGTGAGAGGTTGGAATACTGTGTTATTATTGTTGTTGTTGTGTAAGGAGAGTAAAGTGAGAGGTTGGAATACTGTGTTATTATTGTTGTTGTTGTGTAAGGAGAGTAAAGTGAGAGGTTGGAATACTGTGTTATTATTGTTGTTGTTGTGTAAGGAGAGTAAAGTGAGAGGTTGGAATACTGTGTTATTATTGTTGTTGTTGTGTAAGGAGAGTAAAGTGAGAGGTTGGAATACTGTGTTATTATTGTTGTTGTTGTGTAAGGAGAGTAAAGTGAGAGGTTGGAATACTGTGTTATTATTGTTGTTGTTGTGTAAGGAGAGTAAAGTGAGAGGTTGGAATACTGTGTTATTATTGTTGTTGTTGTGTAAGGAGAGTAAAGTGAGAGGTTGGAATACTGTGTTATTATTGTTGTTGTTGTGTAAGGAGAGTAAAGTGAGAGGTTGGAATACTGTGTTATTATTGTTGTTGTTGTGTAAGGAGAGTAAAGTGAGAGGTTGGAATACTGTGTTATTATTGTTGTTGTTGTGTAAGGAGAGTAAAGTGAGAGGTTGGAATACTGTGTTATTATTGTTGTTGTTGTGTAAGGAGAGTAAAGTGAGAGGTTGGAATACTGTGTTATTATTGTTGTTGTTGTGTAAGGAGAGTAAAGTGAGAGGTTGGAATACTGTGTTATTATTGTTGTTGTGTGTAAGGAGAGTAAAGTGAGAGGTTGGAATACTGTGTTATTATTGTTGTTGTTGTTAAGGAGAGTAAAGTGAGAGGTTGGAATACTGTGTATTAGTTGTTGTTGTGTAAGGAGAGTAAAGTGAGAGGTTGGAATACTGTGTTATTATTGTTGTTGTTGTGTAAGGAGAGTAAAGTGAGAGGTTTGAATACTGTGTTATTATTGTTGTTGTTGTGTAAGGAGAGTAAAGTGAGAGGTTGGAATACTGTGTTATTATTGTTGTTGTTGTGTAAGGAGAGTAAAGTGAGAGGCTGGAAAGGAAAAAAAAAGAAAAAGGTTTAATCGCTGGCGGCTGCTTCCCCCGTGGGGATACCGGGGGGTCTTTTGTATAAATAGTTCCCCCACCTTCTGGCAGTTCTGTGCTTGTAACTTCCTCTAATCTGTCGCTCTTTAACTCTGCCCTTTCCCTTTGCTTACTGTCATCTTACTATCTTTCTGCCTTACCACCGGTCCATTCTCGAGCCTTTTTTTCACGAAACTCTTTCAAAAACATTTCCTCCTCTAGCTGAAGTCGGACTTGCTGGGCCTAATTCTTAGTTAGGCGCATAACGGCAGCATGACGCATCTGCGCTCATAATTGACAGGAAACTGTCTGAGCGATCGAAGAAGAAGAAGCTGGGCGCTGCTATGCGTCACTGGGGAAGTGGAGTGTCGGGATAGTGTAAAGAGAAAATGTACGTATAAACTGTGTAAAGCTCTAATGCGTGGACAGAATAACACTCTGTGTAAGAGATGGTGGAATCTTCTCTTTTCCTCTCTGTGTTGTTTTATTTGCTTGTTTCTTTAATTAATTGTTTACTTGTATATTTTCCTTTTCTTGTTCGCTACTTTGGAATGTTTAGTTCTTTATTTTTGTTTGTGGCTCAAGCCACAAACCTATAACTCACTTTGTCGGTCGGTCTGTCTGTCGGTCCAAAATTGTCGCACATTTTGACAAAATTGTCGCACTTCAAATCGAGGCTACACTTCAAATTGAGGCCGCTCTTTAAAATGATGTATTTTAAAAGTGTACAAAATAATAAACATACGCAATACAGACACTGCAACAGACACGACGAGTATGCGGTGCTTCTTTCGATGAGTATAAGTAGGATACATAGTTTTAAATGTTTTCCAAAAGATATAAAAAGTTACGAAATAGTGCAGAGATAACATTCTGGTTTACAGATTAAAATTATTGAAAAGCCAGGGGAGGTGACTCATGATTGGAGTGGTAAAAATAGACCGCGTGCCACAAACTATTGTGAATTCGCGCTTGTTTCTTTACATCATTTTTTATGGATGGCTTGTTGAAAAAAAAAGCATGTTTTTGCTTATACAATGTTCCCATCTGGAAATCAAATTTTGACTTGACTTGTTGCTTCTGTTGGGCGTGCATAGTTGTTTTTTGTTTTCGTTTTTCATTTGGGAGGGAGTTGTAGAAGGGAGGTAATGTTAATACTTACAAAGAAGGGCAATGTCTCAGAGAAGTAGGTCTTAAGTGGGAGGGAGCTTATAAGGGAGGTTCCACTGTACATGCATTCAATTTGAGTTGTTTTCTGACTGTCCATTCATGAACAGAATTATCAAACAAAAGAAATACACATTTGATTATGAAATATCGTTGGTGAAATTCAAAAACCTCGTATCTCAATTTTGGTAGTTTTGAGAAAAATAAAATAAAAAAATGTTTTAAAAATGAACCGCGTTGACCACGATTGATTAACTATGATGAATATGTTGTTCAAGACATTGCGAGTTTAGTCCTGCATTTTGTTAAAATAACTTGAATTTTTTTTTTTTAGACTGGAAAAGAACGAAGATACGAGGTTTTTGTCCTTAACTAGATCTGAATTTGGGACTTACGAGTTTTTCGTCTATATTCACCACCTCATTTACCCCAGATAGAAAGTCGTTACAGATACGAGCTTTTGGTGGAAGGTGGCGGGGGGAAAATTAGAAAGCTGACTATGTATCTAACTAAAAAATAAAATAAAAATCGAGATACGAGGTTTTTGAATTTCACTGATGATATTGTGGAGGGGTAAGGTTTCATACCTGCCAAACAAGGTTCCCTTAAAGACCCACTAAGTCTTATCTGCAATATTGGGGATTTCTCTGTCATGGTTCCCAGGGCTTTCAGCTATCCCCAAGTAAGGACCTTGTAAGGACCTGTAGGCCTAAGGATAATGTCCATCTTTTAGCCAACGATCTTGAAAGGAACACTTTCCCAGCATTGTGAGCAATGCCTAAGCAGAGAGAAAAACTATGGCTGACACAGATATACATGTTTTCTCGCAAAACGACACCAGGATAAAGAACGAGATTTCAGTCCAATTTCCCTTGACAACTCGCGGTGCATTGTTCGTCTGCTAAGCGGTCAGTTGAAACGGGAAGGTGGGGGAGGGGGGTAAGATGGAGTAGGTGCTGAGCGATGTTTCTCAAGTGTAAAAGTGCTGCTTCTGCGATCTATTTTGAGTATGGTCTTGCTGCTCAGGGCAGTTTTTGGCAGCTGTCAGGACTTATAAGGACCTTGAAGTGAATGTAAGCACTTGTCAGGCCTTACTTGGAGATTTCAATTGGTCAAGACTTATAAGAACTGGTAAGGCCCCTATGAACCCTGTCTGTGACATGTCTAAATATAAAGTCCCAAATTGAGAACACTAGGTCATTGGATAAAGGACCCTGATTTTAAGGCTCTGAATGACATGGGTGATAAATCATGGTGGTGCAAAAATGCGACATTGGCGGTGAAAGCGTTAATAATAATAATAATGCGTATTTTTAAAGCGCCTATTCTCAGTAAGGGCTCTAAGCGCTTTACAAAACATATTTACATTGATTAAAAAGAAAACATTACACAATCATAAATATTAAGCAAGAAAACAAAGAACTAACGCGAAGTAGCCTTGCACACCCACACAACACACCACCACACACACGCGCACACGCGATTGCACAGACAGACAGACGCAGGAACATACACGCACAGACACACCCACCCAGACGTCTGAATATACACACGCGCGCGCGCCCGCACAGACAAAAACAAACCTAGAGCGCATGCATCCATGCACAAAAGCAAAACCTTTCTTCACACAGACATTACTGGGAAGATCAAAAGAGTTCCCCAACATTTAAATTGCATCAATCATTCTATTTGTTTCCTTGTTGTTATTGTGTTGTTGAGATTGGTCCATGCCGATCTCTGGATATGAGTGGGGGATGGTAGAGGCTGATTGTTTAGGTTTTAAATCATCTTTTCCCCGTGGGGATACCGGGGGTCTTTCGTAAAAAATTAGTTCCCCCCCCCCCCCCTTTCTGGAAGTTCTGTGCTTGTAACTTCCTCTAATCTGCCACTCTCTTTGACTCTGCCTTTTCCCTTTGCTTTCTGTCGTCTACTACCTTTCTGACTTATTGGTCCATTCTTCTGCCTTTTTTCCAAAAAATCTTCCAAATGATTTTCTCCTTTGAGCTCCTCCGAAATCGGAATGTGTCGGTTGTACACAGCGGGGAGACCAGTGAAAACTGGACACATAGTACCTTACCCATTATGGCCATATGGTCTGGGAACGCAGAAAAAGAAGACATCATCTTTGTTTATGAAAGGCCTTGAGAACCAGATTTATAATTTAGATATGCAATTATCATTGTTGATGTTTTATAAGCCGCAAGGCTTGAAGGCTGAAGCCTGTCTCTATCTACCTACCTACCATGAACTGATATTGTTCATGAACTAGAGTACTACTTCTTCTTCTTCGATCGCTCAGACAGTTTCCTGTCAGTTATGGGTGCAGATGCATCATGCTGCCGTTATGCGCCTAACTACGAAATGTTTAGGCCCAGCAAGTCCGACTTTGGCTGGAGGAAATATTTTTGAAAGTGTTTTGTGAAAAAAGGCAGGAGAATGGACCACCGGTAAGTAATGCAGATAGTAGATGACAGTAAGCAAAGGGAAAAGGCAGAGTCAAAAGAGTACAAGTACAGAACTTCCAGAAGGTGGGGGAACTATTTATACAAAAGACCCCCCGGTATCCCCACGGGGGAGAACTAGAGTACTAACATGTCTGCGTGTTGGTTGGGTCCGTGCGTAACACCCCCCCCCCCCCCTTCAAATCATAGAGATTATATAGAAATTATGTCATGTTTGCGCCATTTTTTCCAATGCCTTAAGGGGTACGCAACCCCCCTCAGTACTCTAGTTTGAAACAAAAATAAACCAGCTGAACTTTTAATTTGGCTTCTTGTGTTTCACTGAGTGAATGCTCCAGTTTTGTGTTGCCCCTGTCTTTCGTACTAACCTGTAGTTGTGTGCTTGTCAGTCGTGTACGACTATCACCACCAGATAGTAGTAAAAGAGGCAACTAACTGCCATTTTGGAAAGCTGCTGCAACAGAATTTGTTTATGGTGGAAGCGCATTGCCCAGGGTACATCCCCACTATCTTGGCAGTGAGGACTCACTGATGACAATTGGGATTGTACCCAAAGGCTAACTAATTCCCAAGGCTGCAGCACTAAGTGTAATGCCACCTGTCTTGAAAGTCGTAGTCATTCACAAAAGACAAAGCTGTAGACAAAGGTGAACATCAAAGGACAAACACAGACTGTGACTCACACTGCAGGCCAGTTGGTTAGGTTTTGGTTGGTTTATTGAGGTTACTTAAGGTGGAACACTGCGTAATCGGAGGGGAATTTTTGTTTCTCAGGAACTAATAAAGATATCTTAATGAAATTGTGCACACTTATTCAGTACATAGTCCTGCCTATTTCCACCAAATTTGAAGTCTCTATGTGAAGGGGTTATGAAAATATGGTAACCAACCAAACAAATTTCACATGAAATCTTGGCCCCTTACCAGCGCTGGATTGAAGTGCTGCATGGTGATGCTGATCATTTCTCCACTTTGCCAAGACACCAAAGGGTGCAACTAACAATGCTTGAGTCATTTACTCGTGTTCTTCATCATATTTATTACCCTGACAGGATTCTGTAATTTTCACCATTGTTTGACAAGATGAAGAACACAAGTAAATGACTCAAGCATCCTAATTGAGCGTTAATTGCAACCTTTGATGTCTTGGCAAAGTGGAGAAATGATCAGCATCACCATGCAGCACTTCAATCCAGCGCTGGTAAGGGGCCAAGATTTCATGCGAAATTGTTTTAGTTGGTTACCATATTTTCATAACCCCTTCACATAGACTTCAAATTTGGTGGGAATAGGCAGGACTATGTACTGAATAAGTGTGCAAAATTTCATTAAGATATCTTTATTAGTTCCTGAGAAACAAAAATAAACAAAAAATGCCTTAAAATTGCGCAGTGTGCCACCTTAAGAGTTTAAGATTGAAAAAAATAAAGGGTAAAGTAAAAGATACCTTGGAGCTGAGGACTTCGACGTTTCGCACCCTAGGCACTTACTCATGAAGTGAAGTGCAGTGGAACCTCCCTTATAAGACCTCCCATTTTAAGACTCCCTCCCTTATAAGACCTACTTCTCTGAGACATTGCCCTTCTTTGTGAGTATTAAAATTACCTCCCTTATAAGACCCCTCCCTTATAAGACCCCTCCCTTATAAGACCCCTCCCTTATAAGACCCCTCCCTTATAAGACCCCTCCCTTATAAGACCTCATTTTGGATGACTTTTGAATGTCTTATAAGGGAGGTTCCACTGTAGTACAAAAAGTTGACAGGTAGGATTTGTTTCTTGTGAACACAGTTCAGTCCAAAGGGCAGTGGAAGGGAAGTGGTGGAAGTAGTGGGCAGGAGCACCGGTTCCCTTCCACTGCCCTTTAACCCTTCCGCCACCAGCCATTCTTCATTTTCCATTAAACGCAATTGGGTAGAGGAAAAATTGTAGTTGCAGTATTGGAAGTTCTTCTGTAACATGTATAACATTAGGTCCTAAAATTAAGAGATAGGGTCTTTGGATAACAGGTCCTGATTTGATGCCTTTTAGTGACATGGGAGTTAATTTAAAACCCTTTCATCACCACTGTCGCCTCTTGGCACCACAATGATTTAACACCCATGTCACCAAAAGGCTTCAAATTAGGGTCTGTTATTCAATGACCTTATTTTCTTAATTTTTGGAGGTAAGGATAGGTCCTATTTTATGCATGTTACAGAGGAATCCCCGATATTATTTCCCTATTTCATAGGGAAGTCCCGGGGGTAGATATATCTTCCTCCGGTAGGTCACTTAAACTTTTTTGTAAATTCTCTTTATTCTACCAACTCCTGTAAATAAAAGAACATATATGTACATAAACACTTTTAAAATAGATAAGGGCCAATATTGGTTTTTTATTATTAAAACAGAAGTATGATCTTCTTTTAACATTTGTAGCCCTGAAATTTTAATCCCGGGGGGAGTCTAAGGTTTCGGTTGGGTCACATAAGGTCAAAACAACAAAAGAAATTTTATTATAACAAAAATTTTAAATTCTAATTAAATTTTAACAATGTGTTACCAGACTATCCTTTAAATATCCTTAAAAACCTCGTCAGAGTAAATTCTAGCGGCTTGCGCTTCTAAAAGAGAATCTCCCCAAACATTTTTTCAATGTTTGTCCATGTCCTTGTAACGTCTCTATTTTTGTTTTGTCCCCTAAACTAACTTGAGTATAAATGTCTCATATGTGCCCTTATGGGTCGAGAAGACGTAAAACACCAAAGTTTCTTCAATCCCCGATATTGCAGACAGAATCTTTTCTCTACCCGGGTAAATTTAGAGGTAAATTTTGTCTGAAGAGTGGCTGGCGTTGAAAGGGTTAAACCACTGTGGTGCATAAATACGACATTGGTGGTGAAAGGGTTAATAAGCCCTAAGCGCTTACAATAATAAATTAATAAACCATCAACTTTAGCAATAGAAACAAATGAACGTCAAAAATGTTACACACACTAAACACAGACAGACAAACATACGCTCACGCACACACAACACGCACATACACAAACACAGGAGCATGGAAGGGACAAAGTACTATGAAAATCCCCAACTCTTATACAAGATTTTGATCAATGTGCTTTGAATACACTATAGATATGTACTATATGTACTGCTTCGACATAGAACTTCCAGAAAGTGGGGGAACTATTTATACCCCCGGTATATACCCCCAGGGGACCACAATGATGACTCTGTAAATTTTGAATAGTTCCCCCACTTTCTGGAAGTTCTATGTCGAAGCAGTACATATAGTACATATCTATAGTGTTAAAAACTCGGGACTTTACTCGTGTTGCACTGCCTCCGGGCATTGCAGCCAGTATTGTTCCCACCATCTTTGTATTTACAAATGTCCCATATGTGTCTATGACCGAGAGGACGTAAAACACCATTTTTCATTCATGGAAGTTCTATGCTTGAAGCTTCCTCTAATCTGTCACTCTCTTCGACTCTGCCTTTTCCCCTTTGCTTACTGTCATCTACTATCTTTCTACCTTACCAGTCTATTCTCCTGCTTTTTTTTCACGAAACACTTTCAAAAACATTTCCTCCAGCCGAAGTCGGACATGCTGGGCCCAACTATTTATTAATTAGGTGAACAACGTCAGCATGACGCATCTCCGCTCATAATTGACAGGAAACCGTCTGAGTGATCGAAGAAGAAGAAGAAGAAGAATTGAGATCATGGAGGTGTAGACCCACGCTGACTGCAGGCACAATCGTGACCGATGAGGTCAATGTGTGACAAGCAAACCTCATTGCAGTGATTGCACATGAAGGTTTGTTGTGGTAGCATCACCACCATTCTTCCTTCTGCTCCTTTTTTATCTTCTACGGTTGGTACGCAAGCAATTTTCAAAGGAGACGGCTTCTCCGACTGTATACCAGGAAGCATTGACTATTTTCTTAATTTTGGGAGGTAAGGATAGGCCTAATGTTATATATGTTACAGAGGAATATTTTATTTTCTCTACCCAGTTAAGTTTAATGGTATTTTTGGGCTGAAAAATGGCTGGCGGTGAAAGGGTTAAGGTTTGTAGAGAAAACCTATGCTTTAAATTAAACGAAAGTCTTGTATTATTATGACACATTTTGCAAAGTGTTATATGTTTCTTGGAGCTCGCACAGCGTGTAACTGCAGTTGACAACGTTACTGATGTTTCGACAGCATATGTCTCTTCAGATGGTCTGACCGTCTGAAAGCTGCAGGACAGCGAGGACAGCTGTGAGATTTCTGCCCAGAATGAGTCAGACGATGTTTTCTAAGAGTACTGATGACAGCAAAACCTTTCCCACAGTCTGAACACACATGGGGTTTTTCACCAGTGTGAATTCTCTTATGGTTTGCTAAATCATGGGTCTGAGAGAAAGCTGCCCCACAGACACCACAGACATGAGGTCTGGCACCTTCATGAACTGACTTTATGTGGTCCTGTAAATTACCTGACCTATTAAAATCCTTATCACAGTGTGGACACTTGAAAGGCCTCTCCCCTGTGTGAACTCTTTTATGTTTTCTCAAATCACCAGCCTGAGTAAAACTCGAGCTGCACATATCACATACAAACGGCTTTTGACCACTATGTGTCATCTTGTGTATCTTCAAATGAGAAGCCTGTGTAAAACTCTTACTGCACACATCACACACAAAAGCCTTAACACCACTATGAATCAATTTATGTGTCTTTAATTTGCTGGGTGTAGGGAAAGATTTGTTGCAGATATCACACACATACTGTCTCCTGTTCACTCCATCTTTATCCCCAGTATCACTGTCATCAACTTTATGTGTGGTTGTTTCTCTGTTGCTATGGCTGTCTGCCTCCTTATCTATGTCTGTGTTGCTACAGTTACCAGCATCACATCTGTCAGGTGTGGAGGACCCAGGTAACACCATGTGCAGTTTCTCTCCATGAACTGACGCCAGGTGGAGTTCCAAACTGCTGACCAGCACAAAGGCAGCAGAACAAAGGTAGCACAGGTGATACTCATGACTTGTGTTCAGAGACAGCAGTGAAGTGTTGTCAGACATGGGCTGTGTTGTGCTGTAGACAGCTGAGGGCTGATCTGGTGAGTCTTCCTCCATGGACCATGCTGGTTCCAGCTTCTGCGAAAACAAACATTCCACTTTCACAAAGAAAGAGTTCTCATTTACATGTCATTAACTAATTTTATGTTGATTTATAGACATTGGTAGAGGGTTCACAAATTAATCCCAATCGTAATCAACTTTGGTGGAGGGGAGGTAACTAGAAAGAGGGTATTCACCCTTTGTTCAATTTCGTAATCCCAAGCCATCTAATTTATGCTCCTAGATAAACTTCTACTACAGTAATACCTCTCTTATAAGAAAAATCACCCAATCTGAGGTCTTATAGGGGAGGGGTCTTATAACGGAGGTAATTTTAATACTTACAAAGGGCAATGTCACAGAGAAGTAGGTCTTATATGGGAGGGAGTCTTATAATGGGAGGTATTATAAGGGAGGTTCCACTGTATTTTTAAAACGAACTGAACTATTGTCCAGTTTAGTTTGTTTTTGTTTTGTTTGTGTGTGTGTCTGTCTGTCTCTGTGTGTATGTGTGTGTGTGTGTGCTTTTTTCTGGGGGAGGGGGGGGGGGGCGGGCATCTTTTACATTTCAAGCAAGGATTTATACATAGAACTTTTGCGCAAATATTTTAAAGTTCTACTTACAACACAAGCAGCATTGCAAAATTCTGTTATCAAATATAAAGAGTTACTGACCACAGCAAAATCAACAGCTGAGTCTGCTGAATATTTCTTGACATGGTCCGTCTCTTCTGTGGACAGTCTCCCATGTGGCAAGGACATCTGTAATGACAGAAAGGAAGAAAAAAATAAAGGGAGGAAGAGAGGGATGGAAATAATCTGAAGGAAAGAAGATAAAAAAAAGAAGGAAACATAATAGAGTGGAGTGCAACTAAAACATAATCTTACTACACACAAAAAGTAAGAAAGAAGGAAGAAAGAAACAAACAAAGAAGGAAAGAAAAAAAAGTTTAATAACAAAAATAAAAAGAATGAAAGAAAATAGTTTTCAGTGCAACACATTCTGACCAAAGTCTTGTGTACCAAGTCACACACATTAGCTTCCAGTAAATCTTGTACTGGTGCAACAACATGTCATTTGATTACATTGAAGCCAGAAGCGTGTCATCTAAACTGAAACTGTGAAAGTACAGATTTCTTAACTCTTGTTACAAAAGTACAGATTTCTTAACTCTTGTTACAAAAGTACAGATTTCTTAACTCTTGTTACCCATGTACACAGTTTAAAGATAAAGCTGGTTTATGCTGCTGCCAACTAAACAAGCACTGAGTTTTTTATTTTTAAAAAAACATTACCCCCCTCCCTCTCTCTCTCCTTCCCCTTGCCAACTTCTACTCACGACTTTAAAACAGAAGAGAAGACTTCCAGAGAATCCCACTTACTTGTCTGTCACTGCTCTCAGTCCACTCAGGGAATGGCAGAGGCTCTCCATGAACTGACGCCAGGTGGAGTTCCAAACTGCTGACCAGCACAAAGGCAGCAGAACAATGCTGACACACACGACCTCTTTTCAGAGACAGCAGTGACCCAGAAGCGTAGTCAGACATGGGCTGTGCTGTGCTGTAGACAGCTGAGGGCTGATCTGGTGAGTCTCCATCCATGCACCATGCTGGTTCCAGCTTCTAATAACAAACGCAACATTTTTAATACAAAAATTTGCTATAACGATATAGCAGACAACTATACATAAAGAGAGAGAAAGAGAGAGAGAGAGAGAGAGAGAGAGAGAGAGAGAGAGAGAGAGAGAGAGAGAGAGAGAGAGAGAACACTGAACAACTTTATTTAACAAGGATGAAGATGAAGAGAGAGAGAGAGAGAGAGAGAGAGAGAGAGAGAGAGAGAGAGAGAGAGAGAGAGAGAGAGAGAGAGAGAGATGCCCACACAAGCAATCACAGAGTAATTGTACTGACCACCACAACACCACTGTCCATCCAAGGTGTACAGTCTCCTTCTAATGTATGACCTCTTCTTTAACTCCATCCATTGTGTCTGCAGTTCAGGTTTCTTGTACTGGTCTGTAACAATGCAGTACAGAAACTGTTAGGTAGGTAGGTAAGTAGTTGAGGGACTAGTTGTATTGTGGATGTAGAATTACATTGTGGGACTAGCGGTATGTGGCATGCTTTTAGAACTTCAATGTGGCAAGAGAAGACTAGAATTTAGCTCTAGATAGCTGCCTAGTGGTGTAAAACCATCGGGAAAGAGAAAGATATGTACCGCGAAAACTGGTTCTGGATCTGGTTGGTGTACATTGAAAGGAGCCTATTGGCCACTGCAACTAGGGTTATTAACGCCCTTGGCAGTGAGAGTGAATCCCTTGTTGGTCAGTACTAAAAAGGACAGTCACTCTTGCGAAAGGCAGCCATTTAGTGGCCTCAAATAGGGTTACTAGTGAGTTATTCCCTTGTTTGGTCAGTACTCAAGCATCTATCAAGGGCATTGACTCTAGCAAAACATGGTTGTTGCAGTGTCCAATAAAGGCCATAAACTCAACAGAATCGGGAGAGCGCACTGAGTTTTATTTTTGATTTTTGTTTATTGTCAGGATCTTCTTGACAGCTTAAAAAAAGAAGAAGTGAATCATAGGCCTTTATTTCGCAGTATCTGAGCTGGACCACTCCAGCTAGCATAGCACTCAACTGGGGACAAGCCCCGACCGGCACAGCTCCGGCCCTACATTTCTTTATCTTCTTGATCTTGATGGAGTACGTTGGCAGGATCCAATTATGGATGTACACACCAACGGTGAAAAAACTGGGGAGAGCACTATTACCTAACAAAAAACTAAACCTAAAAATAATAAAATTATATGGTGGGGCTGGGTGTGTCACTGTGTGTGTGCTCATTTGTGATTTGATAAGAGGTGACCTCATTCAAATGTACAAAAATTTTCACAACTTAGATTATATCAGTTTTGAGTCTCTCTTCTCACCATCCTTGTCTAACACAACTCTTCTTCTTCTTCTTCGCCTTAGGCAGCCAACTTCATCAGGTTGAAGATTCTGCTCCACTTTGGGGGGTAGTAAGAAAATAAGAAATTAGAAAGCTGAGGAGATATAATGGAAAGCAAAGGAAACATAAAATAAACCTAGTGTGGATCTGGAGGAGAAAATACAATTTTAAAAATAGGACTGTAGCATTTATTTCGTAGTATCTGGGCAAGACCAATCCGGCTACTGTAGCGACCCCTGGGGTTCCTGCCCTTCATTTACCACTACTTTGATCTATGGCCCCTAATTCCCTGGTTTTAGTTACAGTTGAGGTGTTTGTGGAGGCCTCTTTAAGTCTTTTGAATGCCTCCAATAACTGAGAGGAGACAACTCGCCAACTGGCAACTGCTTCTGGGAGGCAGTTCCACTGTGGGAAACCAAGGTGAAACAAGTACAAGTTCAACGGTATGACACTAACAAACGTAAGCATTTAAGATATGAAATTCTGCGAGTCAAATCTACTTTATGCTAAATTATTGAGTCGCAAAGCTGTAGACTACATTCAGTTCTGTAGAGGAACAATTTACACACCTTTGCCTTTCTTTCTTTTCCTAGTTTCCTGGGAAGGGAGTTAACTTCCTTGGGGTGTACTGATGTCACTTCCGGTTGTTCCAGAAGCCGAATCAGTGAATGCACAGATCGTTTTCTCCAACCATGTTTCGTTAATCCTGTAGGCCTAAGCATTATTGTCTTTATTATATACTTGGGGAAAACTGTTGGTAATGTTCTGTTTCTAGATTCTGAGAAGAACTTCAATTTGCAAGATGTCCACAATAGCACAGCATAAACTAGCATAAGAACCTCCTCCACCAGACCCCCAACCAGATGTAAACAACACCCTTCCACCCCCTTCCCCCAATCCCCACCACTCACCCCATTTTCCTCCACCCCCACCCCATCGACAGAGCAACAAGATAATGCCTGAAGGAGGAAGACAGAAAAAGACCAAGAGAAAAAAGAATGGGGAATGAAAGATCAAGAAAGGAAAACAAGAGGAAGGAAGAATCAAGAAGAAAGAAAGATCAGGAACAAGAAGGAAAGATCAAGAACAAAAAGGAAAATAATAAGAATAAAAAGATAGTAAGATTAGGGAATATGTGCTCTCCCCTAGTTTTTCGTCGATAAATTGCCACAAAAGTGGCCCTTTCGACTATGATACAGAAACAGAATAAACTATCAAAAATACACTGAGTGACTATGCTAACTACTGAGGTGAGTATACCCCAATATTGGCAATAGCCTATTGAATAGGCCCTAGCTTGATTTAATAATATAGTGATAGTCATTATATATAAACTCATAGTTTGTCCTTGGCTCTAATACATGGCATGCATATTTAGACTAGAGTCTCTTTGTATAGTTAGGCCTTATGAAATGACTACTCAGGCATTAGTGTTTCACTGTTCTTTAATCATTTATCTTATGTTCACTCATGAATGCCTAATAAATGAGTATACATGTTTAGTTTTGAAATTGTAATGGGTCAACTGAATGCAGCGGGGAGACCAGTGAAAACTGAAAAACGGGCACATACCTACCTCACCCATTATGGCCCGGGAACGCTGAAGATGAAGAATTAAAGGTCAGGTCAGGGTAATTAAGACGACTAGGCCTTGCGGCCTCTCAAGCGTTTTTTGTTTTGTTTTTCTTTAAAAGAAAATTCAGTTGGCACAGCTGTGACGGTTTTGGTAGACTATTAGTCATACTAGTATTTTAATTTACTAAGGTTTAGGTCTTTGTCCAGGAGGTTTTTGAATTTGTTAGTATCAGGTGCAAGTTTTGTCTGAGCAGAAAGTGCGTTCCAATAGTTAGTCACTCTGTTACTGAAAAAGTGTCTCCTGATGTTAGTTCTACTATACTGTGTTAGTAATTTTAATTCATGGTTTCTAGTCTTTGAAAAATTTGAGATCTGGAACAAGCTTTTGTTAGTATTGTCAGGACCATTAAGAATTTTATATACATTGATTAGGTCACCACAAAGTCTTCTGTATTTCAAGGATGGTAAATCAAGTTTGTGTAGCCTTTCATTATACTCAAAATTTTAAAGACATTTTTTTAATTTAGTAGCTCTCCTCTGTACACGCTCATTTAAAACTGATTGCCATTTATATGGATTCCAAATTTGGTTCCCATACTCCAGATGTGGTCTAACCAAACTTTTATAAAGGTTAATGAACACATTATTATTTAGTCCTGTAAAAGTTCTCCTGATTAACCCTAACATTCTATTAGCTTTGTTTACAGCTGTTGTATATTTCTATCAAATTTCAATTTAGGATCAAATATAACTCCCAAGTCCTTTTCTTCTACACAAGTGTCTAATATATGTATCTGTGCCATGAGATATTTCATATTCTCTTAGTGGATTATTTAACCCCAAATGCATTACTTTACACTTATTTGCATTAAAATATAGTTTCCATTTTTCCGACCAGTGAATAAGTTTGCTTTTATCATTCTGCAAGTGCAACACATCTGATTTATCAGAAGAATTATAAATTTTAGTATCATCAGCGAACACTTTGCATACACTTTGTACTTGATCTGGCAAGTCATTGATCATCATCATATAGTAATTTGGCAAGTGTCCGTGTGTGTGTGTGTGTCTGAAACACAAAACGGACCTTATAACTCCGCCGTTTTTCGACCGAATCGCTTCAAATTTGCTGTGAGCCCTAACGGGGCGATGGCAACGGCAACCGAGGCGGCCGTGTCATTTGCGCGGTTTCGCAAATGCGCGAAACGCGCATCCGCTGGCCTCTCGGCGCCCGTATCTCCGGCGTTTCTGGGCCGATTGCCTTCGAATTTGGCAGGTACATGACCGGGGACGGTGACTATCGATGTGCCAAATCAGAAGCGAATCGATTCAGAAATGCTGGAGATATATGCCGCTTCACCTTTTCACGAGTAACTCCGCCGTTTCTTAGCCGATTCACTTCAAATTTGCTGTCAGGCTTGCTGTACTCGGAGCAAAGCCTGGCAGAAAATTTGAAGAGAATCGGGAGAGCGCGTCACTCTCAGAGCAGCGCCAACGGGAAACGGGTCCTTATAACTCCGCCGTTTCTTAACCGAATCGCTTCAAATTTGCTGTACTCAGCGTTACCAGTACTTGGCGTTACCGTTACTAGGCGTTGCCGTTACTAGGGAGAACGCATCACTCTCACAGCAGTGCCAATGGGAAACGGGGCCTTATAACTCCGCCGTTTCTTAACCGAATCGCTTCAAATTTGCTGTACTCAGCATTACCAGTACTTGGCGTTACCGTTACTAGGCGTTGCCGTTACTAGGGAGAGCGCATCACTCTCACAGCAGCGCCAATGGGAAACGGGGCCTTATAACTCCGCCGTTTCTTAACCGAATCGCTTCAAATTTGCTGTACTCAGCATTACCAGTACATGGCGTTACTAGGCGTTGCCATTACTAGGCATTACTGGTACTCGGCGTTGCGCTAGTAAAAATAATAAATAAAATTGGTCCTAAGATACTAAAATGTTAAAGAACAAATAAGTTCAATGTTCATATTGCATTGGTGTGTGTATGTGTGTGTGCACAGTTACAGGAAACTCACACCAGAGGTTGGATAGCATCAGTTCTATAAAACCACTAGATGCTGATGATCCACTGCCTTCTACAGTTCACACTTCACTCCATTTCTGAAGGAACAAATGAACAAACAAATAAAATTGTATTTATACAAAGTGAGGAGATAAGCATAACAAACATAGCACTCTCTCGCTCACTTCAAATGTTCATTGTGTGTTGTGTGATTTCAGACACTGTGATCCAATGGCGTCCCCTGATGAAGCAGAGATGTCAGAGGTCAAAATAGAAATTGACGTGGCAGAGGATCCTGGACTTCTGTGGAGTACATGGGATCAAAGTCCAGGTCAGTGGCACTTTGACTGTCTTCAACAGACATCATGGTGTAATGGGGAACAGTGTGTGTGCACTGTAGGACATCTACCAACTTTGACTGTCTTCAACAGACATCATGGTGTAATGGGGAACAGTGTGTGTGCACTGTAGGACATCTACCAACTTTGACTGTCTTCAACAGACATCATGGTGTAATGGGGAACAGTGTGTGTGCACTGTAGGACATCTACCAACTTTGACTGTCTTCAACAGACATCATGGTGTAATGGGGAACAGTGTGTGTGCACTGTAGGACATCTACCAACTTTGACTGTCTTCTACAGACATCATGGTGTAATGGGGAACAGTGTGTGTGCACTGTAGGACATCTACCAACTTTGACTGTCTTCAACAGACATCATGGTGTAATAAATATGAGTGAATTCATGGAAAGAATATTTGCCAAAGTGTGAAAACAGGCAGAAAGAGGTGTTTTGTTTACCATTAGTGCACTGTAGGACATCTACCAATTTTGACCGTCTTCAACAGACATCATGGAAATGGGGAACAGTGTGTGTGCACTGTAGGACATCTACCAACTTTGACTGTCTTCAACAGACATCATGGTGTAATGAATATGAGTGCATTCATGGAAAGAATATTTACCAAAGTGTGAAAACAGGCAGAAAGAGGAGTTCTGTTTACCATTAGTTTACCGTTCTGCCAACTCCCTTTCTTCATTTAAGTCTTTCCTCAAAACCACTCTCTTCAAATGGTAGCCTGCTCTTTTCTTTTGGAAAGTAATTTTTGTCCCTTCTGTGCACATGTGTTTGTGTGCAGTATGTGGTTTGTGCGGGGGTGGGGTTGTGTGGTGTGTGTGTGTGTGCGCACGTGTGTGTGTGTGTGTGTGTGTGTGTGTGTGCAAAGCAATTTTTGACATTCTCATATTTTCTACTGCTTTTTTTGCGTGGGTGGGTGGAGGATATTAATTTATCTGTTTATTATTGTAAGCGCTTAGCGCTTGTTTAAGAATAAACGCGTATAAATGCTCATTATTATTATTATTAGCTTTTGTTTGCGTTGATTGGTCCTGACATCGTCGAAAAGTTTCAACTAATTGTTTCTGATTCATGATTAATGTAACTGTGTGATATAATTAATAAATAATGATAATAAAAAATACTGGTGATGCAAGATAAAATCTAATGTGAAATGAAGAGAAATACAGACAAGATGATTTCAACTCAACTCAACTCAAACAACTTTATTATCTCTTAGAGAGAAATTTAGTGTGGTGATGTCTGCGATTGACACAGTTAAAACAAGACACATTATAATATACATAATTACATTAAAAACAAGATGTGCTTCTAAAGCATAGATGACAATACCATTAAATCAAAACACACATGATGATAATCATCACTTGAAAACAAAACAGCAGTGCTTAAAACAAAACGTGTTGCCAATATTATAAACATTTTAAAACAAAGTACCGAAAATATTACCGTTTAAGATAAATCACTTTAATTACATGTATATAATTTTAAATGCACAACACACACAAGGGACTTATTTATAACAAAGCACGCATACTTTATGTTTAAACAAAGTCATATATTATCATATTTACAAGATAACATATCCACATAATTCATATAAAAAAAAATAAAATAAAAATAAAAAAATGGATACGTGTGCACCTACTCAAACATATCCACACACAAACCAGCATAAATTTTAACAAATCCACAAAGAACAAACACATACACCCATGCCTACTGAAAGACACACACACCCACACGCGCACATTGACCGCGCACACATCCCCACCCCCACCCCCACACATACCGGTACACGCGCGGGAGCTAAGAGATTGATTTTTCATTTGTGATGAAAAATAAACATTTAATAATTGTCTGTTGCAGGTGTCCCATGTGACAGCACAGTAATAATAATAATAATAATAAAGAATATTTATATAGCGCGCATTCTGGGTGTACTACTCATGGCGCTTTACAAAAACTAAGAATCGCCCCACATACAAAATTACAGACATATCAAACATACTCAGACGCGCTCGCATACCCACCCTCACCCTCACGCTGTGACATATTCATAGACATAAAAACATGCATCTACGCATAACACACAAATGGGTCCACACACGCACGCGCATGCACGCATGTACACACACACACACACACACACGCTCCCCAATCCTATCCTCTCCATCCGCGCCCACACATTCACGCAGACCCTTAGCATTTCAATAAGTGATGCTGAGATTGCGAACATTATTGCTGAGAGAAGAAGTGTGTTTTCAGATTGGCCTCAGATACAGCCCATGTCTGACAACACTTCTGGGTCACTGCAGTTGCTGAAAAGAGGTCCTGTGTGTCAGTGTTGTTCTGCTGCCTTTGTGCTGGTCAGCAGTTTGGAACTCCACTTGGCATCAGTTCATGGAGAGAAACTGCCTTTCCCTGAGTGGACTGAGAGAAGTGACAGACAAGTAAGTGGATTCTCAGCTATTTCTGGGCTCTGTTATATTTCTTAAATTCATGAATAGAGAGGGAGGGTTGGGGTGGAAGGGGCATAGAGAGGGTACTATTGATTTGCCAGTGTGCGAGTTAGTTAACAAGATAATCAGCTTTGGTTTGAAACATTAATCTTTCACAGAGAAGATTTAGTTTTTAATATGTTTCATTGAATTTACATCATTTCCTCCTTCCTTCAACATTACTGACAAATTATTGCATTATAAAATTATGTCATTCTTTTGGCTTCATTACTAGTGGCATAATTACTGCACTATTACAAAATATCCTTTAAGTAAACTGTTCAGATTTGTACAACTAGAATATAATGCTGCTTTGAAAAGAATATGACCATTCTATACTGCTCACAAAAAGTAGAAGATACTGACTTTGCAATATCACCATGGGTTCGATAGCCAGACCATAAGTTTCATTTCATGTGGAAATGATAGTTCAGCATTTCTTGGCTGTAAAATTCAAGACAAAAATCAATTTTAAAATGTCACGTGACTGCCAGAGGCTATAAGTATCAGCGGGTATGTTATTCAAAACCACAAAACACCTTTACACAATTGTCAGATTGTTGGGCCACTGTTTTCTAAAATGCATTCAAGGCAATGCTTTCTCATGCTCTAGAACAGTCTCCTGAACATTTTCTGGAGGATTAATTTTGTTCCTGGCGTCCCTAGATCATCTTACGACCGTTACAATGGTGCAAGCTGAAACTAAAAAACGCCAGCGTTGGGCAGATTTTAACCTCCAAAATGACAATTCGCGTCTCCACTGAGCACATTGTGTGCAAGATCACCTTCACATCCACAAAACCCAGACCTTCCCACGGTCTACAAGGTCCCCTGACCATTTTCAATCAACTGCCTCGCTATACCTAGCTGGAAACCATGGTCGAAAACATTTTCAACTGTTTTATGACCATTTTTGTGACTTTAGGACATTGCACCCATTGATGTCCATCTAAAATGTCCATTTTAGTCTTCTATTTTAATTTATGTTCAAGGAATAACACACTTTTGTTCTCAAATTGAATACAGTGGAACCTCCCTTATAAGACCTCCCATTATGAGACTCCCTCCCACATAAGATTTATTTCTCTGAGACATTGCCCGTCTATGTACATATTAAATTTACCTCCCTTATAAGACCCCTCCCTCTTAAGACCTCATTTTGGATTATTTTTGGAGGTCGTATAAGGGAGGTTCCATTGTAGAACTTATAATTTTGTTATTGAACCCATGGTGATCTTACAAAACACAGTATCCCCTTCTTTTTGTGAGCAGTATATATGTATTTTGTCTTCATTTAAAAAGAAAATGTCATTGCAGATGTCCTTGCCACATGGGAGACTGTCCACAGAAGAGACGGACCTTGTCAGGAAATATTCTGCAGACTCAGCTGTTGATTTTGCTGTGGTGAGTAGTTCTTTATTTTTTAATAACAGAATTTTAGTTTGAATTTTATATTTGATTTTATCTTACATTTTTGTTTCCTTTTCAGCACCTACTATAACATGATATATGAATAAAATTAAAATAAATATATATATATAACAGAAGCTCTGTATGTTAGTCCTTGCTTTAACCCCTTCACTGCCAGAGGAAAACAGAGAAATTATCAATTGTCTTATATAATTTAAAAGAAAACTGTTAGACTCAATCTGAGAAAACGGTCTAGATATATATATATACAGTCGACCCCCTCACGAACGGCCCTCTGAATTGCGACCTCCCCTCTTTTACGACTGAAATATGAATGACGGATCGTTTTTCTTCTAAACTTGCCTCCTCATTTACGACTCCCCCTCTAACGCGTTTTGCGACCGTAAATCTTGTTGATTTTACGACCGATGCAACACATTCTGACAATTATCAGTCGCAAAAACGATGATATCTATCCTTCTTGGCCTCAGTTCGAGCCGACGCACAGCTGGGGTACCACTGTTGTTAGGTCAATCTCGGTAAAAACGAACCGTTCTCATGCCGAAATTGAAGAATTTAATCAGCGATATCACGATCTGACCACTAAATGTCACCACTTTTATGCACATGTGTCATCACTGAGCAGTTTATGATCAAAGTTTGAACTGAAACAGTCGCGATCGTGTCGATCTTTACGAACTCTGTGCACACGTAGGCCTAAATGCGAAGTCAACTCCCAAGTTGAAACTAGGTGATCGGTCACACTCCATAAGTTGGAACTCAGTGAATGGTCTCACTTTACAAAAAATAAGTTGAAAAGCAGCTCCTTTCCGTTATCAAACTGATAAATCGGCGTTAGTGCGTGCACTGAAACACTCACTGAATGCAAACAACACACAAAATCCGATAAATGAAAGCAGCTGGCACATTAGCGTTTGCCGTGATTTCGTATTTGCGGTATATGCGGCGCCATTTTGTCAGCCGAGTTGTATGCGCGGTAAAAGTTCCGTGTGTGCAAACTGTGGTTGAAAATGAACTGCCAGAGCGTAAAATGGCGAAAATTAGGTCTGTATTGTTGTTATGTGTAGTTTGTGTGTGAGTGCAACACGGGCCGCGAGCACACTTTCTGTTTTCGCCCGTTTTCGCTCGTTTTCGTATATTAGCTAGACCGCGATGTTTCATTCAAGAATGACGGAGAAAGCATGTTTTAGTTCTAGTGTATGCATGTGCTGTGCGTCATATACGGTGTAGTGAGTCACTGAGTGCATCATTTTGGTCACCCCTGATTTAAGACCCCCCTCTTTTACGACCGATTTTCCGCGATTTTTTGAAGGTCTTAAAAGAGGGGGTCGACTGTATATATTTCCTGACTTGTTTAAGCCAACAAACATCATTACAGGACTATGACATCAAAAGTTATGACATCATCAATGACATCACACACCACATAGTAAACAGGGACTGGGCAGAGAAGGGTTTAAATGTAAAAAATCAAACAAAAATTGAAAAACAGCTTGGATCATTGGTGGATTCATTTTAGTACCGATTCTGCAAGCTTTTAGCTGAGCAGTACAGAAGCTCATCTTGGGGCATGAATGGGATGGCTTGCAATCAGGCTTGTGAACCCTTTATCAAATTGTAGAGACCAGCATAAATGGGAACTCTTCTTTGTGAAAGGATTTTAAGACAGTTTTGGAATGTTTGTTTTCACAGAAGCAGGAACCAGCATGGTCCATGGAGGAAGACTCACCAGATCAGCCCTCAGCTGTCTACAGCACAGTACAGCCCATGTCTGACAACACTTCTGAGTCACTGCTGTCTCTGAAAAGAGGTCGTGTGTGTCAGCATTGTTCTGCTGCCTTTGTGCTGGTCAGCAGTTTGGAACTCCACCTGGCGTCAGTTCATGGAGAGAAACTGCACATGGTGTTACCTGGGTCCTCCACACCTGACAGATGTGATGCTGGTAACTGTAGCAATACATACATAAATAAGGAGGTAGATAGTCATGGCGACAGAAAAACACCAACAAAGAAAATTGATGACAGTCACTCTGGTGATAAGGATGGAAAGAAGCAGAATAGACAGCATGTGTGTGATACTTGTGAAAAGTCTTTCTCTGACTCCAGCAATCTGAAGAGACACAAACTGATTCATAGTGGTGTTAAACCTTTTGTATGTGATGTGTGCGGTAAGGGTTTTACTGATTCTGATAGCCTAACGAAACATAAGAGAATCCACACAGGGGAGAGGCCTTACAAGTGTCCACACTGTGACAGTGGCTTTACACAGTCAGGTTCTTTACAGCTCCACATAAAATCAGTTCATGAAGGTGCCAGACCCCATATCTGTGATGTCTGTGGGGCAGCTTTCTCTCACACTAGCCATTTAAGAGATCACAGGAGAATTCACACGGGTGAAAAACCTCATCAGTGTTCAGACTGTGGGAAAGGCTTCATCCAGTCGAGTCATCTAGCAAAACATCGTCTGACCCATACAGGAAATAAACCCCAAGTGTGTACAGACTGTGGGAGAGGGTTTACTAGTTCCTGTGACCTAAAAAGTCATCTTCTGACCCACACTAGACAAAAGTCCCATGTGTGTTCGGACTGTGGGAAAGGCTTTGCCCTGTCCAGTAATCTAGCAAAACATTGTCTGATCCATACAGGAAATAAACCCCACGTGTGTACAGACTGTGGGAGAGGGTTTACCAGTTCCAGTGACCTAAAACGACATCATCTGACCCACACTGGACAAAAGCCCCATGTGTGTTCAGACTGTGGGAAAGGCTTTTCCCGACCCAGTACTTTAGCAAAACATCGTCTGAACCATACTGGAAATAAACCCCACGTGTGTACAGACTGTGGGAGAGGATTTACCAGTTCCTATGACCTAAAAAGACATCGTCTGATCCACACTGGACAAAAGCCCCATGTGTGTTCAGACTGTGGGAAAGGCTTTGTCCATCCCAGTCATCTATCAAACCATCGTCTGACCCATACAGGAAATAAACCCCACGTGTGTACAGACTGTGGGAGAGGGTTTGCCAGTTCCAGTGACCTAAAAAGACATCGTCTGACCCACACTGGACAAAAGCCCCATGTGTGTTCAGACTGTGGGAAAGGCTTTGCCCTGTCCAGTAACCTAGCACAACATCGCCTGACCCACACTGGACAAAAGCCCCATGTGTGTTCAGACTGTGGGAAAGGCTTTGCCCTGTCCAATAATCTAGCAAAACATTGTCTGACCCATACAAGAAATAAACCCCACGTGTGTACAGACTGTGGGAGAGGGTTTGCCAGTTCCAGTGACCTAAAAAGACATCGTCTGACCCACACTGGACAAAAGCCCCATGTGTGTTCAGACTGTGGGAAAGGCTTTGCCCTGTCCGGTAATCTAGCAAAACATCGTCTGATTCACTCTGGAGTGAAATTTCACAGCTGTCCTCACTGTCCTGCTGCTTTTAAACGATCACAGCATTTGAAAGGACACATGCAGAGTGAACATCAGTAACTCTGTACAGTGCTGCAACACACATTGTGGTTCTCAAGAAACCTCAACCGTTTACAGAATTTGTGGTGATGTTACAAGACCTGAAATGGGCCCAAAACTCTTTCTGAGAAAACATGTTAATTGTGTAAAACGTTGATGCATGTTGAATTGATGGTTAACAGAATAATATTCATCTGCCAGAGATGTGGGGTTCTTCTCTTTCTCTCTCTCTCTGCTGTTGCTTCTGTTGGGTTTGCTTGATGTTGTTTTTCATTTATTGACCAGTTAACCTTTACTGGATCACGCTTTTGACACGATCGTGCGGGTCTTCCACAACCCATACTCAGTATATAAAACAAGGGACATGCAGTGTTTATTCCTGTCCAGATGATGCGGGTCCCCCAGGACCCATACTCGTCAAAGAGTCACCATGTGTTTATTCCTATCCAGATGGCGCGGGTCCCCCACGACCCATACTCAATGCACTGCAGTGGCATATTTCTGCTCTTTAAAGTATGGGTCGTAGGAGACCCGCGCCATCGGACAAGCATGTTAAAATGACGCATCATATTACGTCATTAATGAAATTTAAGACACATAAAGCCATTAACGTTTTTGATAAAGTCATGAAATTCATGACGATTGCTTAAATAGTTTTTGAGATACATATAACAGTTTTTGTGTGTCTCTGGGTCGTGGTCATGGTCGTGGGAAGTCTGGTCAAAGTTAAAGTTTGATAGGGTTTAATTGTTTAGTTGCCAATGGTTTTTTTTGCTGTTAGAATAAGTTTGACACAATTGACATTTTAAAGTTAATATGAAACCACATTCTGTTCATATGTTCTTTTCATCAAGCTGGTTTAGTTGTTTAGTGAAACAAACCCATATCACATCAAGGTGACAGAAGTTGATTTAAACTCATAAAGAAGGGGACAGTGGAAGATAGAAATGACCCAATGGAGATTTGAACCCTTGACTCCACAATCCCCATGTGTGTATTTACTATGAGTGGATTAGTGTACATGGTATCTGTGTGTGTGATCACATGTGATAACCTGCATGTGTCTTTCATCATACATAGGAGATTGAATAAAGAAGTAAGGGGAAATTAAAGGTCCCCTGTCCAACTGGCCGTAGGGGCAGTGAATTGATTATTCACCATGTCTAGTGCTCAGTATTGGAGGGCGGAGCCCAACCCTTTCCTTCCACAGTCTTTACCTCCCCCAACCAGAGTCAGGTTTCCATTTACACCTGGGTGGATTGAGGAAAATGGGAGTAAAGTGTCTTTCCCAAGGACACAACACAGTGGATTGAACAGGATTCAAGTTCCAATCCAGCAAGCCTTTCAGATTACAATACAGCAATGTTATTACAATCAAAAACGATCACACACGTAATGTTCTCATCCCAATACATTTGTACCATAATGTTCAATTGCTTTGGCTGTTGGGATGATCCCTGACTAGCCAGGGAACAACAACAACAACACTTCAGTGGATCCTCTTGGAAGAGATAAACAAGTTTGTCTATAACATTTTAAGTGTACTGTGTGTCTGTCACTATTTTCATTTACCAATACAGCAATACTTTGTGTTTGATGCTGCATCAAATAGACAATGAATCCACAAAGTATAACGGTATTGGTAGATAATGGTATGACAGTAAACATGAAGTTTGTTTGTTTGAGAGAGAGAAAAAGAAGGAGCGACAGAGAGAGAGGAGCATCTGTGCATATGTATGGTATGTATGTATTTTCGTCATAAGTGTGTCCAGTAATCTAGCACAAACATCGTCTGACCCACACTGGTGAAAAGCCCCATGTGTGTTCAGACTGTGGGAAAGCTTTTGCCCTGTCCAATAATCTTCATGTGTGAATGTTGTGCATGCTGGGTTTCAGAAAGACCTCATGATTTGTGTGTTGTCTTTTTCAGAGATACACTGCAAGATACACTGTCCATGTTATCTGCTCAGTCTGTGTTCTCTATGCCCTCTGTCTGTATTTCTCTGTGGATGAATTAATGAATGAAAAATGGTATTTTATGTCCTCTCGGTATGGAACAGACACATATGGGACCGAATTTGTAAATACAGAGATTGTGGTAGGGAACAATAACTGGCTGGCAATGCCCGGAGGCAGTGCAAACTCCAGTAAAGTCCCGAGGTTTTTTTTTAACAGTATAGATAGGTGTTGCGGTAACCACGCCATGGTTAAACCTCATCGGCTATGGCACAGCCACAAGTATTTAGTGAAACATAGTATAGTAGTATCATTTTCTCTGTGGATTCTGTATTGCTTTTGACAATGTTTTGACAGTCTATAGTATGTGTCTCTATCGGTCAAGAATATAAATTGAAATTGCAATTTGTAACACACAGGATTGTTGCGTATATTGTCATTTATCTTCTTTTTTTTTAAACATGTGTTGCTTAGCAGTAAAATTTTGTTTTTTTTTTATGCAAGAATAGACCAATTTTTTGTTGTTGTTTTTTAATTGGTGAAGCATGTTTGAGAAGAAAAAAGATCACCAAGGGATCCTTCAATAATCCCTTCTTTCTTCATTATTAATTTTTTGTTGAGTTCCCCCCCCCTGTTTTTCTTCATTTTGTTTTTGTCTTTTTTTTTTTACTGAATAGATTGTCAACACAGCAGACAGACAGAATCATAAACACACTGTTTTTCAATGGAAGGAGAGTAGAAAAAAGAAAGAAAAATAGTGTAGAGTTTGCACTTGACTCTTGAATAATCTGGCGTTGTCATTTACCATTAAAATGAAAATGGGGGGGGAACTAGAGGAGGCTGTCGGCGCGGAGTTCTGTGATGGATTCAGTCCGGTCGTCAGCGACT
>CM065709.1:1606441-1625607 GCA_017654935.2 Phymorhynchus buccinoides | reverse complement strand
TGAAGAATAATAGTTTTCAGTGCAACACATTCTGACAAAGTCTTGTGTACCAAGTCACACACATAGCTTCCATAAATCTTGTACTGGTGCTTGCAAAAACATGTCATTTGATTACATTGAAGCCAGAAGCGTGTCATCTAAACTGAAACTGTGAAAGTACAGATTTCTTAACTCTTCGTACAAAAAGTTACAGATTTCTTAACTCTTGTACAAAAGTATAGATTTCTTAACTCTTGTACCCATGTACACAGTTAAAGATAAAGCTGGTTTATGCTGCTGCCAACTAAAACAAGCACTGAGTTTTTTATTTTTAAAAAAAACATTACCCCCCTCCATCTCTCTCTCCTTCCCGTGCCAACTTCTACTCCGACTTAAAACAGAAGAGAAGACTTCCAGAGAATCGTACACTTACTTGTCTGTCACTGCTCTCAGTCCACTCAGGGAATGGCAGAGGCTCTCCCTGAACTGACGCCAGGTGGAGTTCCAAACTGCTGACCAGCAAAAGCAGCAGGACAAAGGTAGCACTCACGACTGGTGTTCAGAGACACTGAGGGCTGATCTGGTGAGTCTCCATCCATGCACCATGCTGGTTCCAGCTTCTAATAACAAACGCAACATTTTTAATACAAAAATTTGCTATAACGATATAGCAGACAACTATACATAAAGAGAGAGAAAGAGAGAGAGAGAGGAGAGAGAGTGAGAGAGTAGAGATGAGAGAGAGAGAGAGAGAGAAGAGAGAACACTGAACAACTTTATTTAAACAAGGCATGAAGATGGAGAGAGAGAGAGAGTAGAGAAGAGAGAGAGAGACGCGAGAGAGAGGAGAGACGAGATGAGAGAGAGAGAGAGATGCCCACACAAGCAATCACAGAGTAATTGTACTGACCACCACAACACCACTGTCCATCCAAGGTGTACAGTCTCCTTCTAATGTATGACCTCTTCTTTAACTCCATCCATTGTGTCTGCAGTTCAGGTTTCTTGTACTGGTCTGTAACAATGCAGTACAGAAACTGTTAGGTAGGTAGGTAAGTAGTTGAGGGACTAGTTGTATTGTGGATGTAGAATTACATTGTGGGACTAGCGGTATGTGGCATGCTTTTAGAACTTCAATGTGGCAAGAGAAGACTAGAATTTAGCTCTAGATAGCTGCCTAGTGGTGTAAAACCATCGGGAAAGAGAAAGATATGTACCGCGAAAACTGGTTCTGGATCTGGTTGGTGTACATTGAAAGGAGCCTATTGGCCACTGCAACTAGGGTTATTAACGCCCTTGACAGCGAGAGTTAATCCCTTGTTGGTCAGTACTAAAAAGGACAGTCACTCTTGCGAAAGGCAGCCATTTAGTGGCCTCAAATAAGGTTATTGGCGAGATTTATTCCCTTGTTTGGTCAGTACTCAAGCATCTATCAAGGGCATTGACTCTAGCAAAACATGGTTGTTGCAGTGTCCAATAAAGGCCATAAACTCAACAGAATCGGGAGAGCGCACTGAGTTTTATTTTTGATTTTTGTTTATTGTCAGGATCTTCTTGACAGCTTAAAAAAAGAAGAAGTGAATCATAGGCCTTTATTTCGCAGTATCCAAGCTGGACCACTCCAGCTAGCATAGCACTCAACTGGGGACAAGCCCCGACCGGCACAGCTCCGGCCCTACATTTCTTTATCTTCTTGATCTTGATGGAGTACGTTGGCAGGATCCAATTATGGATGTACACACCAACGGTGAAAAAACTGGGGAGAGCACTATTACCTAACAAAAAACTAAACCTAAAAATAATAAAATTATATGGTGGGGCTGGGTGTGTCACTGTGTGTGTGCTCATTTGTGATTTGATAAGAGGTGACCTCATTCAAATGTACAAAAATTTTCACAACTTAGATTATATCAGTTTTGAGTCTCTCTTCTCACCATCCTTGTCTAACACAACTTCTTCTTCTTCTCTTCGCCTTAGGCAGCCAACTTCATCAGGTTGAAGATTCTGCTGCACTTTAGGGGGTAGTAAGAAAATAAGAAATTAGAAAGCTGAGGAGATATAGCCTAATGGAAAGCAAAGTAAACATAAAATAAACCTAGTGTGGATCTGGAGGAGAAAATAAAATTTTAAAAATAGGACTGTAGCCTTTATTTCGTAGTATCTGGGCAAGACCAATCCGGCTACTGTAGCGACCCCTGGGGTTCCTGCCCTTCATTTACCACTACTTTGATCTATGGCCCCTAATTCCCTGGTTTTAGTTACAGTTGAGGTGTTTGTGGAGGCCTCTTTAAGTCTTTTGAATGCCTCCAATAACTGAGAGGAGACAACTCGCCAACTGGCAACTGCTTCTGGGAGGCAGTTCCACTGTGGGAAAAACCAAGTGAAACAAGTACAAGTTCAACGGTAATGACACTAACAAACGTAAGCATTTAAGATATGAAATTCTGCGAGTCAAATCTACTTTATGCTAAATTATTGAGTCGCAAAGCTGTAGACTACATTCAGTTCTGTAGAGGAACAATTTACACACCTTTGCCTTTCTTTCTTTTCCTAGTTTCCTGGGAAGGGAGTTAACTTCCTTGGGGTGTACTGATGTCACTTCCGGTTGTTCCAGAAGCCGAATCAGTGAATGCACAGATCGTTTTCTCCAACCATGTTTCGTTAATCCTGTAGGCCTAAGCATTATTGTCTTTATTATATACTTGGGGAAAACTGTTGGTAATGTTCTGTTTCTAGATTCTGAGAAGAACTTCAATTTGCAAGATGTCCACAATAGCACAGCATAAACTAGCATAAGAACCTCCTCCACCAGACCCCCAACCAGATGTAAACAACACCCTTCCACCCCCTTCCCCCAATCCCCACCACTCACCCCATTTTCCTCCACCCCCACCCCATCGACAGAGCAACAAGATCAAGCTAATGCCTGAAGGAGGAAGACAGAAAAAGACCAAGAGAAAAAAGAATGGGGAATGAAAGATCAAGAAAGGAAAACAAGAGGAAGGAAGAATCAAGAAGAAAGAAAGATCAGGAACAAGGAGGAAAGATCAAGAACAAAAAGGAAAATAATAAGAATAAAAAGATAGTAAGATTAGGGAATATAGTGCTCTCCCCTAGTTTTTCGTCGATAAATTGACACAAAAGTGGCCCTTTCGACTATGATACAGAAACAGAATAAACTATCAAAAATACACTGAGTGACTATGCTAACTACTGAGGTGAGTATACCCCAATATTGGCAATAGCCTATTGAATAGGCCCTAGCTTGATTTAATAATATAGTGATAGTCATTATATATAAACTCATAGTTTGTCCTTGGCTCTAATACATGGCATGCATATTTAGACTAGAGTCTCTTTGTATAGTTAGGCCTTATGAAATGACTACTCAGGCATTAGTGTTTCACTGTTCTTTAATCATTTATCTTATGTTCACTCATGAATGCCTAATAAATGAGTATACATGTTTAGTTTTGAAATTGTAATGGGTCAACTGAATGCAGCGGGGAGACCAGTGAAAACTGAAAAACGGGCACATACCTACCTCACCCATTATGGCCCGGGAACGCTGAAGATGAAGAATAAAAGGTCAGGTCAGGGTAATTAAGACGACTAGGCCTTGCGGCCTCTCAAGCGTTTTTTGTTTTGTTTTTCTTTAAAAGAAAATTCAGTTGGCACAGCTGTGACGGTTTTGGTAGACTATTAGTCATACTGGTATTTTAATTTACTAAGGTTTGGGTCTTTGTCCAGGAGGTTTTTGAATTTGTTAGTATCAGGTGCAAGTTTTGTCTGAGCAGAAAGTGCGTTCCAATAGTTAGTCACTCTGTTACTGAAAAAGTGTCTCCTGATGTTAGTTCTACTATACTGTGTTAGTATTTTTTTGTAATTCATGATTTCTAGTCTTTGAAAAATTTGAGATCTGGAACAAGCTTTTGTTAGTATTGTCAGGACCGTTAAGAATTTTATAAACATTGATTAGGTCACCACAAAGTCTTCTGTATTTCAAGGATGGCAAATCAAGTTTGTGTAGCCTTTCATTATACTCAAAATTTTAAAGACATTTTTTTAATTTAGTAGCTCTCCTCTGTACACGCTCATTTAAAACTGATTGCCATTTATATGGATTCCAAATTTGGTTCCCATACTCCAGATGTGGTCTAACCAAACTTTTATATAGGTTAATGAACACATTATTATTTAGTCCTGTAAAAGTTCTCCTGATTAACCCTAACATTTTATTAGCTTTGTTTACAGCTGTTGTATATTTCTATCAAATTTCAATTTAGGATCAAATATAACTCCCAAGTCCTTTTCTTCTACACAAGTGTCTAATATATGTTTATCTGTGCCATGAGATATTTCATATTCTCTTAGTGGATTATTTAACCCCAAATGCATTACTTTACACTTATTTGCATTAAAATATAGTTTCCATTTTTCTGACCAGTGAATAAGTTTGCTTTTATCATTCTGCAACACATCTGATTTATCAGAAGAATTATAAATTTTAGTATCATCAGCGAACACTTTGCATACACTTTGTACTTGATCTGGCAAGTCATTGATCATCATCATATAGTAATTTGGCAACTGTCCCGTGTGTGTGTGTGTGTCTGAAACACACAAAACGGACCTTATAACTCCGCCGTTTTTCGACCGAATCGCTTCAAATTTGCTGTGAGCCCTAACGGGGCGATGGCAACGGCAACCGAGGCGGCCGTGTCATTTGCGCGGTTTCGCAAATGCGCGAAACGCGCATCCGCTGGCCTCTCGGCGCCCGTATCTCCGGCGTTTCTGGGCCGATTGCCTTCGAATTTGGCAGGTACATGACCGGGGACGGTGACTATCGATGTGCCAAATCAGAAGCGAATCGATTCAGAAATGCTGGGGATATATGCCGCTTCACCTGGATCACGAATAACTCCGCCGTTTCTTACCGATTCACTTCAAATTTGCTGTCAGGCTTGCTGTATAAGTCGGAGCAAAGCCTGGCAGAGAAATTTGAAGAGAATCGGTGAGAGCGCGTCACTCTCAGAGCAGCGCCAACGGGAAACGGCCTTATAACTCCGCCGTTTCTTAACCGAATCGCTTCAAATTTGCTGTAAACTCAGCGTTACCAGTACTTGGCGTTACCGTTACTAGGCGTTACCGTTACTAGGGAGAGCGCGTCACTCTCAGAGCAGCGCCAACGGGAAACGGGGCCTTATAACTCCGCCGTTTCTTAACCGAATCGCTTCAATTTGCTGTACTCAGCATTACCAGTACTTGGCGTTACCGTTACTAGGCGTTACCGTTACTAGGGAGAGCGCATCACTCTCAGAGCAGCGCCAACGGGAAACGGGGCCTTATAACTCCGCCGTTTCTTAACCGAATCGCTTCAAATTTGCTGTACTCAGCATTACCAGTACATGGCGTTACCGTTACTAGGCGTTACCATTACTAGGCATTACTGGTACTCGGCGTTGCGCTAGTAAAAATAATAAATAAAATTGGTCCTAAGATACTAAAATGTTAAAGAACAAATAAGTTCAATGTTCATATTGCATTGGTGTGTGTATGTGTGTGTGCACAGTTACAGGAAACTCACACCAGAGGTTGGATAGCATCAGTTCTATAAAACCACTAGATGCTGATGATCCACTGCCTTCTACAGTTCACACTTCACTCCATTTCTGAAGGAACAAATGAACAAACAAATAAAATTGTATTTATACAAAGTGAGGAGATAAGCATAACAAACATAGCACTCTCTCGCTCACTTCAAATGTTCATTGTGTGTTGTGTGATTTCAGACACTGTGATCCAATGGCGTCCCCTGATGAAGCAGAGATGTCAGAGGTCAAAATAGAAATTGACGTGGCAGAGGATCCTGGACTTCTGTGGAGTACATGGGATCAAAGTCCAGGTCAGTGGCACTTTGACTGTCTTCAACAGACATCATGGTGTAATGGGGAACAGTGTGTGTGCACTGTAGGACATCTACCAACTTTTGACTGTCTTCAACAGACATCATGGTGTAATGGGGGACAGTGTGTGTGCACTGTAGGACATCTACCAACTGTGACTGTCTTCAACAGACATCATGGTGTAATGGGGAACAGTGTGTGTGCACTGTAGGACATCTACCAACTTTGACTGTCTTCAACAGACATCATGGTGTAATGGGGAACAGTGTGTGTGCACTGTAGGATATCTACCAACTTTGACTGTCTTCAACAGACATCATGGTGTAATGGGGAACAGTGTGTGTGCACTGTAGGATATCTACCAACTTTGACCGTCTTCTACAGACATCATGGTGTAATGGGGAACAGTGTGTAATGGGGAACAGTAGGATATCTACCAACTTTGACTGTCTTCAACAGACATCATGGTGTAATAAATATGAGTGAATTCATGGAAAGAATATTTGCCAAAGTGTGAAAACAGGCAGAAAGAGGTGTTTTGTTTACCATTAGTGCACTGTAGGACATCTACCAATTTTGACCGTCTTCAACAGAAATCATGTGTACTGGGGAACAGTGTGTGTGCACTGTAGGACATCTACCAACTTTGACTGTCTTCAACAGACATCATGGTGTAATGAATATGAGTGCATTCATGGAAAGAATATTTACCAAAGTGTGAAAACAGGCAGAAAGAGGAGTTCTGTTTACCATTAGTTTACCGTTCTGCCAACTCTCTTTCTTCATTTAAGTCTTTCCTCAAAACCACTCTCTTCAAATGGTAGCCTGCTCTTTTCTTTTGGAAAGTAATTTTTGTCCCTTCTGTGCACATGTGTTTGTGTGCAGTATGTGGTTTGTGCAGGGGTGGGGTTGTGTGGTGTGTGTGTGTGTGTGCGCAGGTGTGTGTGTGTGTGTGTGTGTGTGTGTGCAAAGCAATTTTTGACATTCTCATATTTTCTACTGCTTTTTTTGCGTGGGTGGGTGGAGGATATTAATTTATCTGTTTATTATTGTAAGCGCTTAGCGCTTGTTTAAGAATAAACGCGTATAAATGCTCATTATTATTATTATTAGCTTTTGTTTGCGTTGATTGGTCCTGACATCGTCGAAAAGTTTCAACTAATTGTTTCTGATTCATGATTAATGTAACTGTGTGATATAATTAATAAATAATGATAATAAAAAATACTGGTGATGCAAGATAAAATCTAATGTGAAATGAAGAGAAATACAGACAAGATGATTTCAACTCAACTCAACTCAAACAACTTTATTATCTCTTAGAGAGAAATTTAGTGTGGTGATGTCTGCGATTGACACAGTTAAAACAAGACACATTATAATATACATAATTACATTAAAAACAAGATGTGCTTCTAAAGCATAGATGACAATACCATTAAATCAAAACACACATGATGATAATCATCACTTGAAATCAAAACAGCAGTGCTTAAAACAAAACGTGTTGCCAATATTATAAACATTTTAAAACAAAGTACCGAAAATATTACCGTTTAAGATAAATCACTTTAATTACATGTATATAATTTTAAATGCACAACACACACAAGGGGACTTATTTATAACAAAGCACGCATACTTTATGTTTAAACAAAGTCATATATTATCATATTTACAAGATAACATATCCACATAATTCATATAAAAAAATAAAATAAAAATAAAAAAATGGATACGTGTGCACCTACTCAAACATATCCACACACAAACCAGCATAAATTTTACCAAATCCACAAAGAACAAACACATACACCCCCATGCCTACTGAAAGACACACACACCCACACGCGCACATTGACCGCGCACACATCCCCACCCCACACAAACACACACATACCGGTACACGCGCGTAGGAGCTAAGAGATTGATTTTTCATTTGTGATGAAAAATAAACATTTAATAATTGTCTGTTGCAGGTGTCCCATGTGACAGCACAGTAATAATAATAATAATAATAAAGAATATTTATATAGCGCGCATTCTAGGTGTACTACTCATGGCGCTTTACAAAAACTAAGAATCGCCCCACATACAAAATTAAAGCCATATCAAACATACTCAGACGCGCTCGCATACCCACCCTCACCCTCACTCTGTGACATATTCATAGACATAAAAACATGATGCATCTACGCATAACACACAAATGGGTCCACACACACACGCGCATGCCCGCATGTACACACACACACACACACACGCTCCTCCGAATCCTATCCCCCCCATGCGCACACACATCATTCACACAGACCCATAACATTTCAATAAGTGACGCTGAGATTGCGAACATTATTGCTGAGAAAAGAAGTGTGTTTTCAGATTGGCCTCAGATACAGCCCATGTCTGACAACACTTCTGGGTCACTGCAGTCTCTGAACACCAGTCCTGAGTGCTACCTTTGTCCTGTTGCCTTTTTGCTGGTCAGCAGTTTGGAACTCCACTTGGCATCAGTTCATGGAGAGAAACTGCCTTTCCCTGAGTGGACTGAGAGAAGTGACAGACAAGTAAGTGGATTCTCAGCTATTTCTGGGCTCTGTTATATTTCTTAAATTCATGAATAGAGAGGGAGGGTTGGGGTGGAAGGGGCATAGAGAGGGTACTATTGATTTGCCAGTGTGCGAGTTAGTTAACAAGATAATCAGCTTTGGTTTGAAACATTAATCTTTCACAGAGAAGATTTAGTTTTTAATATGTTTCATTGAATTTACATCATTTCCTCCTTCCTTCAACATTACTGACAAATTATTGCATTATAAAATTATGTCATTCTTTTGGCTTCATTACTAGTGGCATAATTACTGCACTATTACAAAATATCCTTTAAGTAAACTGTTCAGATTTGTACAACTAGAATATAATGCTGCTTTGAAAAGAATATGACCATTCTATACTGCTCACAAAAAGTAGGGGATATTGACTTTGCAATATCACCGTGGGTTCAATGACCAGACCATAAGTTTTCATTTCATGTGAAAATGATAGTCCAGCCTTTCTTGGCTATACAAATTCAAGACAAAAATCCATTTTAAAATGTCAGGTGACTGTCAGAGAAGATAAGTATCAGCGGGTATGTTATTCAAAACCAAAAAACACCTTTACACAATTGTCAGATTGATGGGCCACTGTTTTCTAAAATGCATTCAAGGCAATGCTTTCTCATGCTCTAGAACTGTCTCCTGAACATTTTCTGGAGGATTAATTTTGTTCCTGGCGTCCCTAGATCATCTTACGACCGTTACAATGGTGCAAGCTGAACTTGAAAAACGCCAGCGTTGTGCAGATTTGATTCTCAAAATTGACAATTCGCGTCTCCACTGAGCATATTGTGTGCAAGATCACCTTCACATCCACAAAACCCGGAACCTTCCCACGGTCTATAAGGTCCCCTGACCATTTTCAATCAACTGCCTCGCTATACCTAGCTGGAAACCATGGTCGAAAACATTTTCAACTGTTTTATGACCATTTTTGTGACTTTAGGACATTGCACCCATTGATGTCCATCTAAAATGTCCATTTTAGTCTTCTATTTTAATTTATGTTCAAGGAATAACACACTTTTGTTCTCAAATTGAATACAGTGGGACCTCCCTTATAAGACCTCTCATTATGAGACTCCCTCCCACATAAGATTTATTTCTCTGAGACATTGCCCGTCTATGTACATATTAAATTTACCTCCCTTATAAGACCCATCCAAGGAAAAGCAGGACTCTAAGATCTCATTTTGGATGTTTTTTTGGAGGTCGTATAAGGGAGGTTCCATTGTAGAACTTATAATTTTGTTATTGAACCCATGGTGATCTTACAAAACACAGTATCCCCTTCTTTTTGTGAGCAGTATATATGTATTTTGTCTTCATTTAAAAAGAAAATGTCATTGCAGATGTCCTTGCCACATGGGAGACTGTCCACAGAAGAGACGGACCTTGTCAGGAAATATTCTGCAGACTCAGCTGTTGATTTTGCTGTGGTGAGTAGTTCTTTATTTTTTAATAACAGAATTTTAGTTTGAATTTTATATTTGATTTTATCTTACATTTTTGTTTCCTTTTCAGCACCTACTATAACATGATATATGAATAAAATTAAAATAAATATATATATATAACAGAAGCTCTGTATGTTAATCCTTGCTTTAACCCCTTCACTGCCTGGCCAGAGTAAAATCATGGCCACGGGGGGGGGAAAATGAGGATTGTCTTATATAATTTACAAGAAAACTGTTAGACTCAAGCTGATAAAACGGTCTAGATATATATATATACGGTCGACCCCCTCACGAACGGCCCTCTGAATTACGACCTCCCCTCTTTTAAGACCGAAATGTGAATGACAGATCGTTTTTCTTCTAAATTTGCCTCCTCTTTTACGACTCCCCCTCTAATGCGTTTTACTACTGTAAATCTTGTTGTTTTTACGACCGCTGCAACACATTCTGACAATTATCAGTCGCAAAAACGATGATATCTATCCTTCTCGGCCTCTGAGTTTCTAAAAAAGAAAAAAAAAGCCGACGCACAGCTGGGGTACCACTGTGGATAGGTCAATCTCGGTAAAATCGAACCGTTCTCATGCCGAAATTGAAGAATTTAATCAGCGATATTACGATCTGACCACTAATTGTCACCACTTTTATGCACATGTGTCATCACTGAGCAGTTTTATGATCAAAGTTTGAACTGAAACAGTCGCGATCGTGTCGATCTTTACGAACTCTGTGCACACGTAGGCCTAAATGCGAAGTCAACTCCCAAGTTGAAACTAGGTGATCGGTCACACTCCATAAGTTGGAACTCAGTGAATGGTCTCACTTTACAAAAAAAAAGTTGAAAAGCAGCTCCTTTCCGTTATCAAACTGATAAATCGGCGTTATTGCGTGCACTGAAACACTCACTGAATGCAAACAACACACAAAATCCGATAAATGAAAGCAGCTGGCGCATTAGCGTTTGCCGTGATTTCGTATTTGCGGTATTATGCGGCGCCATTTTGTCAGCCGAGTTGTATGCGCCCTGTAAAAGTTCCGTGTGTGCAAACTGTGGTTGAAAATGAACTGCCAGAGTGTAAAATGGCGAAGAAAAAATTAGGTCTGTATTGTTGTTTGTGTAGTTTTGTGTGCTGAGTGCAACACGGGCCGCGAGCACACTTTCTGTTTTACACCGACCCGTTTTCCCTGCTCGTTTTCGTATATTAGCTAGACCGCGATGTTTCATTCAAGAATGACGGAGAAAGCATGTTTTAGTTTCTAGTGTATGCATGTGCTGTGCGTCATAGTACGGTGTAGTGAGTCACTGAGTGCATCATTTTGGTCACCCCTGATTTAAGACCCCCCCTCTTTTACGACCGATTTTTTCAAAAAAAACGGGGGGGGGGGCGATTTTTGTTGAAGGTCTTAAAAGAGGGGGTCGACTGGATATATCGTTGGATTTTCCTGACTTGTCTCTACCAACCAACAAACATCATTAAACAGCGACTATGACATCAAAAGGTTATGAACATCATCAACTGACATCACACACCTAACATAGTACAACAGGGACTGTACAGACGCAGGGCCATCGAAGGGTTTCGAATGTTAAAAAATCAAACAAAAATTGAAAAACAGCTTGGATCATTGGTGGATTCATTTTAGTACCGATTCTGCAAGCTTTTAGCTGAGCAGTACAGAAGCTCATCTTGGGGCATGAATGGGATGGCTTGCAATCAGGCTTGTGAACCCTTTATCAAATTGTAGAGACCAGCATAAATGGGAACTCTTCTTTGTGAAAGGATTTTAAGACAGTTTTGGAATGTTTGTTTTCATAGAAGCAGGAACCAGCATGGTCCATGGAGGAAGACTCACCAGATCAGCCCTCAGCTGTCTACAGCACAGTACAGCCCATGTCTGGCAACACTTCTGGTCACTCTGTCTCTGCTGTCTCTGAAAAGAGGTCGTGTATGTCAGCATTGTTCTGCTGCCTTTGTGCTGGTCAGCAGTTTGGAACTCCACCTGGCTTCAGTTCATGGAGAGAAACTGCACATGCTGATACCTGGGTCCTCCATACCTGACATATGTGATGCTGGTAACTGTAGCAATACATACATAAATAAGGAGGTAGATAGTCATGGCGACAGAAAAACACAAAAAAAGAAAATTGATGACAGTCACTCTGGTGATAAGGATGGAAAGAAGCAGAATAGACAGCATGTGTGTGATACTTGTGGAAAGTCTTTCTCTGACTCCCACAATCTGAAGAGACACAAACTGATTCATAGTGGTGTTAAACCATTTGTGTGTGATGTGTGCTGTAAGGGTTTTACTGATTCTGGTAGCCTAACGAAACATAAGAGAATCCACACAGGGGAGAGGCCTTTCAAGTGTCCACACTGTGACAGGTGGCTTTACAAGTCGTCTGGTTCTTTGACGACTCAGCTCCATATAAAATCAGTTCATGAAGGTGCCAGACCCCATATCTGTGATGTCTGTGGGGCAGCTTTCTCTTACACTAGCCATTTAAGAGATCACAGGAGAATTCACACACGGGTGAAAAACCTCATCCAGTGTTCAGACTGTGGGAAAGGCTTCGCCATCCCGAGTCGAGTCATCTAGCAAAACATCGTCTGACCCATACAGGAAATAAACCCCAAGTGTGTACAGACTGTGGGAGAGGGTTTACTAGTTCCTGTGACCTAAAAAGTCATCTTCTGACCCACACTAGACAAAAGTCCCATGTGTGTTCGGACTGTGGGAAAGGCTTTGCCCTGTCCAGTACTCTAGCAAAACATTGTCTGATCCATACAGGAAATAACCCCCACGTGTGTACAGACTGTGGGAGAGGGTTTACCAGTTCCAGTGACCTAAAACGACATCATCTGACCCACACTGGACAAAAGCCCCATGTGTGTTCAGACTGTGGGAAAGGCTTTTCCCGACCCAGTACTTTAGCAAAACATCGTCTGAACCATACTGGAAATAAACCCCACGTGTGTACAGACTGTGGGAGAGGATTTACCAGTTCCTATGACCTAAAAAGACATCGTCTGATCCACACTGGACAAAAGCCCCATGTGTGTTCAGACTGTGGGAAAGGCTTTGTCCATCCCAGTCATCTATCAAACCATCGTCTGACCCATACAGGAAATAAACCCCACGTGTGTACAGACTGTGGGAGAGGGTTTGCCAGTTCCAGTGACCTAAAAAGACATCGTCTGACCCACACTGGACAAAAGCCCCATGTGTGTTCAGACTGTGGGAAAGGCTTTGCCCTGTCCAGTAACCTAGCACAACATCGCCTGACCCACACTGGACAAAAGCCCCATGTGTGTTCAGACTGTGGGAAAGGCTTTGCCCAGTCCAGTAATCTAGCAAAACATCGTCTGACCCATACAGGAAATAAACCCCATGTGTGTACAGACTGTGGGAGAGGGTTTGCCAGTTCCAGTGACCTAAAAAGTTGTCATCGTCTGACCCACACTGGACAAAAGCCCCATGTGTGTTTAGACTGTGGGAAAGGCTTTGCCCTGTCCGGTAATCTAGCAAAACATCGTCTGATTCACTCTGGAGTGAAATTTCACAGCTGTCCTCACTGTCCTGCTGCTTTTAAACGATCACAGCATTTGAAAGGACACATGCAGAGTGAACATCAGTAACTCTGTACAGTGCTGCAACACACATTGTGGTTCTCAAGAAACCTCAACCGTTTACAGAATTTGTGGTGATGTTACAAGACCTGAAATGGGCCCAAAACTCTTTCTGAGAAAACATGTTAATTGTGTAAAACGTTGATGCATGTTGAATTGATGGTTAACAGAATAATATTCATCTGCCAGAGATGTGGGGTTCTTCTCTTTCTCTCTCTCTCTGCTGTTGCTTCTGTTGGGTTTGCTTGATGTTGTTTTTCATTTATTGACCAGTTAACCTTTACTGGATCACGCTTTTGACACGATCGTGCGGGTCTTCCACAACCCATACTCAGTATATAAAACAAAGGGACATGCAGTGTTTATAGTTTATCCTGTCCAGATGATGCGGGTCCCCCAGGACCCATACTCGTCAAAGAGTCACCATGTGTTTATACTTCTATCCAGATGGCGCGGGTTCCCCCACGACCCACACTCAATGCACTGCAGTGGCACATTTCTGCTCTCTATAAAGTATGGGTCGTAGGAGACCCCGCGCCATCGGGACAAGCATGTTAAAATGACGCATCATATTACGTCATTAATGAAATTTAAGACACATAAAGCCATTAACGTTTTTGATAAAGTCATGAAATTCATGACGATTGCTTAAATAGTTTTTGAGATACATATAACAGTTTTTGTGTGTCTCTGGGTCGTGGTCATGGTCGTGGGAAGTCTGGTCAAAGTTAAAGTTTGATAGGGTTTAATTGTTTAGTTGCCAATGGTTTTTTTTGCTGTTAGAATAAGTTTGACACAATTGACATTTTAAAGTTAATATGAAACCACATTCTGTTCATATGTTCTTTTCATCAAGCTGGTTTAGTTGTTTAGTGAAACAAACCCATATCACATCAAGGTGACAGAAGTTGATTTAAACTCATAAAGAAGGGGACAGTGGAAGATAGAAATGACCCAATGGAGATTTGAACCCTTGACTCCACAATCCCCATGTGTGTATTTACCATATGTGGATTAGTGTACATGTCATGTATTTGTGTGTGTGATCACATGTGATAACCTGCATGTGTCTTTCATCATACATAGGAGATTGAATAAAGAAGTAAGGGGAAATTAAAGGTCCCCTGTCCAACTGGCCGTAGGGGCAGTGAATTGATTATTCACCATGTCTAGTGCTCAGTATTGGAGGGCGGAGCCCAACCCTTTCCTTCCACAGTCTTTACCTCCCCCAACCAGAGTCAGGTTTCCATTTACACCTGAGTGGAGTGAGGGGAATGGGAGTAAAGTGTCTTTCCCAATGACACAACACAGTGGATTGAACAGGATTCAAGTTCCAATCCAGCAAGCCTTTCAGATTACAATACAGCAATGTTATTATCATCAAAAACGATCAAACACACGTAATGTTCCTCATTCCCTAGCTTGTGCATTTGTACTAAATTGTTTTCAAGTGCTCTGGCTGTTCGGATTATCCCTGGAGTCTTTAAGCCAAGGAACAACAACAACAACACTTCAGTGGATCCTCTTGGAAGAGATAAACAAGTTTGTCTATAACATTTTAAGTGTACTGTGTGTCTGTCACTATTTTCATTTACCAATACAGCAATACTTTGTGTTTTATGCTGCATCAAATAGACCATGAATCCACAAAGTATAACGGTATTGGTAGATAATGGTATGACAGTAAACATGAAGTTTGTTTGTTTGAGAGAGAGAAAAAGAAGGAGCGACAGAGAGAGAGGAGCATCTGTGCATATGTATGTATGTATTTATTTCTGTCATAGTGTGTCCAGTAATCTAGCACAACATCGTCTGACCCACACTGGACAAAAGCCCCATGTGTGTTCAGACTGTGGGAAAGGCTTTGCCCTGTCCAATAATCTTCATGTGTGAATGTTGTGCATGCTGGGTTTCAGAAAGACCTCATGGTTTGTGTGTTGTGTTTTTCAGAGATACACTGTAAGATACACTGTTCATGTTATCTGCTCAGTCTGTGTTCTCTATGCCCTCTGTCTGTATTTCTCTGTGGATGAATTAATGAATGAAAAATGGTATTTTATGTCCTCTCGGTCATAGACACATTTTGAATATTTGTAAATACAAACATGGTGGGGAAAACATTGGAGGCAACGCCCGGAGGCAATGCAACACCAGTAAAATCCCGATTTTTTACCATATAATAGTGTACTAACCCTGGCCTTGGTTTAAACCTATCGCTCTTACCGCCCTGTATTCATGAAACATAGTATATATTTTAAAAAAAAAAAAAAAAATTTTTTTAAACAAATATGTATCCATTTTCTCTGTGGATTCTGGATTGCTTTGACAATGTTTTGGACAGTCTATAGTATGTGTCTCTATCGGTCAAGAATATAAATTGAAATTGCAATTTGTAACACACAGGATTGTTGCGTATATTGTCATTTATCTTTTTTTTTTTTAAACATGTGTTGCTTAGCAGTATTGGTTTATGCAAGAATAGACCAATTTTTTGTTGTTGTTTTTTAATTGGTGAAGCATGTTTGAGAAGAAAAAAGATCACCAAGGGATCCTTCAATAATCCCTTCTTTCTTCATTATTAATTTTTTGTTGAGTTCCCCCCCCCTGTTTTTCTTCATTTTGTTTTTGTCTTTTTTTTTTTACTGAATAGATTGTCAACACAGCAGACAGACAGAATCATAAACACACTGTTTTTCAATGGAAGGAGAGTAGAAAAAAGAAAGAAAAATAGTGTAGAGTTTGCACTTGACTCTTGAATAAATCTGCGTTGTCATTTACACATTAAAAAGAACCAACAATTATCTTTATATTAAAAGCCAAGTGTGTGTGTGTGTGTGTGTGAAACACAAAACGGGCCTTATAACACCACCGGTTTTCGACCGAATTGCTTCAAATTTGCTATGAGCCCTAACAGGCAGCTGTGTAATTTGCGCGGTTTGGCAAATGCACGAAACGCGTAACCCCCAGCCTCTCGGCGCCCGTATCTCCGGTAGTTCTCAACCGATTGCCTTCAAATTTGGCAGGCACATGACCGGGGATGGTGACTATCCATGTGCCAAACCGGGAAGCGAATCAATGTAGCAACGCGCGCAATATAGGCCGCTGAACCTTTTCACAAACCGCGGCGAAACGAGACCCGACATTGACTCGAAATTTGGAACATGCGTGACCAGGGAATAGTGACAATAGTGCAAACTTTCAACAGCATCCGTTCATAAACGCGCGCGATATGACCCGATTTACATTTGCGCAGTCCCAAAAACAGACGCTAATACTTGTGGTAGTACCATATCCGTTGAGGTTTAATCTGAGGCATGGTTACTTCTACACATATCTGTATTATTAAAAATCTGGACTTTACTGGTTTAGCACCGCCTCCGGGCATTGCCTTCGGCAGAATTGTTCCCACCATCTTTTCATTTTACAAAGTGCCCCCCTGCCGAATAGGCAGAAGAGGGCGTAAACATACACGAATTTTTCACATTGGGAGTGGGTTGGTGGGGTAGGAATTGTTTTGGGATGGTGGGGTGGTGTGCGGTGGGGAGTAACACAAGATTAGATAAGATGAATGGAAAGAAGGATAGGACACCAAAAGTAATAATATAATATTTCATGGACCGGGCGATAGACCTGCTACTCAGTGCATTACGCAGGGTACTTGGTCATTGAACCGTTTCGAGGCGTTACCAGTACGGTGTATTTCCAGTACTAGGCGGCTTGCGGCTAGTGATTCATTGTGAAATCCCATGAGGTTTGGATGTTATGCATGTTGTTTATTATTTTTTTGTTTGGTTAGCAGAGGTTTGGTTTGTGTCAGTGCTTTCTAGTTGTGGTAGTTGTTGAGGATGGTGTGCAGTAGTGTTTTAGAAATGGCGGACTTCATTACATTTGTCCTCTTTTATTTTGTTTCCCTTTACATCGGTTTTGCTTGAGATGTGTCGATTTCTTGGAATTGTTATCTTTAAGTTTTGATTGCATCGTCGTTTTAATTAAATGTTTTGAAACTTTAATAAACAATGGAAACTTAAGCTTGGCATGAAGAATTATACTGAGTGTTCACTTTTCTGTTTGTGATGTTACTTTTTTTTACACCATTTTGTGGTGCTTGAGGGGTTGTGTGTGTGTGGTGTTGTGTGCATGCTAGTCAGTTGTGTCAGTCCGATGGCCTGCAGATAGCAGAGGCAATTTTATCTGGAAAGATTGGCTGGAAATGGTTCATTGTGGAGACGCCTCCCAGGGATTCCCCACTCTCCTTCCAGCCAAGAGGACTTTATGCAGGGAGGATCCCCAAAGGCCGGAACAAACCCAAGGCTGCGGAGTCAAGAGCCATGCAAATGCCTCCTAGTGTGAGCATCATAGTCATTCACACAGACTGAGCTGTACAATGAATTTTCAAATTAATGTTGGCCCAACTAAGGTACAGCATGATAAAAGCCCATTTGAGTTAGGTCCTAGACACACGAATGTACTGTCTTCACTGTTGCCAAACTAATTTCAGCCAATGATAAAAGCCATTGAGTTAAGGCCTAGACACACTGATGTACTATCTTTACTGTTGGCCCAACACTGTACAGCCATGGTAAAAGCCATTGGAGTTTAAGGGCCTGACACCCTGATGTACTCTCCCATTATCTCCACCATCCATCCAAATTGATGAATTTTCCACACACTGATGTACTCTCCCATCATCTCACACCATCCATCCCAATGATTAAGTTTTTCACACACTGATGTACTCTCCCATCATCTCCACCATCCTCAGTGATGAGTTTTCCTCACACAGTGTGCACTCTCCATCTCTCACACCATCAATCCAAGTGATGAAGTTTCTCACAACAGTGATGCACTCTCCATCCTCTCGCGATGATTCTTTGTACCAGAACAGAGGTCAAATGGTGAATCATCAAACGACAAAATTGTGACACACTGCAGCTACTTTGTTATGGTTGGTTGTTTATTGAGTGTCACTTGGGAATTCAAATCTCATAATCAGTAAACATTATTATCACAAATGATCTATAGTAAGAAAATGTGTGCTGTGAATGTATATAGGGATGCACCAAATGTGTGGTGTGGCAGAGTTTGCGGACGTTGTGTGCTTATATTCAACTAGAAGCAGCTTGTTGCAATTATTATCTTCCACTCTTGAGTCTACCAGATAACCCATCCGTTCAGTTAATACTGACTTTAAAATAACAACAAATATATAGCTGTACTGCCATTCAATGATAACAAACTCCAATAATTCTTGTTCTTTCTTCTCTTCTTCTGCGTTCCCAGCCATAATGGGTGAGGTACATGTGTCCGGTTTTTTTCAGATTTCCCTGGTCTCCCCCGCTGTTGTACAGCTGACACATTCCGATTTCGGAGAGCTCAAGGAGACAAAATATTCTGAAGCTTTTTCTTTGAAAAAAAGGCAGGAGAATGGCCATTAAGTCATAAGATAGTAGATGATAGAAAGCAAAGTGAAAGGCAGAGTCAAAGAGAGTGGCAGATTAGAGAACGTTACAAGCACAGAACTTACAGAAGTGGGGAAACCTAAGTTTACAATGACCCTGGAGGGTATCCCCACGGGGAGAGAATCGTGGAGGGTCG